>OX421980.1:43167954-43767954 GCA_949128135.1 Parasteatoda lunata
TAGTTCTGCGAAAACTTCCGCTTTGAAACATAATTTTAACTTGTTGTTCACTTTTAATCCTCAGATATTTGACCGCAGTATTCTCCTTTAACAAAATAGACAATTTACTTGACGCAGACCCCTACAATTAAAATCTTAATTAGTTAAATTATTTTCTCATCATTAATTGTGGGTTGGATTCCAGGAGCAATTTTCCTGAAATTGGTGAGCAAAACAGAATGGTACTTTTAAAAATACATGGCTTTCTGTTCCAATATATATGTATCTCTCTCTCTCTCTCTCTCTCTCTATATATATATATATATATATATATATATATATATATATATATATATATATATATATATTAATATATACTGTACTCATATTAAAAAGTAAATTGGTAAATTTAACATATTTATTTAATATGTGTGCTTTTCTCAATTTAAAATTATAATGATTTAAAGAAAAAGAATTGAAAACAGCTTTTTTAAATGAACTTTTCACGGCAGGTCAACTGAACAAGATATATAATATTTTTCAAAAGAGAAACAAACCTATTGAAAAAATTCTGTGATTTTATAAAATATAAAAAAAAAAAAAAATTTCAGTTGAAAAATATACTGCCGTGCTGTGGAAAACAGAAGTGAAGTGCCCCACTTACGTTGTTCTTCAATAGCACGGCAGTGTTACGATAATGCCAGACCTTTTTCTTTCATGGGGTGAAATTTTAACGCCAAATTGTACCTTTGTGTGGTTTCCAGATAAGTACTTTGCTGGTTTTTGGAAATCCAAATAAATAGCAGCACAATGCATAGAAACATCATGTCCACATGAAAATCATGGTGTCTTCACCCTAAACGCTCTTTTGAGAAATTTGAAAATGTCGCTTATCTATGTATTGCCCCCAAGCCCATCTATTACATTGTGTTCTTAACAGTGTGTTCTTAACAGTGTGTCTCACACAAATAAAGCCACCTAGATTTTGGGCTATAAAAGGACACAAAGTATATAATATATAATAACGACACAACGATAACGTAACGTATACAATAACGATAACGACACAAAAATAATATATAAGGAGGAAAGATATTCCACTGAATAAAAGCTACATCTGTTAGTACCCAATGTACAGTGCGCAAAAAATAAAAAGGAAAAAAACGGACCTCTTTTAATAACTTTTGAACTAATAATCGGGCCTTCACGTTCTAGGACCCAATCTTAAAGGTTCAAAGCTAAATAATTAAATTCTTAAATAAGCTAAATAATTAAAGCAGGTGATATTTTAGGTTACAAAATCAGACACAAAAACGTACTTTCTCTGAACAAACATTGCTTTTTTCGATGGATACGGATTTCTGACCCTCAAAACATCAATCTGGGATATATGTTCCCTATAGTTTGAACAGGAGAGCGGTCGAAAGTTTAGACCTCTAAATATGAATTTCACTTTTTGCGTATTTCACCATATCGCAAGAACTTTTTGAGCAAATTGAGCCATTTTTGCACACAAATGTAAAATTCGTTTTTCCTATAATAATTCCGTGGTAAAATACAAAATTTGATCAAAATTGGTTAAATAGTTCTTGAAAAATGCGACTTTTTTAAAATTCAATTTATCAGGAACTGTTCGACCAATTTCGTTCAAATTGCAAAGATAATGTAAAAAAATGGTATACCTTACAATTAAAGTTTTTTCGACTATTATTAAATAAAATAATAAATATTTACTACATTATTTTTTGCATGAAATTATCGTTGGAAAACCGAATTTCATAATTGCGTGAAAAACTTTTTAAATTCGCCTTAAAAATTTTCGAGATATGGCGAAATACGCAAAAAATAAAATTAACATTAAGGGATCTTAACTTCGGACCGTTTGACTAAGCCAGTGTTTCCCAAAGTGTGGTACGCGTACCCCCAGGGGTACGGGAACAGTTTAGCGGGTGTACGTGTTCTTATTCGAAATATCTTGCAACAAACGAAAATTTCAAAAAATTAAATTAAGAACAAAACTAGCCGTGAAAATTTACGATTACGTATTATTCTATTGGCTATTTTTTGCAGAGTTAACAGTTAATAATTAGTGGCGTGAACAGCCAGTCGAGATTTTTAACTTTTGTGCAATTTTTTTATAGTAAAAAAATCATTCATTTTCTAATTAGTGGTACTCAGCGTTACGAAAAATTTAGAAAGGGTACACAAAAATCATAAGTTTGGGAAACACTGGACTAAGCTATTGGAACCTTGTTTGACAGACAGATGCTACACTGTGTATTTTGGTGGTCAAAAATCATTATCCGTCGAAAAAAAAGGTATGCCCATTGAAAAAAGTACGTTTCTGTGTCTGATTTCCTAACTTTAAATATGTTCTGCTCTAGTTAATTAGCATATAAGTCATTCCTTCGAACCACTTGGATAGAGTGTGAAAATCCGATCATTAGATCAAAAGTTATTCAGAGTGGTTCGTTCTTTTTTTTCTTCTTTATTTTATTTATTTATTCTTGCACACTGTATCTGCCATATTTACATGTGACTTGAAATATACACGGCTGCATACCATTTACCAATATCTGGCCTATCAATCTATAGATTCATAAAAATCATTTGGTAACTATTTTATTTCGTAATTTTCTACACGGAGAAAAAAATGGTGGTAAAATTACAGTACTGCATGGTAATGATGTTTCTGCTGGAAAAACACACACACACAATTTTGCTTAATAAAACCGAAATATACGTATTTAAACCTTTCATCAAAAATATAGTTCTCATTACCATGGACTTAGTAAAAAATACAAAAAGGGATAGTAAATTTAGCCAAATAAATGGTTTTCAGGACATGCTGTAAGGAATCATGACGAAGTTATGTCACATTTATCATATTTGATCACAGATTATAAAATAATATTATCTTGTTAATTTTATTTCAACAAAATCATTTCCTAAGCGCTGCAATAGAAATGACTGAGTTCTTTGGTAACCCCTAGAGCCAAAAACACGGTAAATTGTATCAAATTATGGCAGTTTTGATTTTATTTTTTTCAATTTTTTTTTCTTCATTTAAATAGCAATTGAAAAAGGTTTTGATAAATGACTTTCATGACGATTTGAATGATTTAGATTTTTTTTAATATACTTACGGGTAATTAGTCCAATAAACTTTTTTACAGACATATAAGACCAATCAAATGCATTCTAACCTTAAGTTAATTTAAATTAAGCTCTTTATGATTTTTTTTTTTTTTTACATTTAAAAACCTGCCCATACTTCTTCTTAATATATTTTAATAGATTATTTATAATAGATTATTTTTCAAAAAGCAATAAATTGACTTGCATCTATTAATTTTAACGAAATAAATCTGATTATGATAATCCACACATTGTTTTTCTTTCTTTCTAATTTAACTGTAATACTAATAACTATAATACATGTGACGTTATTAAAAAAATGCAGACGAAAAAAATTATATAAAGAGAATAAGTAGAAATTATAAAAATTAAATTAATACAGACGAAGATAAATCCTTTTAATTAAATATTCCATTAAAATAATTCATTTTTCTTGTATTATGGGCCAAAATATATGATAAATAATTTCAAATTAATAAATTTCAATGTAAACAAATAATTAATAACAAATATCTCTTAAAGCAAATATCTCTTTAGTCTTGAAACAAATTATCTTTCAAATAATTTTACAAGTACTTAATATTTGCAAAAACATCATCAGTATTATTAAATTAAAATTATATTTTTCAAACAAATATAACTATCTTTATATATTGCATGATTAGTTTGAGACTAAAAGAAAAGAACAGTCAGTTAAAAAGCTTTTTAAAGACTTTTAAATTTTAAAAGACTCGAAAATATTTAACTAATAACTTTAATTTATAATTCATTTCCACTGTGATTGTTTGAAATCATCATACAATTTGTTTTTTGTTTTTAAATGAATAGCTAACAGCCATTTCTCTTTTCTTTGTATACCTTATAGGAATCAGTCGATGTTTCTAATTGCATAAATTCTAAAATTTTTATAATTATTTGTTAAATCCAACTATTTAGCCTCTAGTTATCAAAATATATAAACAAAAAAAAACTGAAACATTTCAAGTGGCACGTGATAATTTGTTGTAAAATACTTTATTATGCTGTAAAAATGCAGTTTTGCCAAAAAAGATGCTACTTTCAATAACTATATTACATCGCACTTCCCGAAATCACTCATTTATAAAACAATGACCTGAAATTTGCTGAACTCGCTAATATTCTTCGAAGAAATGACCCACAAATAAAAATAATAGGCATTCTATTATCAAGTGGTACTTCCGTTGCTTACCTTTTTGGCATAAAAAACTGCGTAATATGCTCGAAATATAAAAAAAATTAATAGTAATGAGCACCCTATGGTTTTAACCTTAAAAAGTGAGGAACTTTAATAAAAACTACTGCTGAGAAGGCTCTTAATCAGCTGAAACAAATCACTTTTGTTAAAACTTCACTTCTTTCACTCACTTTAAAACAAAAGTTTCGAGTATCTTTTGTTTCTAGAAAGCGTTTCAAGTTAGTGAATACTGCAGAAAAAGCAAAAAATTGTGCTCTTGTAATTATCTTTTTCTCTTCTATTTTTTTTTAAAGTGATTACAATTACATATTTTTTTATTTCTTTGAGCTAATTGTACATTCAAAGCATGGCTTAATATATGCAGAATGATTTATCGCCCAGTTCCCAATAATTATTTTTTTTCTTTTACATCTTTTTTTTTTTACTTGCCTGAGTTTAGCTATGGCTCAATTGAATCGATATTGAACAAAGGAAAAAAATTTAAATTACTCTATCGGATCGTTTCGTCACATAACGCTTAAAAGGTGGGTTTTTTAACTGAAAACTTTTTATGTGTTATAGGAAAGCGAACATTTCATCGATTAAATCATTTTGAATCAAAAAATAAAAGGAAAGTTTGAAATAAAAAGAGTGAAAAAGAATCAGCCTAATAAAAATAAAACCACATTAGATTGCCTTACTTATTCATAAGCTTCTCTGATAATTCATATTGACTGAAATTTTTCGATGGTGATTAAAAGCCACATTGCTTACAGCAGCATCTTTTAATATATGTGCTAATACGCATTTTTTAAAAGAAAGAAAAGGAAAACTTTTCTTATCACTCAAAAAAAAAATTCTATTCTTTTATTTGCGATATTAATACTCTCAAAACATCATTCTTAACTAAGTTTAATGAAAAGGGTTAAAGAATCTAACATTTGAAAAGAATAAAAGCAATAAAAATCAATTTGCAAGCTGAATTAAATTTGAGTTAATTAAAACTAATCTTCAATGATTTCTTGTTTTAGTTTTTAAAAAAATCAGTGAATCAATTAAAACTAGAGGTTTAAAACTTAATTGTAACATTCGTTGCGTAACTTTTTTTAACTAACCGTAGAAACTGACTGAAATTAGTGAGATCACCTTTTGAGCTCATTTTTTAAATTAATTGGTTCTGATTATTTAAACTTTATCTTTATAATTTTTTGCAATAATTTACTATATTCTCATAACTGATTTATATTGATTTGCAACATCATCCAATGTACTAAATGGTTCTTATCGTTGAGTGCACTATAAAAAATTATAGATAAAATTACAATAACAGTACTGGCGCTCAGGATGCCGGTACTTTTTACCATTAAAAATTTTTTTACCGAAACATAAAATCTGATATATCGTAATTTTTACAGTAATAATTACCAGAAAATCACATGAACCACTCAAACTAAAAAAATATTATTTTAAAAATTACGGTATAATATTTTACGAAAAAATTGGATTTTAGGAATGATGCACACGAAGTGCCAGTACTTTTACCGTACCATAAATTTTTACTGAAACATAATACGGAACAAAAAATCTGATATATCGTAATTTTCACAGTAATAATTACCAGAAAATCACATGCATCACTTTAACTAAATAAATATTACTTTAAAAATTACGGTGTAGTATTTTCCGGAAAAATTGGATTTTAGGAATGATGCACCCGAAGTGCCGGTACTTTATACCGTAATTTCAATTGTAATTTTTTACAGTATGGGATGTCTCATATGAGGCATGCTGGAAAACTTTTATGACTATTTCTAAAAATGTCACAAATTTAATTTAAAAATAAACTCTTCAGTAGGGAATAGAATATTAATTCAAGGTAGTAGTAGTAGTAGTTAGTAGTAGTAGTAGTAGTTAGTAGTAGTAGTAGTACTTTACTAGAGCTGCACAATGGGCTATTGGTGATGGTCTGGGATCATCCAGGGCATCTGGGATGTTTTCGGATCATCCCTGAGGATGATCCGAAAATAGGCCATCACAACTTTAATCCTTTGTAGAAGGAATGACTCCCCCGCTTTGGTAGCCCGACGACCTGCACGCGAAGTCGAGCAATTTTCGCAGTAAGGTTTAACGAGAACCGATACCTCGTACTCTTGTTCCCTTCACAGGCTCACTAAGTCGGTCACCAGCCCGTTCATAGACCGTTGCCAATAATACTTGACTTCAGTGATCTACTGGAAAGCGTGTGTTACGATCAGTTCAGTGTGGAACGATTTATAGACGTTAAAGACCATTGGCTAATATTAATGAAAAGATAAAAGTGTCTGGATTAGAATTAATAAAAAATAGATATTTAAAATAATGAATAAAATCAAGCTACCTATCTTTGAAATTGATAAAGTTTTGATGATACACTTGCCACCCTTTCCACATCCAAAGTCTGGCTTACGTGTAATCATAAACATTTTTCGACATACCCATTATTATAAAAATGTACAGCATATTTAACTCAAGTGAAATATTACAATAACATTATATTCAAAGAAATTAATGTTTGTAAAAATCGTAAATGTTTGACCATATAAAAATATAAAAATATATAAAAAAAAATATTAAAAAACATATGACCTTATAAAAATATAATACATCAAGTTACAAACCTAGATATCACGGAATTTAAACTGAAATAACAGTTTTAGTCTTTTCCCTTCAAATTCTGTTGAAGCCATTTGTTTTAAAGACCACTGTTTAACATAGAATTAAAAGTTTTACAAAGTATGGTTATTTAAAACATTTGAAAAATATTAAATTCAAATAAAAAATATGCACTTTCCAAAACTCATTGTTAAAATATAAAAAAAAATTTCAAAGTTTGAAAGGAAAAAAAAGATGCATTTCTGTCGTTATTCTGGAGTTATATGGTTATTTTTACTGCATATGAGGCTGTAATCCTCAAGAGGTGAAAAACAATCCCGCATCTTAGTAGTCGTGTTATGGAAGATCCTGTCCCAATATCCAGACTTTTATTAAAAATGAATTACCTATTTATGGTTTGACCACAAATAAATAAAACAAAAATAAATAAATAAACTGTATATCGATCACTTACCTATTTCATATTCACTCTGTTCTTTTGAAATATTGAGAGGCTGATCTTCCCTGAAAAGGGGACAACACGTTCAAATAAACCATGTTAGAGGAAATCAAAGATTTTTTATTATATTTTTGTTTGTTGTAGAAGCTATAGCTCAAAAATATATTTCTTTCGACAATTTTCAAACATCATTTATTTCAAACAAAAATATTTATACTATAAATGTTTCCGAAGCTCAAATAGTTCAACGGAAATAATTATCAATTAATTTATAAGCATAACAGCTTGCTTAAGTAATTAATTGCATTTGAATTACTGCTATCATATTTACATAATTAATTAACATTTGAGCAGTATTGATCAGAAATTAGGAGTAAAATCTAAATCGCACGTACATTACGATAAGTTTTGTCCTCAGAATGAAACTATGTAACTGGAGGGCGAGACAAGAGAAAAAATTTCTACATTCCTTTTCCCCTTGTTATTTCATATGAAGAAAATTGATGCGGGAATTTTAAATTCGAAAACCTTAAATTAGGGTCGTTTACTGTACTGCCTTTGGTTATACAAAAAAATTGTTAAAGGAGGACCTTATACATTTCATAGGTAGGTTAATTTATCTCTTTTTGGAATTACATTTATTGCAAAAATGACTTTTTAGAATGTTCTCTTTTTTCTTAAAACATCATATTATTGCTGATTGTTTCCTTCTATTCATTCTAAAATCCAAAATTATACTTTTAAAAATATTTTACAAGTAAATATAAACGCATAAGAACGTAACTCAACCATAAAGTATTGATTACATAGAATTATTCAATATTAATGTATAATATTTTTTTAAATTTTAGTGCAAAAATGAAGTTGACGAAGTTTAAGCGATAAGAAAATATGGAGATCAAGAAATAAGCATAACAGGAAATAAGAAAATCATTAAACAAGGGATCCGGAAAAAAAATATCAGAAATATAACGGAAATATAGGAAATAGGCTACTTTTAATTTTTTTTTTTTTTTTTAAAGAAATATTACTAATTTTTTTTAAAGAAATATTGCAAATCAGCCTCCTCTAAAAATAGGAAAAAAAGAAAAAAAATATTTCTATGCAAAACAAATATTTCTACAAAACAACATACTTACAATCCTGGCATAATATGCAATATGCATTAAATTATGAGTTAACAGATTTTTTATACAAACTCAGACTCCACCAGAAAAATATTGTAAAAGAACAGACCTTTAAAACCTCCTCCCCTCTAAAAATGGAAGAAGGAAAAAAATTTCTATGCACTGATGAATTATGAAACATGAACATACTTAATATTTCGGCGTGCATTTAATTCTTAGTTAACAGGCTTTTGGTTGTACTAACTGGGGTCCTACTGAGTGGCGTATCTAGGGTATGGCAGGTATGATAAGCGCATTATTTGAAAAAAGCGTAAAATCAATCAACGCCAGAGGTTATTTTTTATTTTTTTTCAGTTTTTCGAATATTTCAAAAATCTCTCAAATTTTTTTAAATAAACAAAATAAATATTAAATAAGAACAGAATTTAAAAAAAAAAAAAAAAAAAAAAAAAAAAAAAAACATTGAAAAGAATTATTTAGAAAACTGTCCAGAATGCAGAATAAAAACTTCAAATGATCCTCAGATAAATCTTTATTTTTCCAGTATCACAAGCAAACACCTCTTTATACTATCACATTACCTGGATGCAAAAGGGCAATTATCCGAAGAGGGATAAAACCCCTTCAGACAGAGAATAGCCCTTTGGTGGTGGCAGAGGGAAGAGAAATGTAAAAACCACGGGTTGTCCTTGTCTAATTTAGCCCAATTCTCATACCATAAAATGTTTGTTGATCTTAAACTTTGTTAAGGATGAAAATCTCTTTGAAAAGAGTCTTTCAAATTTGTTGAATATACAAATAGAACCCTTGTAATTGGCGTAAAACCTTCTACAAAAGGAAGTTTTTGTCACACATGGTGGGAATCACTGTCACAAAACATTTAAAAACTAAAAATACGAAGTACCTCTGCTTTGTTTGACAACTTAACTTGAACCCATGGTACGACTTGACAATGAATACACCTCATCTATTCTTTAAAAAAAAAAAAATAATAATAATAATAATAAGAATAAAAAAAAAATAAAAGGACAGTCATAAGTGTAAGTTGCTAGGTGTTCAAGCTCATACAAAAGAATTCTGCTAATTGAAATTGTTTTTTCAAGATTTACTTTTAAAAAAATCAAGTTTTTTTAAATTTTTTTCACTGTTTTGGATATTTATATTTAATTTTTTTCCTTGGATTTTTTCGGAGATCTGGACTTTAATATTGAATTCAACATTATACTCAACTATTTAAATGAACAACAAGTATTTCAAGGATTTCCTTTGTTGATCGAAAGTAATCATTTCTTATATATATAAATGCATCATACTCAATTTATTAGCTCACGTTATATTTTCTAGCGATCGATTCTAGCATTGCCAACTACTCCACTTTTCTTTAAAATATCTTATTGAGGGGTAAAGAGTTAAAAGCCAAACCTTGCAGAATTTAAGATAATTCTGGCAAATTTTATAATGCTCACCTGGAACAAAATTATGTTTCACTTGATTTTTTTGAATTATTTATTATTTATACGTAGAGGGGGGGAAATAACTGCCATTACTCGTTTCCTCTTCCTCAGTGTACATCTGTCATCAATGACTTAATAAATAACGATGATAATAAACACTTCGAAATCTGCACTAAGTGTTCTGCTGCCCAGGCCTCAAAGAATCATACAATAAACATAACTTTTGCTACCGGTAGAAAACATTTTTCTACCCGGAGCAAAACAAGTTTGCATCTCTGTTTATGTAGATTGAGAAGACGTTTACCCTCCTCCCTCTTATGAGATTATAAATTTAAAATTATAACATTTTGTTTTTGTATATAACTACTTTTATTATTAAAAAAAACAAACATTAAATATGCATATTGATATTTTAGTAACAAAAAGTGAATGTGTAATTAAATGCTCGTTATTGTATTATTATTATTTAAAAAAATATGTGTCTTAATGAGGAAAAAAAAACGAATGTTAAAATTAGAAATGTTGTGAACATAATTTATTAAGTTTCCTGAAAAAATTTTTGCTATAAGTAAATATTTTTGTGCAAATTACGCAGCATTGGTTAAGTTAAGAGTGATGACTACAGAGAAATAAATTTCTTTCCATTCATTAAAAGATAGATTACAGGTTTTACCACTCATAAAAGTTCAAATTATTTATTTTTATTTAGTTAATTTATTTTTTAATGCATTTATTTATTTATTTATTGAATGTCTATATTAAGGAACATATAGTTCATTGTTTACACTGATTTTTCTAGCTCTTAAGTCACAGAAATATTTTTCACACACAGTTTTAATTTTAAATTAATAACTTAAACTTAAATTTCAATAATATGTTTAAAAATTGAGGGAAAGAAAGAGCTGTGTAATTTATCTAGATCTTACTTTGTATTTTTTAATTTCATTTATTAATATTTATTAAACTTCCTTCGATTTCTAAGCGCACCCTTCCATAGCATCTCGGGCACAAAATTTTTTAATCTTTCTTACTTTTTAATCTATTTTAAATTTTATTTCAGATTTCCATTTTCTTTCTTCATTCAAAAAAATGGATTTAAGAATTTGAAAAAAAAATTTTTAATTTCTTTCATATTATGTATCATTTTATAACTATACAAGCATATTTTATTACTACTATAGACATATTTTTGTAGTTATAAATTATACTTGAAAAAACCGTTAAATTGTTTTCAAATTGGTTCATATAAAATGTCCTTTATTCATATATATTATATTTGTTTCTTATAATTAAAGTAAAATAGAAACAAGATAACATTGAGGCTATAATATGCATTTTATAACTATCTATTACAGCAGTACCATAATAACAATTATTTTTTTTTCACTAAATAATTTCCGTTATTTTAAGAAAATAAGTAAAAAAATAATAAACATCTTATAGAAAAATTAGAGCTTGTTTATTTATGAAGCATATGCATTTTTATAATGCATTATCATAAAAATTCACAAGCCCTCTCTTCCCAAAATTTTCAAAAGATTTATATTTCTCCTTTTTTTAAAAAAGAACATTTTTAAACTAATTAAATTTAATTAGTTTTAGAAAGTTAACTTTAATAAATAATTTTTTGCTATACTGCCGGGTGAACCAAACTAAAAGAAGAGCATTAATTAGAACACGTAGGAAACTACGAAATTGAGTTTGTCCCACCCTGCATATATTTATAATTAATTTTAATTTATTTATATAATTAATAAAACAATTATTAATGATTATTTTATTTAATTTATATTTTAATTTATTTATTATTTATAATCCCAATTTGTTTATAATTTATTTTAAGTCTTGTACTTATAACTATAAAAAAAATTATAAACTCTTCAAATAAGTTCATGGTATGGTGGAGATTTATTCGGATAATGGCTTTGTTAAAAAATATTAATGTTTAAATCCTTTATTTTTTATATTAGTTGCTTGTAAACTAATATAACAATTAAAGGATTGCATTTAATGTAAAGGTTCATTGCATTTTAATGTAAATTTTCTCGATTGATAAGTTGCATTTTAATGTAAAGGTTCTCGATTGGGTTAATTTTTAACTGCTTAAAATTTTCAACTTACTTATCACCCCAGACAATATATAAATTTTAAAAAAAATTTGTGTGCACCTTTAAGTAGTTAAACAAATAACGACCGCTAAGGTAAAAATTTACTTTATTTTTTCTGCTTATGTTATTTGTACTTTATTAATAATTATGTATCTGTCAATATATTTATGTGGATTAAATTTGATCACATGAATTTTTAATTTTTTTTTTTCTGTAAAAGTGCAATTTTTATGTTTTCAACTAATTGCCGCTTAAGTGCAAAATTTAAGAAACAACATTTTTATTAACTAAAGTTTAGCGTAGTAATTTGGTCACAAAACAGCCTACTTTGGTTTTAATAAACCATAACTATGGAAAACTCTCAGAACTATTCAAAATATTTAATAATAGCATTATCTTCATTTAAAAAAGCATTTTAGGCGTGTTCAGAATGTTTTTTAGCTAGTTCTTTTAGTAATTTTTTATCTTATTTTTATGAATTTTTTTAACAATAGCTTGGGGTAAAGTAACTGTGGCCACATTTGGAAAAAATAAAATTATCGTAAAGTAGTTTTTATTTAGTATATTAATTCAGATAATTTCTAAGAGATTTGCTTATGACAGATTAATTGATATATAATTTTGATCTATTGTATATTAAATAACTAACGTAGCAAAAACTTTTATTTAACTTTTAAAAAAAATACTATCTTCATTCAGCACGTTGAATTTAGTATTTAAATTCAACAAAACTTAACAAAATATATATATGTTTTAAAGGATTTATTACCTAGTGAGAGTGGGTTCGGGAAACGATGAAAAGATAGTGAGTTCAAGTTTTTAACTAAAGAGAGTTGATTATAAGAAAAGGAAATAAATGGACAGTGGGTTCCGGTTTTAAGCAAAAGAGTGTGTATTATAAAAATTGATCAAATGATAGTGGGTTCAAGAGCCGATTAAATGAGAGTGAGTTCGAGTACCGATGTAAGGATAGTGGATTCAAGTTTGATATAGGAGAGAGTGGATTATAAAAATTGATCAAATGATAGTGGGTTCAAGCACCGATTAAAAGATAGTGGAATCGAATACCTATGTAAAGACTGTTTATTCAAGTTTTAAACAAAAGGGAGTGGATTTTAAAAACTGATCACATGATAGTGGGTTCAAGCACCGAGTATAGGAGAGTTGTAAAAAACAGTAGAGAATAAAAATGTTTTAAGAAGGGTGCCGAAAGGAGGATTGCCATAGGCACCAATGACTCCGGATGCGTCTCTGGTCCTACTTATAAAATATTTGAAACCAAGAAGATCTTAGAAGACCACCACCCTAAAACTGGAAGAAATGAAAAATTCTTCAACTTCGCAATGATGAATTACGAAAAAGCATACTTACTATTTTGACAATAATATTTATTTCTGTTTAACATTTTAATAGCGATTATTAATTTCTCTTTTATATTTTAATATTAAACAGAAAAAATTAATATATTATAAAATTTATACTGCCTTATCAACTCTAATTTAAGAAAAATTGATTAGATAATACTCCTTGAAAAAAATTACATCATTCTCAGCCATTTTTGCGCTATGCATTGGCGTGAGAGCAGTACAGGTTGGAAGTTTCCCCCTCAATCAAATATATTTTTAAAAACTTTAAAGCTAACAGATATCATAATTTTTAATCAAATTTATTTAAAATCGGCAAAATTCAAAGCAATAAATTACTTTGTTCTTCCTTCTTTTCTTCCTATTCAAATCTCTCCTTACTTTTTGTTTTGGCCAATGTGGTGTTTAACTCCTTTTCAGAGAGGAAGGGAATTTAGGAGTTGTCGCTGTGTTTTTGGAAATTCAGGATCCCCTAGAAAATCGCTGAACTGATCAGATCAAGTTCAAAGAACGTTTAGGTCAAACTTAAACGGAAAAAGCACAATGCTTCACATTTTTTTACTGAATTTTCTCACACATTGTGCCCAGAGGGTACGAGGGGGTATTTATTTTGTCGATAATTTGTAAAGAATATGTTATGGTCACAACATTCTTTTGATTCAACAGATTTATCTTCTTTTTTCTGGACTAATCGATGAATTGGCTATGGTTATGACCCCTATGCAGCTCAATATTGTATTTTATTTGAAAACAGTTTCTAAGTTGTTTTCATCTAGACTTTAGAAATGTGTTTTATAAATTGATGCAACCTCTCGAAATAAAGAAATAAGTTTAGTTAAAGCAACTGAATTTTGCAGTTTTCAAATTTATTATGTATTTATTATTATTGGTCATGTATTATTATTATTGGATATGTCATATTGGAAAGTACCCGGTTCCTCTTGACTGGAGTCCACTTCTCTAAATCATGGGCAATCACATCGCTCGAAAAATTTGGTGCTGATTCCAAAAGCTCCGTGTCATGCTCTCAGAAATGACCCTATTTTAAATATCACATGCTCGCACAAGCGTTTGTCAACCAATTTACCAATTTAAATTTGATTTTTCGAAGTTCCTAGCCCGTAGGGCTATCTACTTCTTCATCGAAGATGTTTGTTCAATAAGGGTAGATTGGGGTAAGAGAGATTGAAGGAGTGTAATAACTTCTTCGTTTTTCACTAGTTCTTGCGGTTCCTTGATTATAGAGACTAATCTGTGGGCAGATGTGGCTGGGCTGTTCTTTTTCAGTCTGTAATTTTTTCTACAAGGGCGGGCCTCGCACCCTGAGAAATTTGAAGTATGTGCTTTGCTGCAATTGCAACAAGTTGCAGGTGTGTCTTCAGCTTTCTTGCACTGGTAGGAGAAGTGGCCACCGGCACACTTCATGCATTTTGGTTGGCTAGCGCAAGAGTTCTGAGTGTGTCCATAGGCCTGGCAGCGGTAGCACTGTATCGGCCGACGGCCGCCGTGAAACCGTTCGATGCTGACCGGTATGTCTCTGATTTTCTCCGTGTAGTATACTTTCATGTGATTGGCCAGTTTCGGTAGGATCACTAGGAAAAGTGGGAGGAGTCGATAGGCTCCGTCCACCCTCCTCTTAAATTGGATGATTTTATGAACTTCTATATTCAACTTCCCTAATTCTAGGGAAATCAAATCAGGATTAAAGTCCTTAGGGAGACCACGGAAGAGCACTTTTAGGAACATGGGTTTCTTTATGGCATCGTCAGTGGGAGAAACTTTGGTGTCGGCTTCCTCTATGGTTTCCATCGGGGCTGGTGCGGGTGGCTCCGGCGGCAAGAGAGCGTCAGAAGGCGGGTGGCAGGGTGAAGGCTTAGCTGGGGAAGAGGCTTTAGTTTCCTTTGCTGCTTTTGACTTTTTCTTCTTCTTTCGTCTCTTTTTGGCTGGAGGCATGGAAGGGTTTTCTGTGTACGCTGGCTCGGAAGCCGAGGCTTCCTCATCAGGTTCAGTAGATTCAGGAACACTGGGCTCGGGAGCGGGCACAGGCTCTTTCGGAGTATCAAGTTCCATCTCGGGAGTGGGATCTTGCTTTGACAACAAATCCATGAAGAAATTTGCGTCGAACTTTTTAAGCTGTGTTGAGAGTTTTCCCATTACGTTTGAAGCAGTGGATATCGCATCATCAAGATCAAGAGATGCGGATGCATCTCCTGTAGAGTCGGGTCGACGGCTGGAAGGTAAAACCTTACCGCCGCGAGCTGTGCGATGAAAAGGCATGATATAATCGAAGCTTGAATGAAAACACAACCTACTCTCAGTTCGGTTGGCTATCGAATCAAGCGTTTGTCACATTTACATGTGGTCCTTTATAGGGCCATTCACACTGCATACAAAAATGTCGCACTAACGAATTCGGAGATGCGAGCAGTACGAGTTTTGAGAGGGTGAATACATTTCACCAATCAGGTTCTCATTCGCATCTACAAATTCACAAGCGAGTGATTTTTTAGCATAAAGCGTGAATGGTTCCTTTGTAAATCACATACAGACAGTATGTTCGAAAACTGCAATCGCGGTGTTTTATACTAGAGTTAAAAAGAGCTTTAAAATCACTTGATTCAGATGATGTCTCAGTGCTTGATATTCATAATCTATTTAACTGTCACTTTAACTTAGAAACTCAATTGTCTTCTGCTAGATTTTTGTTTAGTTTTACTTTTGTTTATAGCGCGTTATTTGGTCTGAGATCGAAAAATTTTGATTTAATTAAATTAAATTTTATGGCTTGTTTGTCTGAGCTTGTTTCTGCTAGCATAATAGGTTTTTTGAACTTCTCTTCATAAAATATTCTTCTTATTATTGTTAATTTATCTAAAATATTGAGAAATACTTAAAAATGAATCTTAAAAATAGTGATCGAAATTTTTTCTCTAAATTTCGTATCAAAATAATTTGATTTATTATAACTGTATAAAGTGCATAATTTTAAAATTAAAATGTTATATTTCGAGTTATATATGGATTTTTCTAGCAAATTTGACCGCCAATTTTGATGTGAAAATGCTGTTGTATGGTGTCAAATCATTTCTTGTATTTCTTTCCAGTTATTGTTTAATGCTTTAATTTTCTAGTTAATTAAATGATTCTGTATTCAACATCAACTTACATTAAATTTACTTTACTAAAGAGTGTAATTTTGAACGAATGTGTTTTACAAATATGCAACTTATGTTATTACAGATACTAAGCTACACCTTACTGAAAGTATAAAAGTACTCTTTTTCTTTACTATTGTTTTCATAATTCTTTTTTCAAGTGTTTTAACTTTAGTTGTTCTTAAACAAATTTGAAATTATGAATTATTTCTTCTACGTTCTTTCATAGTTTACTTTTACGCAGCTTGAAAGAAGAGTTTTTTTTTTTTAATAACTGAATTCAAAATTTTTTTGTTTCTCAAAATAAAAATTTTCTTAAAGTATAACATTTTTTTAAACCATGACTCATTTGCTTTCTTTTAGAGCAAGAAAAAAAAATTACAGCTAAGACACTTAAGAGCAAGAGAGGAGTTAACAGATAGAGCATATTTCTGTATCAATACCTTTCTGTGCCTACTAATATTGTTAAGGTGTAAAAGGGTTTTCTATGACAATGGCTTACATAGGACTTAGGTGCCCCTCTGTAAGATTTATAAGTGTGTCCTATCTTAAACTTAATACAAAAAATTTTAACTTATAATGTTACAAAGATGCAGTGAACAGATATTAGATTAATTATAATCATTAATTTTATTTAATTTAAGGTCATAAACTAATGATAATTACAATGAAAAAGCGAAATCTAGAAATGGTACTAAATTGAAGCATATACACATACCTCTTTGATATGATATTTATCTTGACACTAAACATACCATAACCAGTTATTGTATGCCCTGTGGCAGAATTTTTTTGGCTTTCTACGGCAAACCTCTCTGTCTCTATCTTTCTGCAAGACACTTTTAATAATAATAATAGATATACATGTTACTAATTTAACGTAACAGAAACGTTGTGTTTACAAAAAAAAAAAAAAAACTATTTGGATAAAATAAAATTTTATATAATTTTTTTAAAAATATGTAATATTTTTTTATCATAATAACATGGGAGATATTTTCACATTTTACAGGAGGAAAACACACTAATTATTTCCATTTTTGCATTTCGTTGATCATCATTACATAAAAAAAATTAAAAATTGTGAAATCCATAGCAGTTACTACTAAAAAAAGATCAACGACAAAATTATGCGATTCAGACTTTTCAAAAAGGGGGTACTAAATGCGTGTTTCATATTGAGAATCGGTTGTTGTAATAAATTAAATCTTATTAAAAATATGGAATTTTAAAAACTGTGTAACAATAAATGCCCCTTCCCACAAAAAAAGCATTAGAACTGTGCTTTAAAAATTAAATATTCATATGCATGATTCTAATTTCTCATATTGCCAGAAATATATCGGGACATTTAAAAATCATGTGAAAATCAATATCTATAACTGCCGAAAATACAATCAAAATACTACATGGATTTACTACAGTATCGGCATAAAGCGATCTCGTTAAAAAGTGATTATTTAAATGCGCAATTTAAATTTTACGTGTTTAAATAATATTAATTGAGATATAACCGGAATTTTAAAAACCTGTGTTATTTGGTAGCACTAGCATTGAATAGTCTAAAAAACGATAAAATCGTCACATTAATAGTAAATAATTGATTTGAGTTTTGCGCGTAATTAAATTGTATAAAAATTGTTAGGATTTGTTTTTTTAAAAATGTAAAAATGCGTAGCAATAATTGCCAAAAGAATTGCTTGAAATATTGCTAGGATTAATGAGAATATTAGCACTAAAAGAGCTTGTCAAAGAATGATTTCTTGAATTCCCGATTCGAATTTCGCAAGCCGTAATAATATCGGTACATTTCAAAAATTCACAAGAATATAAATAATAACTGAGCAATGAAAGACATTGAGATTTTGAAAAAACAAAGCAAAAATTTGTGTAAATAATTGCCAAAACAAATTATCAAAACACTACGTATATTTACAATGGAATCAGCACAAGTTGTGAGCGAAAATGTGAAAACTCAAATGCATGATTTAAAATTTTCATGAGCTTAATTTTGTAAAAAAAAAAATATTGGATTGATTTTATTTCAACCAAATTAAAACAAAAAAGCAGGACATTATTTTGCTACAAATCTGGATTTGTAATAAAATCCCTACTCACAAATTTTATTAATACATGTAAACTATGGTGTACTTGAAATATATATATATGAAAGAACATGTTTTCTTTTCAACTTTCACAATTTTGAAGGGTTTTTTTCCCCTTATATTTTCTAATTGAAATTCTAGCTGAAACCAGTCATTATTGAATTTTTGTATTCTTAAATAAGAATAAAAAATCATGAGCATTTCTTCTCCTTCTGATGCTCGTGAAGGAAATCTTTTAAGTAAAAGAAAGGAAGTAAAAGTTATGTTTTATAATATATGTTGTTATATAATAGTTTTCTTGTCTTGTGAAAATCTTGCCAGAAAAAAAAAAACCAAAATTTTTTACTGCATTACGCTATATTTTTCATCGTTCTCAAATAAGAATTGAAAAATCGCGAACACTTCTTTCCCCTCCGGTGCTCAATAAAGCATCTTTTAAATATAATTCCATTGAAAAAAAATTTCATAAAATTCTTCCAAAAAGAAAACTAAAATTCTTTACTTCATAAAGGAAAATTCTTTCTGCAAGAACTCTGTAACATTCTGCAACATTGTCGTGTGACTCTGCCACGGAGATTGTATGTTGTATTGTAATGTGTTGGTATGTAAAGAGTTAATAATACAAGGAAATAACACACTATCTTTTAATAATTATATTTAAAGTTTAATTAAGACTTATTATTATTTATAAAGTGAATTAAAAAATATTTTATTAAGCGCGCACAACCTGTGGCTGCTGCTGTTGATGTGCGGCCCATGGGATTTTCTGAACACAAAAAAATAAAATCTAAATTTTGAAAAAAAAATTTTAAATTGCGCATTTGAGTCGTCACTTTTTGACCTGCTCAATTTGCCCAGACTCTATTTATTGTGAACCTATGTTTCCCAATCGCTTTTACAGCGGTAATTATTTTGGAATTCTACACATGATTTTTAAGAATCCCAGTATTTTTAATATGTTATTACGATATGCGAATTTCATATTTGAGTAATCACTTTTTGACTCTCTTTATTTTTGCCGATTTCATTATAAAGTCGATTTTTGGGAGGGGGGGTGAGGGAGTTATAACTACTAATTTCCATTTGGTTTTTCAAATCCCGATACATTTACTGCGATATTATGACTTGTGAGTTATAAATCGTGCTTTTAATTTATCATTTTCTGACATGCTTTATTTGTGTCGCTTTCATTGTAAATCTAAATTATTTAGTCTTTTTTTAAGGCTACATTCCACATGAATTTGAAAATCACATTTTTTTTTTCTATGAGATTATTATGATATTAGAGTTTCAAATTGCACTTTTAAATAATCACTTTTTGACACGCTTTGTTTCTGTTGATTTAATCGTAAATCCAAGCCATTTTTTAACTATTTAATTTAACCATTTTTTAGGCAGTTATTGCTGTACATTCTCAAATGATTTTAAAAATTCCTATTTATATTATAACAAATGAATTTTAAATTACACATTTAAATAATTTCTTATTGACTTTATTTGTTATTATTTCTGTTGATTTCATCATAAATTTAAACACTTGTTTTCTGCAATTATTGTGATGCTTTTCCTTGTGATTTTGACAATCCCATTTTTTAACTACGACGTTACTATGGCACGATTTTCTAATTGCACATTTAAATACTCACTTTTCCATTCAATTTTCTGCCCTTTTGAATTTCTCATGTTTCAGTAGCATTGCTTTAAAATATTAGAATTCTAAATACCACATGGAAATGCATGACACTAACTGACGAAAAAATGGTATAAACAAATTTGGTGGATATTTAGCCCAAATTATTTTCCACCATTTCTTTATCAGTTAGTACCATGCATTTCCACATGGTATTTCCGATATTTTAATAAAAAGTTATTGCAGCATGAGGAATTCAAAAAGTGGAAGAAAACTGGAATTTTCAAGCTGCTCACTGTTTGTAGTTTAGTTTTAAATTTTTTGCAGCACAGCTGAATTTTTTTTAGGAAAAATGGAAAAAGAAAGTGTTTCCTATTTAAAATTTATAAAACCTTTAATAATTTAAGAAATATAATTAATATTTGAAGTATAATAACAAATAAATATGGAATCTTATCTAATTTGAATTTATATTACTCATTAAAATATGTATTTATTTTTTTTATACTTTCATTCTGTGATTTCATTTTTTCTTTTTTGTTAAAATTTATTTTAAAATGAGCTTTTGTATTACGTGATATTGATAAAAAAAATTCTTTTCCCTAATTTTTTTTTACTTATATTTTTTGATATATCAGTTTTTGATAAAAAGGGAAAAACTTTTTAAAAAAGTATCAGTTTTCTCATTTTTGAATAAATTCTAATAATTAAAAGCATTTAATTTTCTGTAAATATATTACCAATTTTACCGATAAAAGAAATTTAGTGCTTAGAACACTAATGTTTATAATAAAAATGGTTCTATTTGCCGTCAACATGTCTAAGTATGCATGTAGCCCTTTGTTATTCAACCTGCTTTGCAAGTAGCCCTTCACTCAAAAAGATTATGCACCCCTAATATATAAATGAAAAGATTATTTTTATTGTTTTTCATATTGTTATTTTTTTTGGAGCATGTGCCCTCAAACCTATGGTACCACATGCAGGATGTTAATTTCGCCATCGGTCTATGAGTTGCACCCTTCAAGTAATTTCCCTTCTATGATGTTTTTTTTTATATATATATATATTTTCTAGCATGCGTTGCCCAGAGGTCCCTAAAATTTGGCAATAACTTTAGTTTGGGTACTGGTATGGAAATCTTCTCAATTTCCTACTTATTGCCCCATAAAAAGACTATAAATCTTCAGAAGTATATCAATCAGTCTTTATTTATACATGTTGCATATTTTATTTATTGAAAATTCATAATAAATATGTTGCACAATAGTTAGCTATTTTCCTGTTTCTTATTCTTGTACTAAAGATCATAAAAAATTATAGTTTAAATCTGTGGGCATGAGTGTTTGATTGCAATTGCAAACTACATTTTTTAACCCAAAAATCATACTGTGTTTAAAAAAGTTCAATATTTTCTAAATAAGTGTAAATAAAGAGCTAGAAATTTAGAATTTCAATCCTTGTGAATCAGAATTGTGACTCTTAATTATTTGTGCCTAGGAATTAAGTCTCATTTTTGCACCCTTTTACATTTTCTCTAAATTCATTTGAATTATAGAACATGAAAAAATTGCATTTATAGTATTTTTATGCAGTATAATTTTTTTTTAAAGTTATCCTCTTAATGTAATTTCTTAATTTTTGCAATTTTCATTGTACCTCTGGAGCTAATATCACAAATCATAATTTTGTGTTATGCAAGAGTATCAGGTTAGTGACTTTATCTCACTAACATCACCAGGGCTGTGGAGCGATAGAGAAAATGACCAACTCCAACTCCTAGAAGTTTAAAGACTCTGATTTCCTCATATATATGCAAACATATACACTCATGTTTTAGCTTTTTTTTCTTTTAAATGTAGAAGAAGTAATAGATGCTACAGAAAAAAAAATTGCATTACAGATTATTTAAATATTAATAAGCATTTATTAAGAAATGGAAAAACTGACATGTCTAATTTTTTAGAAACAGTATAGCTTCATCAAGATATTCATTTGATAGAGGACCATAGATCTGATTCTTCAGTGCGGAGAATAGTCATTCTACACTACCTAGCTTGAGAGCTGTTACTGTTAGGGCTACTTCTTTTAACTTTTTAGGATAAATTTGTATAAGTTCTAAAGGAGGTGTCTTTCAAGAGTGATCATACTTCTATATTTCTTCAAGGGCTGTGTAGAAATTTTGTTTCTATTTTTTCTAAAGGCTCTTGGCTATATATCTAAAGGCTCTTGGCTCTTTATTTTCATTTGCTTTGCATTAGCCTTTTCAATATTATCTAAATATTTCTCAAAATCTAATTCCTCATTTCAAGAGAATGATAGACTCAATTGCAATGTCTGCAGTCTGATTTGAATACTCCAATTGTTTTAGAATAATTTCATTCTTAGTGAAATTTCATAGATGGCTTTTTTCGTCTTTTAATTTATTAGTCATCCAACGAAATTTGGTAAATTTCAAATTCAAACTCCCCAACAAAAACTGGAGTCAGAGTCTATGTATTTTTAGTGATTTCATCACTAAAGCTCCTTTTACCCGCAAATTTGCCTAACTCTTACTCCTCAGCCCCGATCATAGCACCCACATGAAATTTTATCTTCTGACATTTCCCTTGAAAATGTATCCCTTAAAAATATTAATCAAGATTAATAATTGCTGAAAAAATTTACATAAAAATTTAAAGGATTGACTGTGGAAAAAAAAATAGTTATAAATAACATGAAGGAACATAACATTAATAATAAACATCTACTTGGGAATTTCCACAGTGAAATTAACCATAATGTGCATTTAAGTAAAAAAGAAACCCGAAGAGCCTACAATATTTGATTAATTATTTTGTGTTTTAGTTACCTAGGATGAATTTAAATAAAAATTTTCTTAAATAGTTTCATTCTATTAAATATCATAGAGAAAAATCTACCTACACTAAGAGAAATTAGATAGGTTCTGCCCAAAATTCAGTTAAGACTCGTTATGAAAATGGTGACTTAAGGTACTTGCAATAATTCTTTATTTGGGAGAATTTCTCATTTTGCCTTTATATTTTTTATGTTTCATTTAAACACTTTTTATTTTTTAGAGAAAGATACAAGCAATGATATTTTATGGGCATGGAGTTATCCTTCAATTTCTCCTGAAAGCAAAACTTTGATTGTAAATAAGTGTGGATTGAAAAATGGTCTTGGTCTAAGTCATGGTCATCATTTAGTATCATTTTGTTATTGCCATCATCATCGCTCTTGGTTCTATTTGCATCTTACTGATGTCTTTGAACTTCCTAATCTTCCCAGGGTAATATATTTTATTTTACATTCTTTATTATAGACTAGTAAACTCATTTAAGATATTAATCATCTATATTTGTTTATTTGAGATGTCTACTAAGATGATATAAATCAGTGAGAGGTGTTAACTATTGTGATTTATCTGCAATTTTGTAATATAGATTACGATGTTACTATTGAGTGATAAAAATTACATTGTTAACAATAGGTTTTTTTCTGGACTACCAAGAGTTATGAAATTTTGTTGAGTTTGCACTGAATTTTCGGAAAAAAAGGAATACTTTAATGATATATTTTTTATTTAATAAAAAATTTGTGATTAATGTTATTAATATCAGGTATATATCTATATAAAATTAAGTACTAAAGACATCCTAAAATTGCACTAATTTTAATTTTGTTAACATTCGATGTATTATTGTAGTTCTGGTAAGCTGGTATCTCTGCTAGTTGCTTGTTTCCAGGGTAAATCCTTGTGTATAGAACCTCTGTGAAATCAAGCTTATTCATTCATGCTCTATCATTTACAGTACTTATAATTTTCCAACTGTATGCTAATTTTTGAATGACAATTAATGTGTTTAACTTAATTTTAAAAATATAATAATTAAAAAACTGGGAACTGGCTTAATTCACCTTAGGTTAAATGCAAGTTTTATAACTGGCTCATGAGGTTTTGTTCATATGCAACAAAGAAAAAAAAAGACTATCTCCTTTGTATCACAGAGAGTAAATTAAATACTTCAAAAAATAGTCAAAGGCCAACATAAATATCATCTCTGGAGCTGCAACTAACAAAAATATATTTATTAAATTATTTAATAAATATATTGTTTTAATTGTAACAAAATATTTTATGTTATTCCAAAAAATATTTTTACATAAGTGCAGAGAAATTTTCATAAATAAATAAAATATTTTATTTAATGTTACTAATCCATAAGATTTTCACATACAACTTAAATTCTTAACATTTCTATTTTAAAAAATAAAAAAAGCTTTTAAAAAATTATGCTTTATTAAATATAATATATGTAAAAAAACAGGAAGTTCTAGTATTTTATTACCTGGCAAGCATATTACTCATTTATTATTGCATTAAATTTGATAATACACTCTTGCCTAAATTATGTTAGCACAATGTAGTAAATAAACTTCAGTCAGTAATAATTTTAAGAAATCCTTTCTTTAACATTGGTTTTGCAAAATTACATTTAGCAATTCATCTTTGGAATGATATGGCAAAGACAAAAACTGTTTTAAATTACTGCAGTATTTATACTCAAAATTCATTTATAAATAATATAAATATCACAAAAAGTTATATAAAAAATAAACAGCAAAATGTTTATGAGAAACCCATAAAAAATGCAAATGAATAAACATCAGAAAGGTTACTGTTGATGATTCTATCATCAAGAAATGTGCTTTGTCGTAACCACAAAAAAGTAAGATAAATTTAAATGCAGTGTAAACAGTATACGATTAGACAAGTATTCTTAGTAGATTGGCATAGTTTGATGCCCTCAATCCATGCACAATTGCACCTTTTAATCAGAATAATGTAGTGTTTTGGGTATTGTTTGCCTGGTTTTACTTATTTTATGTTAAATGCATAGCTACAGAAAGTTATTCATTTAATAAACTTTTCAAGAGAGTTGGCTGTTCTCTTTTTTAACTGCAGCTAATAATAATTACATACATTACTAAGTATCAGCATTGGGGCAGAAATTTTAGCTAGGTTTAACTAATGCATATCCAATATGGGACAGAAGCAAGCAAACAGTAGAAAAATTCTTCAGCAAATTAAATGTGTACCTGTCTGTGAAGATGCAAAAAAAGTCTTAAAAGCTAGGGCGGTGCCAGTAGGAGGTAAAGGGGAACATTGCCCTCCTATTGAGTCAACCTTGAAAATTGTTGGGAAAATTATTAGGTTTTTAAAAGAAATACTATTGCATTCTTAAAAAAAATATAGTTCTTTTTTTTTTTTTTTTTTTTTTTTTTTTTGTAAATGAGAATAAATTGAAAACATAAAGATGAGAATGTTTCCATTTTACTTACATTTTACCGTCAACTACCTATTCAATTTTCCTCAGAAAATTCTGAGGGACAAATCTTTTGTTTGTGTCCATATGGAAAGTTATTCAACACCTCTGAGGGATAGGGCTAGACAAGAAGACTATCCTAGCTCCTACCCCATCGTCCTCACTTTACCACACTTTTTGAGGCTGAAAAAAAAAAGGAATCATAAGGATAAATTTTAAAAGTCTCTCTGTATTTATTTACAATATATTTTAACATCGAGTCCCCTGATAAAAATAACTCTTTTTTTTTGTCTGTGAAATTATACTATGTAACAACTAATTTTACAATTTATTAGGCATAACCATTTTGAAGTTTATACAAAATGGGGCATGATATCTTTAGATAGAATACTTGGTGGCAAAAAGTGTACTTACAACTTTATTTGCAAAGCTGAACTTTTACACGGTACAGAATGAAAAAAATTAAATTAACATTTAAATTATTCAAAAGCCACTCAATGCAAACAAAAATAACATTTTCATATCAAAATGTGCTTTAAACGTTTTGCTAAATGTACATGAAATTTAAAAATTTATTATCAAATCATTTTTGTGTTATGAGAGCGTGGAAGTTTTTGAAATATCTGTGACTGCAACAGCAATTTTCCTTTATTGCAGAAGTAATTTTTAATCTTACAATGTGTAGTAAATTGCACCATACAGTACAAAATACTTCAATAACAGAAAGAAAAAATGCGATTTAAATTTACATTAAAAAGAATCTGCACATTATGGTACCAAAATTAGTGATTCTAGCTTCTTAAAAACACACTTGAAAAAATCATGTTAGAAAAAAAATTAATGTATAAAATTAGTTTTAATTTATTTTGAATTAATTTTTTGAGCCCCATGTCGGGGGCTCAAAAATTAATCCTTGCCTTAAAGTATCTGTTAATGTCAAATGATACTTCAGTCAATCTGGTATTTACAAATGTCAATATCATCTCTTTAATACACACTGAAATGCTAAATGATGCTGATCCAAAAATGATTGACAAGCCTGTGAAACTGTTCTTATTTTCCTTTCTGTAGTTATAAAGGCACTCGAAATATCACTGATTTACATAAAACAGTATGAAATGTGGCATAATTCGAAGTTGAATAAAATTATTTTGTCTGATGAATCTGGTAATTTTTTTTCTCTTTTAAAAATTTATTCAAATTTATTAATTGGTTCACTTATAAGTTTTCATGGAAGGTAAATGGGATCTTTGAATTCAATAATATTTTACTTATAGAAAAGTTGCTTTTTAGATTTTCATACATTTTTAAAAATAATTATTTTTAATTGTAATTTTTGAAAAGAAAAATTCTGTCTGGATTACATAAAACTGTTTGGATCAACATGGCTTTAATGTGAGTGTTAACTAAAAGTATAAAAAAAAATTTATTTTGAAACTTAGTATTATATCACTTTTATGATTTTCTCTGAACAATAAATTTAATTTGTCTAGATTACCTTTTATATGAATTAGCATAGATTAGCTTATTATGATGAAAGCTATTGTATTTTCTCTAAATGTCTATGTAAAATGTTAAATTACCATTTATCTGTGATTTCACATGCTTATCAAAAATGCATACAGTATAGAAATACAAATTGAAATTCTTAAGTTTGTTTAATAATATTAAAAAAATTTAGCTTTAATATGCTCCTTGTCTGCCAGTGTTTCTGATATTGCTTTAAACCAGGGGTCTCCAAACTACGGCCCGAGGGCCACATCCGGCCCGCGGACAGATTTTGTCCGGCCCATGGAGAGCTAGCATACTTGAAAACTCCTTTTAGAGAACATAATTTTTATAGCAAATTAAATTTAGTTTACTGAAGTTTTCTAATTTTTTGTTGAATAATTATTAATATGACATCTACATTGATATGGTCATGGGCTAACTACGCATAACATTGTTGTAGGCTTATTGTTATTGTTTTTGTGATAAGTTGGATAAAGAAACACAGAATCGTAATGAGTAAAGACATGTATAATATGCAGAAAATTTAACTTCAGTACATAATAACTAACAAATTAATGAAATGAATCCAACTAACATTTTATACATTTTAAATAAAAACATAACTTATAACAAGCATAATGACATATGAAATACTAATGAGATTTATGTAATTGAGATTTTCCACTGACAATAGTTTGTAGTTGTGAACTAATTTTACTTGTACCAATTATTAAAAGAGATTTAAGATGCTCATCAGTTAATTTAGATCTGTAAACATTTTTTGTGTACTTCATTTTGGAGAAGGTCTTCTCACACAAATAAGTAGTACCAAAAACAGAAAACAGCCCACGAGCAAATTTATGCAAATTATCAAATTGTGTCAGTGGAAGACTTTTATAAAATTCCAACAAAGATGAGTTTTGATATTTGTTCTTAATTATATCACTGCACTGTAGATCAATCATTTCCATTTGAAGTTCCGGGGCTAGAGTTTCAATGTCAGTATCAAAAGGATTCTGAAAAATCTTAATTTGATTCGCAATGGCATCAAAGTCCGAGAAACGAGTATCAAAATTTATTTTCAAAGCACTCAAAGTTTCGATTGCGAAATCGATAGGAAACTCAGTCTCAGTGGTGTGGCTGAATATTTCACATGTTTTAAAATGTGAAAAACATTTACTTCGTAGTTGTGATTGAAACAGTATAAATTTCTTCCGGAATGATTTGATATTAGTGTATAAATCAGGAAGATGCTGGTTTTCTCCTTGCAATCTCAAATTCAGTTCGTTCACATGTTTTGTCAAATCAACATAGAATGCTAACTTCCACAGCCATGCGTTGTTTTGTAATTCAGTAAGAGGGCGATGCTATTCATTCAAAAAAATTTCGATCACTGCTCAAAGTTCAAAAAAGCGCTTAAGGACTTTCCCACAACTAAGCCAACATACGGCAGTATGATAAGGTAAGTCATTTTCTCCAATCTCTGCAATAAATTGTCGGTGATTCAGCCCAAAAGATCCGATAAAATTAACAGTTGATATGACTGGTTTCAGAGCTTCAGACATATCCAAACATTTTCCGCACTAAGACTGTTGATGAATGATACAATGTAAGACTAATGGTTTTGAACCACCGTCATTTTCTACAGCCTTTGACACAAGAGCGACCACTCCTTTATTTTTCCCACTCATGTTTTTGCCTCCATCAGTTGTAATACATTTCAAGTTTTTCCATCGAAGGCTCTTTTGATTAATGGCCATTTCAACTCCTTTAAAAATATCTGTACCAGTAGTTGTGCCATGAATACTATACATATCAAGAAGTTCTTCATGCACTTCATAGCTTTTATCTACTCCTCGAATATAAATCAACACCTGAGCAGTATCTGACACATCCGTTGACTCATCCAAGGCCAAAGAAAACCACTCAACATGTCCATTTTTGGCGAACAGTTGAGAGAATATATTTTCAGCGATGTTTTCTACCCTTCGAGCTACAGTGTTTGCTGACATACTGACAGTTTTGAATAAATTTACCTTTTCAGGGCACATTTCTTCGACTACTGCAATCATGCATTCTTTGATCATTTCTCTATCGGTGAATGGTTTTCCACGTTTTGCAATTTCAAGAGCCACAGGAAAGCTGACGCGAGTTGCAGCCTCTTGTTCAGTTTTGAGTTTTGTAAATGAAGATTGCTGCGATTTCAATCCGCGCTTCATAGCTTCGAATTTTTCTGTCCGCAAACTTCCTGTATATTTTGAGTAATTTTGAAAATGTTTTGTTTCATAATGACGTTAAATGTTATATTCTTTGAGAACGACTATGCTTTCATTGCAAATCAAACATAGCGCCTTGTTACTGGACTCAATTACGAAATACTGAATGTTCCACTGATCTTTGAATTTTCTGCATTCACTATCAATTTTTCGCTTCTTTTCCATACTACTAAATCACACACAAAAGCAACAATTCAAATCAAAATACTGTTACAAAGATGTCTTAAACTTAAACACGCACAAACACGTTTTAAGGAGGTACGCACTATTTTATTTCACAACAGTGTCATAGGAACTGACTTGTGGTTGCGCCACTAGCCTTCTTATATATTCCAATTACTGCCATCTAGAAGTGAGTGGAAGACACCAGAACTTTCTCGAACCAACGAGATTATTCCGTACGTGCTATTAGCGCCATCTGTTAGCGATAGAAGGTACTACCTATTTCCGCTTGTGTCCACCAGATGTCCTGTCACGTTACTCCTCATGGCTCGTACTCTACGACTAATCTGGAAATTACAGATAATGACAGGAAAATTAATAATATGCAGTGTTGCCGTTTTGCGGACTTTAGTCCGATTTGCAGCCTTTTTTAAACGTTGTGTACTTTTTCGGACTTTTTTTTTCATCAGTGGACTATTTCACTTTTTACCACCGGCAACAATGATAATATGGTTTTGGTCCTCGGAACTTACTGGAGTAATCTGTATGGCCCTAAGGCTGGAAAGTTTGGAGACCCCTGCTTTAAACCATTATATTTAACTTTAATAGTGTAAATTTTTTTTCTAAATTCATCTCATTCTCTATGAATAGATTTAGAGTGGTGATTGTTTGCTATTTTAAAATTTTATTAGAAAAGGAAAAATAGTTTTTAAAAAATTGTATAGATATCTAATTACATTAAAAGTATGCTGATGCAAAAAACAATATGGCAGTTTTTCCATACTTGCTAGGGAGATGGAACTTTCAACAGGGCTTACTTTCTAGCCACCAAGGTTATAAGGTCACCTGTACAGTTTTTCTTTTGGCAATTTTTTTGATAGAAGGCTAATCAAAAACACGTATTATCAGTTTTAATTTTGTGTTTTGAAAGTTGGTATGAAAATACATGCACATTTTTGTTTTGCTTATAGGTAAAACAATTTGTACTGGTGCTCCAAACTCAAGATTTTAATCCAGAAAAATATGAAAACTTATCTCAAATCTTAAGCAAAACTTACAGTAAGACTGGTAATCCAGCTGATATGTTGCGATTATACCTTTCTGTTTTGGTAAAAGGTGTTTGCTCAACAGAAGACAATGGAACATTTTCTGTAAAGCAATTTGATAGAGTGCCATTATATTCTTGTGTTGCTGCAAAAGGTATGGAATAAATGTTGTGAATAAATTTTTTTTATTTTTTTAGCTTTTAACTCTCCAACTATTTGGTTTATTTTCTGCCAAGACAAGTTCTGTGGGCAGTATTTCTGTTTGAAATTTTTAGATAAAATATTTTCCTATTTCTGTCATGGAAAAGAATTTTAGATTCATGACAAATAAAAAAAAAGTCGATAGCATGGATTCTAAAATAAAAGTGAAAATAAATAAATATTTGTCAAATAGTACACTTTTCTAATCTCATTAAAAATGAATTTAGAATTAGAGTGGCATGAATCGCAGATGATTACAGAAATCATGAATTGAATCAACAAATGAATTCAACATGTGTCTAAAATCACTTTAATTTTGCAAAAACATTAAAAGCTGTACTTCTAGATGGCAAAAGTATTCTAAATCAATTTTGATTTTGTAAGATGGAGTTACTTGTGCAATTTATTGTTATACTACTATTTATACATTATTTATCTTGAATGTTGAATATTTACTCTGATTTTATGCCATATTAATCTTTTTTCTTTTCCTCTTATGGCATTTTTTTAGTTTGCGTAAAAGTTGCATTGGTAAATAGCAATGAATTTCTTTCTGGATAAAATAAAGAGCAGAAATTAAGTCTATATTCTTTTTTTAATTAACTCAGTGTTTCCTCTATATCTTTTAGAGTAACTTTGTGTAATTGCAAAATACTTATACCTAAAAACATCAGCTTGAAAATTAAACAAGCATTACATTTTAACGTAAACAACATTCAATTTTAAGACTGAACTAATTTTGATTTTTTATTCAGGATGAAAAAATTATATTATGTATATATAAAATTAGAAATCATATGGAAAGTTACAAATTTTTTATGTAATTTAACTGCTTGTATAATTGATCAAAACTTGACAATTTTTATTTAATTCCAAGCTTCAAAAAAACCTTGTCCTTATTTTTTAATTGCCTGTTATTGTTTTGATGCAAATAATAAAATTTTATACTACATAATATAAAATCAAAATAAGCGAGGTGAGTATTTTTCTTACTGATTAACGATATGATTTGATTTAGCTTAATAAGTTTACTATTATTTTAAGTTAAACATTTCTATGCAGAATTAATTAACTTCTAGCTTATGTAACTAGTAAACTACATCAGTATATCATAAAACTAATTAATTGTATACCTATATATAAAACAAAAGCTTTTTTTTTTTAGATGTTGTTAAAACTTTTGGTCTGGAAACTATTTTGATATATACTGCTTTACTCTTAAAGAAACGAATAGTTGTCTATCATCATCGCTTGGATACATTACTCTGGTTTGTCAGGTTAGAACTTTTCTTCGTCTTCATTTTATTGTAGATAACCTATAAACTTATTGGGCTATTCTGTGCCAAAATTTTGAAATGGATGAAATATATGAACCGTTTTTAATTAATGAAGTTTTTATGTATTTGAGAATGTATTTGATAATTATAAATATTCATGAAATAAATTTGAGTCTCTCTTTTATTGTAAGAACAATAAGAGACTTTTATTAAAATTTACCTTTTTAACAGTATATTTAAATTTTAGTGAAATAAAAATTCTTAAGTGTTTTTTAAAAGAATTAAATGTATTTTTTAAAGTTTATTTTTGTATTTTACCTAAAAACTAATAACTTACACTGACAGAAAATGTTTTATATATGTTACGGGCAATATAATTATTTAGGTCAGTATTCATAATGCTTAGTTATTATGAATAATGACCATTAAAATTGGGCAATTTGATACATTTGAATTACTTTACGATAATTTCTAACATTGCCCGGTCATTATAAATACCGCTATTATTTCTTTGGGCACTTTGATTAATTGACAGCAATGGGACAACCATGTGCGTGTGGTGTGATTCTGGCTGGCCATACTAATTTATTCGTGGATATAATTACATTTATTCGATATTTTAATACTTACTAACGATAGATTAGAACAAACATAAGTGTTTGGAGTATCGGGCAAATATATACCGGGCAATGGCATTTGACCGTAAAAAAGTATCAGTGTAGGGTATACCGGGCAAATGTATACCGAGCAGTGGCACTTGACCTTAACAAAACATCAATGTAGGGTATACCGGGCAGTGGCACTGAACCTTAAAAAAACATCAGTGTAGGGTATACTGGGCAAATGTATACCGGGCAATGGCACTTAACCAGACCTAGTATGACTAGACCTTTGGTAAATGTCCGAAATATATACTAGGTCTAGTGCCACTTTTGCTATAGCTTAAATATTTAAAAAAAAGTAAACAAAGCGTTTGAATCAATTTTAAACTGATACCGAAATTATTGCTTTAAACTTTTTAAAAAATAAAAAATAAAAACTACGCCAGATAAGAGGAATTGAAGTAGTTGCTTTATACAGCGCATGTGCGGGAAAAAATTTAAAAAAATTATCCAGGTGCATCTAAAAGTGGATGAATATCCCAAGACACCCTGTGGCTGTGTGTGACACAAATTGCCTACTTGATTTTTAGCATTATACATAATGACCGGGCAATGTAATATTTGCAACATAATTTATAATTTTGTCATATCCTTTTGGGCACTTTCTAAATTGCCCGGGCATTATAAACAATGCCCAATTATTTACATTGCCCGCAACATATACAATTAATTGTATCCTATTGATTGGTCAAATTGATTAACAAAAAGGTTTTTTTTTCCAACACCATTAAAAAAGAATCACCAGTCTAAAAAATGTTCTTTGTTGTTAAGTAGCAAAAATAGCTCAGATACAAAATTTTAAATTAATTTAAAGTTTGAGATTGTATTTTGCTTCAACTGCATTGTTTTGGTTAATTTTAAAGGGTTCTTCCTGCTTTTATGTGGCATAGACAGGATTGGAATGTTGTGTACCCTTACATGCAACTGACAAACTTAGAAATTTCAGAATTACTATCACTGCCTACATATATTGCTGGGTTTCGAGATGCTGCTGTTGAAGGAAGAACTGAGCTGTACGACTTATTTGTAAATTTACCTGCAATTGAAATAACAATAGCTCCACATTCTAAAGGTTTGACTTTCTTTACTATTCTTTCTCTGACATACATGTTAGGTAACTGTGATTTTATTTTTAACTTTTATGAAATTACACAAAATATTTAAATGCAAAATCCATTAATTTTTCAAACTATCTTAGAAAAAGTGTATTAATTAGAAAGTTTGCTGGGATAAAATTTTGAAGCATGTTAATGTTTTCTTATTATGTAAATGTATGTGTATAAGAGTTGGGAGGATTTAAAAAGAATAAAATAATAGCTTTATTATTTCTTCAATTCAATTATTGAACAATGTCTGATCATGCAGAGAATTAAGAGAGTAAGTTGAGAGTTGAGAATAAGTTAAAAGTGAATAAAAAGAATGGACATGCCCTGGATTTTAACTTAATATGTGTGTGTGTATAAATATACGAAATGCTGGGAAAATGTCTGGTAAAATTTAAAATGGATTAGAAGAGACAAATATAAGAGAGTTCCCAGTAAAGTTTGTGTCCAGAAATATGACATGAAGGGTGCTAGAGGGTTTCTAACTCATCACCTTAATGTCCCAAAATATCACATCCTGAGGCTATAAGTCTTGCCCAAAATGCTTGCTCCTGTTGCTCAGTGCCTCTTTTCACATTTTCACCTTATTTACTCTCCAGAACATCCATTTTACTGCAAAACTTTTTATATTCATCTCTTCTAACTGTTTTTAAATTTTGCTTAGCCTTTTTTTTAAATAACTTTGTTTATGTGTGTGTGAATTGGGTTAACTACTAAGTTTTTAACATTTTTATACATTTTTACAAATTTTAAAGTGCCGAAGCATTCTATTTTCTCTGCTTGTTCCCTTATTAGCTATGCCAATTTTGGTGTAAAAGTTGGTTTTGGGACCATTCATGAATCATCACCATCATTTGGGACCATTCTTAAACTTAACTGGATGATCAGAATGAGGTACATCTTTAAGAGCAAACTTTCCATTTATAAACTTAGCATATTAATCGTGAGTTGTTTTTTCGGCATCTTTGCAATACACTGCACAAATGTATCAAGCAATTTTCTTAGAACCTTGCTAAAAACAAAAAAAGGTGTTTAACACTTACTGACTTGAACAAAATTAAAACAGATTCTGGTACAATAAAATATCTTCTTTCAAATGATTTCAAACATTATGCCAAAAACATTTAACGACATGCAGCATATTTAAATTTAAAAAAGACAGCGGGAGATTAGTTTTAATATATTGTAAAATATAGGGGTATTAATATGTTTTTACTTGACTCTTTACCTACTTTTAATATTAGTTAAGCTTTTCTGGCATTTTGTGAATGTATTTTAATGTAAATACTGTTGGATCTTTTCTCTTTACCTATTAGATCTTTGGGTCTTGTGCCAGTAGACTTGCCTTCAATAATATGGATCAATACATTCTTATGAACATTAAAGACATTAAAATTTCATTATTAATTTAATTTTATAAATTAAATGTTCATTTTTATAGAAAACTTTTTCATTGCTCTTATGTTTTTTATTTAACTCAACTACTTATTTGTGCCGACCTGACTGCGTAGTGGTCAGGGAGATGATCTCACATCAGAAAGGTCCTGGGTTCGATTCCCAGATAAGGCATAGATGCTCTTGCATTCTATTTACCATTTGCTTATTGTGGAAGCAACGTTGGCCCACCTAACTGTGTAGGGGTTAGGTTAAGCCCCTGAAGAAGTGGCCAACAAATCTGCACCAAAAGAGAATTGTCAGTGGAGTGGGTATTGGAAATTTTTTTTATTATTTGTTAGGCTTGGTACAAAAAATATTATTAAATAAGTTGGAAAATTCCTTAATTTTACTCCATGCTGGATTGTTAAAGTGAAAAGAGTAGTACTTATTCTAAAATGCATAACTCCATTAATACTCAATGCTGTTTTTATTTTTTATTTTTACTTCAACTAAATTGCAAAAAAAAAAAAAATACTTTTTTTTTTACTCCAGTGTTTAAATCAAAGGATAAAGAAGAAAGTAGTTTGAAAAATACACAAGTACTCCATTATTTATGTGGTATTTGGCCAGTTTTATAAGGGATTATTTTATGTGGATTAACCTTAATATAATGTTTAAATATTAGTGATTAAACTAAAATATCAAGACAGGAATATCTTATTGCTGTGGGACTAAGTTTTTTTCTGAAACAAGATCTTAGCTTATAAAGAGCTTACATTATCTTTTTATAATACTTCCCATTCAAACATCTCTAGTTGATTTCTACTCATAATATTCAAGATAGAGATGTGGTTAGATTACTAAATCTTTGTATCCTTTTGTTTACTTACTTGTTTATCTTCTACGTGCCTTTGGGCACTTAAGGCCTCTAGCATATCCCTCCAACGCGTCCTGTCCCCAGCAATGGATCTTGCTTCCTCCCAGCCATATATTCTACATTCTTTTAATTCGCCCAAAAACATGCGCTGGATGGTCAGTCTGGATCTTCCTCTTGTTCTTTTACCATCAGGGGCCCATGTAAGCGCAACAGATGTAATTTTTTTTTTGGGCATTCTAAGGATATGTCTGAGCCAGCTCTATCTTCGTTTTTTAATTTCATCCTCTATTGTTTTTATTTCAGCTTTCTTTAATAGATTTTGATTTGATACTTTGTAATGCCAGAAAATTTTAAAAATAAATCTTAAACATTTGTTTTGAAAGGTTTCTAATTTTTCTATTTCGATCTTAGTCTGTTTCCAGGTTTCTGCGCTATATAATAGTACTGCTCTAACAATAGCTTTGTAAACAACTATTTTTGTCTTTATTTCAATATTTGACTCTCTTCAAAATTTATGTAATCTCTTAAAACATGTTCTTGCTTTGATTATTCTCTGTCTAATATCTTCACTACTTCCACCTTTTTTATCTACAATAGAACCTAAATAGCTAAATGACTCTATGTCATCTATTTCGTGATTTTCGATTTTAATTTTGTCATTTTTCTTTTGATTTATTCTCATTACTTTAGTTTTCTTCTTGTTTATAAATAAACCTACACTATTTGAATATTTGTTGAATTTGTCTGTTTTAAGCTGAAGGTCTGTACATTTGAATGAAATAAGTACGATGTCATCAGCAAAATCAAGGTCTTCTAAAGTAGTTGTGAAATTCCACCTTATTCCTCTTTTTTCATCTTTCAAGCTGTTTCGCATAATCCAGTCTATCACCAGTAAAAATAAAAATCCTGATAAAGCACATCCCTGCCTCATGCCAGTTTTTACCAAAAAGAATTCAGCTAATTCTCCATTTACTTCAATACATGCTTTGCTGTTATCATACATATCTTTGATTATGTTAATATATTTCTCTGGTATATTATAGAGTGATATAATTTCCCATAATTTCTCCCTCTTAACTGAATCAAAGGCTTTACTGAAATCAATAAAGTTTAAATATAAAGAGGTGTTAAATTCTAGGCTTTGCTCAATGATATTTCAATGAAGGCTGCAGGGAGAGATGGAATCGTGGCAGAGATGCTTAAGGCAGATTTTGAAACCGCTACAAGGCAGTTGCAAAAGCTCTTCAATGAAATCTAGAGAAATGAAAGAATACCGAAACAGTGGAAAGAAGCAGTAATAGTGAAAATTCCCAAGAAAGACGATCTTACAAAATGCGAAAATTGGAGGGGCATTAGCCTACTTTCCATACCGGGAAAAAGTTTTGGAAGGACAATTTTGAATAGAATAAAACATGAAATTTATGGAATTTTAAGAGAAGAACAAGCAGGTTTCCGCAGTGGAAATGGAACAATGCAGCATATCTTCACACTTAGAAATATCATTGATCCTTTTGTTTGATATGAATAAATTGGTGCATGATGATAATGCAATAACACTATTATTATGCACCAATTCATAAGCTACATCTGTAAAAGAGAATCAATAAATATGTAAATCATTTCAATTTTGTGTTCTGTTTGTGATAGTTTTTAGGAGAAAAAAAATTATTTCCAAATGAATTGTTTAGAAATTTAAAGTTTGAGAAACAGTGCTTGCTGTAAAAGTTTTATTTCTATGTTTTGTACTAGTCATAGCTCTAGTACCTTTATAAAATGTTATATTTATAGATATTTTATCTAAAAGTAGTATTTTTTTATTTCAATATTTAGATATATTTGCGATGACAAAAACTCACAAAGAAATTGCTGTTTTTATGACCAGGCAAGCAGAAAATTCAGATTTGAGTGATAAATCATTTATTAAGGTAAGTTGTTCCATATTTTTAGAAATGATATTTTATTTAATTTTAAATCTATGCATTAGTTAGAGTCAGTAGGGCTCACTTTAAAAAGAATCATTCTAGAAGACTTAACCAAAAATAGTGTCCTTGCAAAAAGTCAATTCACCACAAGTTTAAGAACCTCAGGAGGAAAAGTAAGATTTAGAAAATTTTTGGAGACGTCCTTCAGAAAATGTTAGGACATTCAGCTGAGATTTTAAGCATTTTTTTATTATTTAGCTACCATAAATATCTATAAAATGGAATTCATTTGACTTAATTTGATATCATAAGAAATCCAAACACAGCATTAAAATCTTTATTCGTATCAATATCAAAAACAAAATAAAAAGATTGATACAAAATTATTTGAGAAAAAATATTTACTTACACTTTATCCAGGTGCGAAAATTCATTGTTTATCTATAACTATTTAGCCATAGTATAAAATAAACAGAATTATTTAAGTTATTTTTTAAATAAAAGTGAACCTCACGAAGAATATCTTTTTCATAATAAAATAACAGAAGTAATTTAGGTATTGTACCCAAGTAGCACTCAATATCGATTGATCTCGAAAAAACTTCGCTTACGACGTCGATCGATGTAAAAACGTCAGATTTGTTTTATATTGTACGACATAGTAAAATTGATATAGATCGATATCTCAATAACGCCGTAGAATGTCGAGTTTGAAAAAACCATATTCCACGGCGTTTACAGATACAGTAGAATCTCGATGAATGTTTTCATCACGTTATTCGTACAACAAATATTAATAAGCATTTAAAGATGCGGCAGAACGTCGATCGATAATTTTAATACGTTATTCAAGAAAATTTTTTCACTGGATATTGTAGGATATAGGTACATGTCTGTTAATTATTTTATATGGTTTTGCACTCCAGGCTGTACAGTTGCAGATTCAATTAATTTGATTTATAATTGAGTAAAAATAAAAAAATCCTTAGATTCCTTCAGGATATCTTGAAAAGAGCTACATGCTCTGTCTATTTAACAGAAAATTTATCATTTCCTTGCATGCTAGACAATTAGCATTCTGCAAACTAGTGAGCAAAGATTTAATATTGTTCTTAATATTGCCTTAGAATAAAATATCTGCAAGTATTTAAGTCATACTTTCAAAGTTCAAGGTGTGTAGCCAGATTTTTCAAAGAAAAAAAAAATAAGCACCCAAAAATATTTTTAATCAGTTTCCAAAAAAAAATATATATATACATATATAATTAGGATTTGAGCAGTAATAAGCTTAAAAATTAATTAAGTGTAAAATAGGTGAATAGGAATAAGTGTGAGCACTGTAGATGGGATGTAAGAAGTGAATATTAATTTAAGGCATGATAATTATTTTCAGCTCAACTATGATTTAGAAATCAAAATCAAAGACAATTTGCTTGTTTAAAAATAACTACATTTTACATGTATGTAAATTAGTTTTCTTATTTTTTAGCATTTGCAGTGTACATTTGATCTTCAGACAGGATTCAGTCACTGAAAATTATTAATTTAATATATTGCAGAAAGCACTAAAAACTCAAAAAATATTATAATTTTATGGGTTTAATAAAATTTACCCTTCAGATATGAACGTGCTTTGTAATATAGAAGGTGTGAATGCAGAGGAATAAAACAAAAAGTAGCTATGAATATTTTATTTGAATAAACATTTAAAAATTTAGGAAAACAAATTGGCACATTCTTAGGTCTCCAAGTCCAAAGAATTGGTCACGTCAATCATCTTAGGTTTTCGTCCTTCCCAATCAGTGGCTGTAGCAGACCTTCCCAAATTTTTCCGCAAGCTCTTGGCCTCAAAGCGTTCGAGAACTGTAGCTGGAAGCAAAACATTGAGTAATATTATAACATTTAAAAAATAAAAACTGAAAGACTAACAAAACACAATTTATTAATGAGTATATAACGAAACTTAGAGAACTAAATTGAATAAGGGCTTTGAGCAATGATTCTCAATATTTTTTTTTTTTTTTTGCTACGGCACACTTTTAACCATTTTGAAATTTGACGGCACACAATGAAAAAAATTAGATTAAAAGTTGTTTACTTACCTATAATACACTGTGTTAAATAGTTTGTGATAATAATATGTACTACAAAAGCACGTTTATTAACGGATTAATTATTTCTTTCGGCTGATTTTTTATTAGTTAGTAAAAGTTTTTTTTTCTTCTTTTTGCTAGTTATTAATTGTTAGCTTGTTCTCTATAGTTATTAATTGTTATTTTTTGTGATTTCTTGTTAACTAGTTTTTTTGCTAGTTATTTTAATGACTTTAATTGATTAATTGTTAGTTGACTTTAATTGATTAATTGTTATTAATGATTTAATTGTTAGTTTATTTTTTTTTGTTAGTTATTCTTTCCGAATTTGTTTTTTTATATATTTGGTTTTTTTAGTTATCCTTTGTTAATTTGTTTATTAATTGCATAGCTTAATTTAATGATTAAGTTTTATTTCCATTTGTAAGTTAATATTTAGCTTGCTTTCCTTAGTTAATTAATCATTTTAATAGTCTTTAAATTTCCTACTTATTTCAAAATTTTTTTAAAACTGTGTGTTAAAGACAATTTTAATTCTCCCATCTATTTTAAGATTGTCAGAGACAAGGCAATGTTTAAAAAATGTGCCAACTTATATGTTTAAAAAAATTTTTTGTTTATTACAACCTTCAGTAAGCTTTCCATTGACTAGTTGTAGTGCAGTGTCTGTGGAAGGTAGTTCAGTATATAAGTAAATGACAGGTAAATTGTAGAGTGATAAAGTGAAACAAATTTACAATATAGAAAAACAATTTTATTTCAATAAAAATTCATGATAAATGAGTTTACAAGTGATTTATGCCCTCTTCTGTTTCATTTTGAACCAAAGCAAAGTAGCATAGCATCAGACAAAATTCTAAGTGATAATTAAAAGTTATGTTTTAGCAAAACAAATTTAGGAAGGTTGCCTTCTACTTTAAAAATTAGATTTTACAAAGATGTCAAATGTCTGTTACTGTCTGTTGTTTGGGTTTGGCGTAGTAAGAATCTAGTTTTAAAAACTCAATTCGATTGGTCAAAAATGGAAAGCCTGGATAATGATGTGTGATGAATATTCATTAAAATGAATCTCTTAGAAAAGTTAAAAGTAGACTTCTAACAGGAAATGGGTGAGGTTTTATTTAAAGATAGGAGCAAATTATTTATCAATTAAAAATCAAATATTTTTTTAGTGAAAAGGAATGGAATAAGTGCAGAATTTTTATAAACTTTAAAGCAACCATAAAGTTGATTTTTTTTTATAACTTTAATCAATTCAGTGTTAAATTCTCTTACAAAGATATTGAATTAGCTTTTCCTTATGTTTGCATTAAAGAACCCTTCTTTGTTTTCAATGTGACTAAAAATGGTAAAAGAAGCTCATATCAAGTTTATTTGCTGTGGAGAAGCCAAGGTGTGGTAAGGAGACATATTTGTTCAGGATGCTGAATTAGTTTGCTATATATGATTCACTACTGTGCTTGTAAAATCTCTTTATGGATTTAATGTAATACAATTGTAATTATTACTAATTATTTTTCTACTGCATTTTGATCAAAAAAATATTTTTTTCTTTTCAGGAAATTTCAAATAAAACAAATGAACTTCTTAAGAGTTTGAAAACATTAACTGTGCAAAATGAATTTGCTCAAGATGTTATAAAATTGCAAGTTTTGAAAGAAAATAAATTTGCACCTGCTCTTGAAAACTTTCTATGGAACTTAGCCATTGCAGAAAATTGCTCTGAAGTTTGATAAGATTGAAAAATAGTAAAATTATAATTAATTGATTCTTTTATTAAAACTGCTATGTCATTTTTTATTCTTTGCTTCTTAGATAAAAATTAAATCTCATTACCTGGCTGAACGAGAATGTCAATGAAAAAGTTTTTGTGCACATTATTTGTTTAATTTTTATTTTTAGTCTAGCATTATAATTCAGCAGGCTATTTTTAATTCAATTACTAGAAAACATTTGAAATAATGGGTAATTCAAAATATCATTTCTATATTCTGTTCAATGGTAATTAAAAAAATGAATTATTTTCTTTCTTTCTTGGGGAGGGGTTTGTTCAAATTCCTAATCAAACAATGCTTCTAACTTATAAAATAGAAATTTTCAAGTAGTAATACAAAACAAGAAATTTTTTTTTTACAGAAATATAATAAATTGATTATAAAAGGCACATCCTAGCTGCTAAAGCTACTAGCTTAATGATTTCTTTCCCTATTTTGTTTATTTAATACGGTTATATTTATATTTTGAGAAATCTTAAAAGGAGGTGTTATATGATAAATTTTTTATCCTAAATAATTCCTTATGAAAGAATATGGAACATAAAATAGCCTTACTTTAAGAAATGCAAACTCTCAAACTGGATATTTAAAGAACAAGGAAAATAGCTGTATATTGCTTAACGTTAATTAAAGACCTAAAAATATTTATGAAAAAATTTAATTAAGAATAGCTTGACTTTATCCTTTTAACATCATTTTTTTTTACCATTGATTATTTTTGTTAGTTTGAATTTTGAATTCAAATGTTTTATATTTTTGTTTTAATTCAAGTTATAAGGAGTTGACCATATTTTAATGTAGTTGTATAAGTGTTTGTCCATACATCATGAAACATCGAATTGTAATGCTTCAATAATGACAAAAAAGTGTAATGTGATAAATTCAAAATGCTTATATACGAAGGAAACATGCTAATATTCTTTTCTGTGCTATATGTTATACAGGATGTTAAATATACAGCTATACTATATGTTAAATGTACAGGATTTTAAAATACTTTTTTAATAATAAGTTTGTGTTTTGAATAACAGTAACTTTAGTTTTATTTACTATGACCATTGTCTTCCATATGTTGTGTATCATTTAGTGCAAACCTTGTTAATTTCACATTAATAGCTACTACTTAAGAAAAAAAGTTTATAACATATTTTCTTTTAATTTGCTTTTATTCATAATTTCCATGCTACAACATTTTTTCAATAAGTAGCTAATGTTAATATTGAAAGTCTTAAAGCATTTATTCACCTTTTATTGCATTTTTTTCAGTTTCTAATATTGTGTCAAGTTCAGTTTCTAATACTGTGTGTTCTAAATATTCTGTCAAGTTTTTTTATTTGATTACTCTAATGTTGTGAAATTTTTCCTCTTTTTTTTCTTTGATTGTTTAAATAAAAATCATTCTATTTAGGATTAATGATTGTTTTAACATTAACTTGTTTTAAATTGTTCGCTATGTAGAACAACAAAATTTATGTTAGTTGTTATTTTGGTTTATTACTGTTTCAAAATTCTCTGTGATTACAAGAAGTTTCTTTATTTTTCTTCAATCTCTTAATAATATATACCTGGACAAAAATGTAAAGAAGTTCATATTCTGGTCTTATTTGTATTAAAGCTATAAGCAAGAACCATTTTGTGTTCCAGTATAGCACGCAGAATTTACCTTGAATTGAGTTCAAAATCAGTAGCTAAGTAGTTAAAGAATACTTGCTAAAATCTCATTTTTACTATGCAAATCAGGATTTTCTGGTTTAAGTGAATCTCAGTGTAAAGTCTTATTTTTTATTTACAATTTTGTGGTAATTTTTATTTTTGGATTTTTTGTTGAATGCTGTAAATTTGAAACATTTAAATAAATGACATATAGAATATTTTTATAATGTTTTCTGCGACTAAATATATATTCCAATGGTCTGACATAAATTAATATTATTTTAATTTCTAGGCATGTTTACACACCAAAAACATTTTTTCAATGTTATTGGCTAGACCATACGCAAAACCGATTATAGTAAAAAAATGTTTTTTTAAATGAGATTTCAAACTTATTGTATCTGTCATGTTTATGTATTAAAGTTGTATAAAAAGAAAGTTTTTATCTGTTTTTAAAAAGTATTTAACAACAACTCAGTTAGTTTCAGATTTACCAGCCATTAAATCAATTATGTTGTAAATTAGCTAGTTTCAAATGTCTAGTGCATTTTTTAAACTGCTCTATGTATCTGGAACTTAAAAAAATGTGCTAAAATTTTTAATCCTCATTTCAAAAAATTGCCATTTGTTGTTTCTATTTTCAAATAAACTTTAAGTTTATGAACTCACCAAAACATTGTTTTGTTTTATGAGTATTATTAGGCTAAGGAATGTTACTCACGTTTTCCTTTGAAACAAACATATTAGTAAATTAGGATATTTTTCAGAGTTTTTTTTTAGTTTATGTTACATACTTGTAAGTTCAATGTAAAACCAATAAAATAAAGTTAAAACATCCTATTTTTATAAACTTTTTTCTTTCTACATATTCTAAAAAGTAACCCTAAGTTGGTTATTGAAAGCAACTGTATTTCTATGATTACATAATCTGGCTTTAATTTTGAAACTTGGGTTATCTGTTTTAAAAAATGCTCCAAGCACTTAAAAAATGCATTCATATTTTGAACATCAACTTCGTATTATTTCTATTACTCCACTTTCACCTTTATTCTTATCGCATTTTTTAACCCTTAATGGTCCTACAGTGTTTTGAGTTTACTTCACACCAGGTATAATTATAATATTTATATTATTTATAAATATACAATTATTAAGGATTACCATCTTAATGATCGCATAATTTTGATGAAAACAGTCATAAAAGTGTTCTATTTTTTTACTCAAGAAAATTATATAAAACTAAGTGTATGTACAATTTATGTATTCATTTTTAACTTTTAAGTTAATCGCAAATGAACATGTTTGATAAGTGCTGACATGTAGTTTTAAAACTAACTATACATCTAAACACATTGCAAATAGTCTGGTACTGCCATTTAGTGTAAAAATTGAGAAATAAACATGATTCTTTGTATAAATAGATTATTTATTTTTTTGGTGCATAACTTTTGACCACTTCAACCTGGAAATATTATAGGCATGAAAAATAGTGGGTGAAATTTTACTTTGTCCTATCATTTTGACGGGAACAAGAAGGTAAAGTTTAAATTAATTGTAAATATTTCATTTTATGAGTATGATAAAAAAAATGAAATTAATTGCCCCATATACACTACATTGGACGGAGTAAGTGAAAGTGCCATGCTGGTTATGACCTCATTGGTCTGCTAAGGGTTTATACATTAATCTGTTAAAAATATTTGAATATGTTTATTAAGTATAGTAAAATATAATGTTTGATTTATGTAAAAAATAAAAATAGCACAAAACATTCTCTTTTTTTTTATCCACTTTTAGATCCTAGAGGTAGGATAAAACAACAATATTTTTGATGCTTTTTATTTTTTGTCATTACTTTCACTTTATATGATATGAAATAGGTTTCCTACTTAACACATAAAAGGTATTCACATATACATCAATAATATAAATAAATATTCAAATATATTAATAGATATATTCAAAAATGTTATAAAATATTTGAAATCTATTGTTGACATGCTTTTTACTTTTAAAATTTATTTTAAACATTTGACTCTAAAGTTTTGAATATAAGTTACTTTTCTACAGGTTTAGATTGAGTTGTTAGTCACAATATTTATGATATTATAAATTTAGTACTTTTAAAATGTCTAATTCTATATATTTTTTTGTTATTTTCAATGTATGAGTGTCTAGTTGTCAATTTAATAATAACAGGTGGGCTGAAAAGTTCGTAGGCTGCCACATAGATGGCACTACTATTTTTAAATCCATAGGATTTTTAGTTAGTTCTAACCTTTGAAAGACACGTGTATAAATTTGACAACTGTCGGACTATTACTTTGTGAGATATAGTATTTTTAGTGAAGCAACTTTTGTTAGTTTAAAAACAATGGATATAAAGGAATTTTGTGTGTTAATAAAGCATTGCTTTTTAGCGAAAAAAAATACTGCTGAAGCCAAGACTTGGCTTGATAAACATTATTCGGACTCTGCACCAGGAAAATCAACAGTTGAGAAGTGGTTTGCTAACTTTAAACGAGGCGAAATGAGCACTTATGACGATGCACGCAGTGGACGCCCCGAAGAGGCTGTTACCGACGAAAACATCAAAAAAGTCCACAAAAGAATTTTAGATAACCGTAAAGTGAAGTTGATAGAGATATCTGAGACTTTAAAGTTATCAAAGGAACGTGTTGGACATATCGTGATTGAATATTTGGGTATGCGAAAGCTCTATGCAAAGAGGGTGCCGCACGAGCTCACAATTGACCAAAAACAACAACGAAATGATGATTCTGAGCTGTGTTTGAAACTGTTTAATCGTAATAAACCCGAATTTATGCGTCGATATGTGACAATGGATGAAATATGGCTTCATCATTTCACACCAGAGTCCAATCGACAGTCAGCTGAGTGGACTGCATGAGATTTACCAACTCCAAAGCGTGGAAAGACGCAACAGTCAGCTGGCAAAGTTATGGCATCAGTATTTTGGGATGTGCATGGTATAATATTCATAGACTATCTTGAAAAGGGAAAAACCATCAACAGTGACTATTACATAGCGTTATTGGAGTGTTTGAAAGACGAAATCGAAGAAAAACGACCCCATTTGAAGAAGAAGAAAGTGCTGTTTCATCAAGACAATGCACCTTGTCACAAGTCAATGAAAACGATGGCAAGATTTTATGTATTGGGCTTCGAATTGCTTCCGCATCCACCGTATTCTCCAGATCTAGCCCCCAGCTACTTTTTCCTGTTCTCAGACCTCAAAAGAATGCTCACTGGAAAGAAATTTAGAGCCGATGAAGAAGTAATCGCAGAAACTAAGACCTCTTTTGAGGCGAAAGGCAAATCGTACTATAAAAATGGTATCGAAAAACTACATGACCGATATAACCGTTGTATCGCCCTTGAAGACAGCTATATTGAATAATAAAATCAAATATTATGAAAAGAAATTTTTTTTCCCTGTTAGCCTACGAACTTTTCAGCCCAACTGTTATATATAGTAAGGATCAGTAGTGACAAGTAAACTAGGGTCAGCGCTTTTCTGATGATTGAGGAAACATAAAAAAGCTATTGAAAAAGATAATAAACATTTTTAGTTAGTTAACTTAAAATTAAGCAACAAAAATGTACACAATATATATTTAACATATTTTGTACTTTAAATATCTAATTTTGAAGTTTGGGATAGAAGTAACATTTTACCCATTGAAATTGAGCTATAAGTCATGTTTCAAGTCATATTTATGTTATGATAAATTTATTGATTTTTAAAAAGAGTAATTGGAAGTTTTTATTGATTAATAATAGGCTTTTATTGATTATGGAAAAATGAAAAATCTTAGTGGGAAAAATAAATTGAATATAAGCAAAGGACACAATTTGGAGAATAGCCTATACATTGCATTTTTGTCTTTTAACTTTGTAAACTTGTATTCTTATAAAACTTTACCTATATGGTTTACTACCAAATTATTATATAAAATAAATTAATCTCTTGCAAAGAGAGTTAAAAATTTTATTTCATACCTGTACATCATAAAATTTTTAATGCTTTATTTAAAGTTAATTTTGCAATCTTGAGAAAAAAACGTTACTTAAAATTACTACAAATTTTTTATCTTTCAATTGAAAGGTTATGGAGCCATAATTTCAAATTAAAAATTATTTATTTTCATTTGCATAATCATAAATTCATAGTTTCATTTTTGTCACAATGCAATTTTTTTAAAAGTTACAGAAATTTAGTTACATATATGATCTTTCAAGAGAAAAAGTCAATTATATCATCAATTAAAATACAAAAAATACTATCTTGTCAAAATTTCCTAAAATATTGATTATTTACTTTCACAGTTGCCGGCCAGGTGGCCGAGTGGTTAGGGTGGAGATTCGAATTCCACTTATGGCATGGATGTTTTTCTTTGTTCTGTTGTGTGAATGTGGCCCACCATATGAAGGAGTATCTGTGGCATTTGTAATGTTGCTCACCTCTTTGACTTAGGATCACAGGTGCCCACCACATAATGATAAATGAGCAACACTTGCGGCATCTTCTAACATGAAGAACAAAAGTTCAGTGTCTGCTTTCATTTTAAAAAAACTTTCACAATTTAGTGTAGGTTATATTCTACTACCATGTAGAGGGAGGAACTCGGTAAACTTTGATATCTCTGGTCTGGTCCCTAGTTATTATTCTATATTCACACCATCTAATCGCCATATAGATAATCAATTTGCTTTGTGAGGTACACACCTTAATACAACACCTTTAAAAAGAGTGAAGAAATAAAAGCATAACTTTATTAGAATGGGAGACGTAGCAGTAAAATTTTTGAAAAAAATGTGCAATTTTTTTCAAAATAAGAACAATCATTCATATATTCATTCTAATAAAGTTATGCTTTTATTTCATCACTCTTTTTTAAGGTGTTGTATTTTTAAATGATATTCTATCTTAATTTTTTTACGAATAAAAAACATAAAGAAAACAAAATTTAAAAATTTAACTTCCAAATCTACTCTTATGATTTCCAAGAAATATTTTTGATTTAGTTTTCTAAAGTATTAAAAACCATAGAATTATATTATGATAAATTAAATCCTTTGCATTTAATCAACAATAAGAAAATGGTAACCTTTTTAATTTTACTTTATATTTTGCAACATTAATACTTTTGCTGAAAACCACCTTCCAGAAATAAATTTGAATTTTTATATGTTGAAGCATATATTCAACATCAGGTGGAAAAAAGAGTTAGGGGGACTTTATTTCACTATAAAAAATTCACTTTATTCACTATACTGTTATTCCACCATAAAAAAAAATAAAAAAAACTTTAAATATTTTGACTAAAAATCATTTTTTTTAAAAACAAAGATAAAAAATGCCTATTTGAATTTCTTATGTTGAAAAGTATAATAGATAATCTGAAAAAATATTGAGGTAGGGATACTTTTTTATTCCTTTCTAAAAATGTCTTGAAAAAGTTTGGCGTAAACTACTTTTTAGTTTTTTAATGACCAAAAACACCCTCTTGAGTTTTTGTTATATTGAAAGGCATGATATTTAACAGTAAGCTAAAAAATCAAGGTTAAGAAACTTTGTTTTTGTGCTATAAAAAAATCTAGAAGTATTTTAGCTAAAACTATTATTTTGTTAATGACCAAAAACATAAAATATTCTCTTGAATTATTTAGGTTGAATAATGATTTTTTTTATAGATTTAAAATTTATTAGTAAAAGGTGAGATTTTGTTGTAAAAAATTCTTGAAATTTGCAAAAATATTTCCTCAAAAGATGATTATGATAAAAAATTTTAAATTCATATCTATCTATATATAAATGGGTATTTTGATGACATTAGTACACTATCACTGTAAAATTTTGATCTTTAAGAACAATATCAAATTATTGTCTTAAACTCTTTCATCCAATCTAGACAGCACAACCCTAAAAAGACACCAGTTTTTACTTTGAAAAATTAATCTTTTAATTTATCAATTAAATTGTCAGATATTTTACAATTCTATACAATTTCTCATACTTTGACTCAAGTAAAAGTAGTACATATACTTCATAGTATAGTTTACATACCTTCTCTGCCATTTTGTAGAATTTGTGGGGGGGGGGGGGATTTTTTTTTTATATTTTTTAATCTGATAATAATTCTACCTGAGATTTTTTCTGGATTTAAAAAAATTTTTTTGCCAATCATATTTCCCTTATTATATAAACTAGTGGTCATATGCAAAACATTTTTAGTTATTTATTGTTTTTAGTTTATTCTTCCAATTCATTTGACTAATATTTTAATTGTTCTAAAATTTACAAAGATATTAAAATTAAAAATAAAAGAAATAAGATTAAAATAAATCTCTTGGAAATTATTAAAATTTGAACTGAATTTTTAATAATTTCAGAACTGAATGTGGGGAATTAATCTATACTACTTGAGATTATGGTTTTAAGAAATTGTTTTCAAACGGGACTTAACAGTAAACTTGAAGCTTTTTCCATAACTGTTTGAGTCATTTAAGAATAACCTTAGATGATTCATGACAGGACATTTTAATATGAATTATTAGGTGTATAATAGGTCATATAAATTGTATAGATCTTACAAGATTTGTATAATTAGGAAAATGTTTGAAAAATATTAGTCTTATTCTATGCTTTTTGGAAAGTACTATCTAATGTTAATATGAAAAAAGTCAATTAAAATTTCATTTCAGTCACAAAAAAAAAAAAAAAAATAAATAAAAACATTGCTGAAATGATTAGGCCTTTTTTACTGAATATTTTTTGGACTATCAAAAGTTTAACACACTGTCTTGTCATAATTTAAGAGTATAGAAATAAATCAAAATTTTATTCACTATAATGAATTTTCTAATAAATTTACTTTAATAGTTCAGAAAATTCCTCAAATAAAGCAGTTTTTAATCAGGAGCAATTGAATATGATAATAATTTTTTATTGTATTCTATGCTCTTCTGTGCTATGGACAATGTTTAAAAAGATAACACCTCAATTGCAAAACACCTAAACTTTCTTATTATAAAATTTGTGTTTTTTTTTCTAAAATTATAAACAAATATGTTAATTATAATGCCATATAAAAAAATTATAACTTTCACTGATAACCTTATTTACTAGAAATCCCTTTTTCTGATAACTATAATACAAAATAAAAGCAGTATCTGAAAAACAAGAATTTTGAATACAAAAAATAACTTCCTAATTTATTAATTAATACAATGTTTCATTTCTATAACCAAAAGCAAGCTACATTATTTTAGTTTTTAGCAATAGTAAACCATTAATTTGTAATTCATATTCAAACCATGCAAAAATGAAAAACCTAAATAATTTGAGAATAATCAACCTTTTGAGAATAATCAACCTAGCTAGGTATATGATTCCACTTATAAATAATATTAAAATTAGCAGTAATTATCAAATCAGCAGTAAATAAAATTGTGCAACACAAAACGTGCCTTTTATTGTGTTTTATTTGCTCATGAGCAATTACTTTTATATGCATAGAAGTAACTGTGTGAAACTGGTGTATCAAAAACAGAAACAATCCTTTTAAAATTTCCTGTTTTTGTATCAATTGAAAGTGAAGTGTCCCAATCAAAATTAAAGTTATATCAGGAAAACAAGTTAAAATTCAGGATAAATCAAAGAAAGAATTCTTATCAAGAAAGTTAGGAAAATTACTCTTTCTCAATTAGGACATGATTGGATTTGCAGAAACAATGAAATATGATATACTCAAATGGCAAATGTAAAAAATGGTCTTTTTATTTAATGAAAATTTATTCTATCAGTCTACATTAAACTCTAGTGTAACATGTTTAGATTAGCTTCATCAACAGACTACTAACTAGCAAAAACATAAATTAATTTAACTATGAATATTGATTGATGTATTTCGAAGACATTAAGAAATTTACTTCAAATTGACAAAACTATAATTTTTCATATTTAATCATTCTCATAGTTTTTACTAGCTGACTTTTCAAAATTCCATCCTTACACTTCCATCTTCTGATTGTTAGTTAAAAACAAACTTGAAAACTACACAGAGCATTCAAATATCTTTTTCTTATTTACAAGAATATTTTTATTGCTGAGCAAAACTCTTTTTCACTCATAAAATTATGCATAATATTATACAAAAGATCTGTTTTTTACCTAAACCAGAAGAAATTAATCATGTCATTTTATTAATAAATATTCTTTCGAGAGAAAATGATTATCAAAGCTGGTCAAGAAATAAATGAAATTTGTTTGCGGCCATTACCAAGAACTAATTAAATGCAGCTTTATATTCAAATAAAAATTATCAAATAAAATTAATATCAAATAATAATTATTGTATATAACAAATATTACATCAACTATTTTTTCACCAAAAAATTAACAAATAATGGAAATGAAACAAATAATTTATTTTAAGATTTATTTAATAAATTACATAATAAAAATAATTTTTAATTACATAATAAAAATAAACTAATTTATCACAGTGAATGTGTTATAAACTTCTAAAATAAAGAGTGAACAATATTTGATTAACATAATTGACATAAAAATGTTTACAAACTTCATATATTTTACAAAGAAATTATATTTAATCACACTTCATCTTCAAAAAAGGCCCTAAAATTGCTATATTTTATCACTATCTGCAAAGTCCAAAAGTTCTAAAATGTCATTTTCTCCTTTTTTCTCTTCTTTTACAAAAAATTCTTGGGATAATTGTCCTAATTCATTTCTACTTTTCTAAAAAGAATAAAATTTAATAGGAATACTTCAGAAATAGATATCAACCAATGGTTAAAATAACTACATAATAGATTTGACAAAAAGTTAGCTACAAAAGATTTCCACTGTATTTGCTAAATAATTATTAATTTTAATAAGATTATTATTATATTTCTTAATAATATATCACATTAACAGTTTTTACTTAAATCAGTTGAACTTGTGTTTTTATTTTGAAAAATTAAATAAGGTAAACAAATAATATTTAAATTACACAAAAAGTTGTAGGGGCAAACATTTTTGTCTAGTGTCATTTTTTTTAAAAAATTTCTTTCAAAATTTGTTATTGATTTTTAAAATTTTTAATTGGTGAAAAACTTAGAATAGTTTTCTCTATTTAACATTAATTTGTTTAAATTCCCGGTTTTCTGCAGGAGAAGCATAGGTAAGAAAAATATGAAAATGGTCTTTTATCTGACATATTGATTTTGAAATTTAATTAAGAAAAGGAAGCTTTTTAAAGATAATAATTCTTATAGAATGAAGTTAATAAGCAGACTGCAAATTTTAATGCAGAGAAAATAAAGAAGACAATATTGCATGACATGCTGACATCCAATCCGTTTAAAAGTAATAATTATAGAGTCCCTCGTGTAAAACTAATTTAACATAACCAAATTTTAAGTGGTCTAAAAGCCAGATTTTGTAAAAAGACATAAAAAAATTATGTAAAAATAAAAATACCTGAGAAGCATCAATAGTTACAAAACAACCAACATTCTTCTCATGTGAATCTTTTTGACTAAAAAAAAATAAACAAAAGATAAAATAAATAATTTTAAATGTAATATCTCAATAAATTACTTGCTATTTTAATGCAAATACCATTCTATTGATTCTTCATCAATGGAAGCAAAAAGTAAATCTGGAACAAACTCAGACTGGCTAGAATTTCCAATCAGGCGATTTAGTAGGGTTACTTCTTCAAGAGCATGATACTTTCCACTATCCTAGAAAGCATACATATATTAGTATAAAAGGCTGAGCTATTCAGCTGCTAATTCAGAATATAGCTTGTATAGTTCAAAAAATTAGGATAAAATAAAATAGAAATGAAGATAAGTAAATAAAAGTTGTGGGCAAAATATTGGGAATTACTGGCACATAAACCTAATATTTCTAAATTCACATTAAATTGAGTTATCAAATCTAAATATTTTTTTATCCAAGTTAAGCTCAATAAGCAAAACTGAATCATGATATTTTTTTACATCATTTTCCAATCAGGCAATAAAATTTTATTTGATATAAAGTGGTGATTATCTACTTGGTTTTAGAATAATAATTTTCAATTTCTGGTGTAAATAAAAGTAAACTGTATTTTTAGATGAACATTTTTCAACATTTAACATTATATAAAAATCACATATTAATTATAGTTTTTATGATACTGTACTTCACATGATCTATGCATATTCCATTTAACAATAAACCATTTTAATCTCTAAGTGTTGATAAAATTTATTATAACTGAATCATATAAAATTTTGCTCAGTACACTGGTTGCTTTTTCTACAAAAGAATTTTCTATTCCTATCTATTGAGATGTCTCCAAGAGTGCTATGTCAAATTTTTTATAAGAATATTTATTATAATTTTAATTTCTGTCAATGATAGGCCTAATCAAACCAAATAATAATGATAGGCCAAATCATCAATTGTTATTTTAATATCACTTTTGATAAGGACACTTTGAATATTTTTTTTTTCTCAAAGAAGCATTGGTTGTTGTAACTGTTGTTTTCCTACAGATTTTCTGTGAAATTGTTTCTGTGTTTATTTGAGACATCTGACAACTTAAGATTTATATTTCTCTATTTTTAATATATATATATATATATATAAAACTAGAAAAATAATAATTAGTTCTACTTAAGTTCAGTAAAAGAAAAGTTTATTTCAAAACTATAATATAAAATACTATTTTTAATATTAGAGTTATTTTGTCAAGAATAGAAACTTTTAATAGTTTCCAGAATAATTTTATTAATGAAGCACTGAACAACTTATAATGGTTTGAGATTAATATATGGAAGTTGTTTTTTTACTGTACTGCTGCATTAAAAAACACAAAAAAAAAAAAAAAACAGTATTAACTGATATTTTTTAATATTAATTGTGGTATTGTATATTACATATGAATATTCGTTTATAACATAAAAAAATATTTTATTACATATAACATTGGCAAATTAATATACATATATGTTAAATATTTTGCAATCAATATCATTACATTACTTTAATATGGTGTATTTTTGTTAAATTAATAGTTTTTAATTAAGAATACTACTATTAATGTAATTACTACCTATTTAATGTAATTTAGTTTGTGTGTCAACTAAACTATTTGTTTCATATATTACTTCCACAATATTGGGTCAAAATATTTTAAAGAAGTGTTTATTATTTAAATAATTGTATATTAGAATATTAAGTTTATTTTAAATGATTAATATCTATGTGGAGTAATTCTTAAATCTTATTAAGAAAATGTAACAATATTCTTATTTTATTTCCAATTTTTTTCCTGGCATTTTCTTATTTGTTAATGGTTTCTTTTGAAGTAGCTTTTGAATTGTTACTATCTCAAACCAAGTATCCTTTTCTCTTTTGTGTATGAGAATTCTCTCATCACCTGTTTAAGACTAACTATAATTTAGCTGTCAACAGCTACCCCAAGAATGTTAATGCCTGCTGTTCATCTCTGGCCTTCAGGTAACTTTAATTCTTTGCTGGTAAAAATCGAAGTTTCTAGTACATTCTTTTTCGTCCTGCATCACAGGTTCAGCAGACCTAATTTTGGCATTAGTTTTACTCTTTTTTCTTGCCAAATTTGGCTTATGTAAATTAAATCTTAAACACTCATTGGATGCACATTTGTTTTCTCGAGTCAACCATTTTCGGTTTCAACGCCAACGCAGCTAACTTAAAAGGAAAGGCATGATGTCATAGCGTAAGTCAATATTCAGTATATCTTGTCTTAACAAATTTCATTTTCCTCTCTGGGATTTCTTCCCACACACTTGATGGCAACTTAAGTTGCTTTATTTTTCTTGTTTTGTATATGCTGGTGTGTGTTTTTGTGAACCATGAAGCTTAACAAATAAATGTTTTCTTTATTGTAAAATGTTCTCCAGTCATTATTTCTTTTAATGTTCCTTCATTTTGCTGAAACATGGGTGTCTAATGAATTTTTTTTAGCTTAAGTATTTATTGTTTTTCAAGCTGATGTGTTCTAACAGATCTGGTGGCACTCACTTTGTTTCTACACTATACATTAAATTTAATTGTTCTAACTTCTAAGGCTTTTTGCCAATGTTTTCCTTTTTATCTTTTCAGCCATTTAATGTGTTACCTTCTTTTAATAATTCTTAATACATTCATCATACCAATATTTAATTAGAATTTGTATTAGAGTTTAAAACTTCTTTAATCAAATAATTTTAAAATGGAGTTTCAATAATCTTGAAATGAAAACACTGTAAATATGCCACCAAACATTTTTGCACTAAAGTAATTCAGGGGCTGATAGGTTTTGACATATTTTTATTAGCATAACATGATGCTAACTAAAAACTGTTTGTTGTTGCACTGCACTATACAAGAGAACACAACAGTTTGCACAATTGCTTCAAAAGCCACACAGAAATGCTACTTTTGTGATTTTTTTTCTATTTCTACAAGAAAATTTGACCTTCCTGCTTTATTATTTTGTTAATAAAAAAAATCCTCTTTAAAAAATTAGTGTTTAAAAATAACTAAAAGTAATTTATAAAAATGTGAAGTATCCGTCTTGAAGGGGGATTTAAAATTACTAGATGCAGATTACTGCTCATGTCCATTGAAAAGAGTGCTCACCTTAGGGAAGGGATACACAATAATTTATTCATAGAAGACTGTTATGCATTATGAAAGTTGTCTGCAATGTTAGATGTTCATTCTGTAAAAGTGTCTGTTAGGTAACGGTTTTGCTATATAACTCTTTAAGGATTATTATTTTTATAACTTAGAACTGAGCAAACTATTATACTTACGTTGCATCCTTTATGATTCATATCAGAATCATTTTCTTTATCAAGACCTGGAAACATTGCAGCAGATTTTATGTATCTGAAATAAAGTTATAATTAAAAAATAACACATTTATGAAACATGTCTGAAAATAACAATACTTTTGAAAAATTTATAAATAAATCAAAAATAGTTACATGTAGAACCTTTCTAAAATCTATATTATAGAAATTTCATAATTTATACAAGTGTCCTAAGGCTAGATGACTTTGTCCCTGTACCTTTTAGCAGTAACAGACTGTAACTGTCCCTCTGACATCACAAAGTTATTGCAAAATATAAGTCTTGATGAACAATTGTTAGACTTGGTCAACCTTGCACTAGTCATTGGGTAACATCTTCTGTAATTTAAAGCCTCTGCCTTTGTCATGAGATCACACACTGAGGCACAATCAGAATTAGAGCCACTTCTGTTTGAGATCCTACACATTTCAATATTTCTTCCATTCAAAAATATTTCCCTTTTGCATTTTTGTCTTATCTTTTGAACTTTTTGATTGCTTCATAACTCCTCTCCATAGTAATTTCACATAACCAGCCTGAACATGAACAGCCAGGAACATGAACTGGTTTTATACTCATTATGATATTCGCACACATTTTGTGTCAACTTAAATGTTTTGCATAAGCGCACTGTTTTACAATCAAACAGTGATTTTGAACAATTTGACCATTATTTACTCTGTTATTCCACATTTTAAGAATTATGTTTAACTTTTGGACACCAATGTAATAGACAAATTTCAGCAATAAAAAGATTTAACTAGGTATCAATCACAATATATATATATATATATATATATATATATATATATATATATAAACTAAATGCATTAATTTTAATGTAAAATTATAAAACTTTAATGTTTTCGATGAAACTGTAAAAAAATATTGCACAACAAATTAATATAAACAAATCTTGAGTATGTAAAGAGCTGTTCTTGATTCTTTAAAATAAAAATGGGTTTTTGTTATAAAAAAAATATATAAGCTTTAAATTACTGATATTACTGCAGTAGAAGCTTGATTAACTAATATAATAGCTTTTAGGAGGCAGTTGATACAACATGACCCAAAAGAAAACTCATTTAAGGTATACTCATTTAATGATGGATTTGTACAATATTTGTATCAGGAAATTTATTTACTATTAGCTAAGTGAAACTTTAGTATTATTTAATTGTATACATTTGCATGGAAAATAAATACAATAGATAGAAATTGGATTTAATAAAAAAGCAAAAGTAATGAAAACTAAATGGAGTTATTTAATGAAAAATATTACCATCTCTAGTTTCCCTCCGACAAATTTTTAATATGTATGTATGTATGAATGTATTACTTTTATAGCTACTTTTCCAATATTTCCTATTTTACTATTACTTTTCCAGTTTTATATTTATTGTTAAATCATTCTTAGAATACTAAGTAGAAATGAAATTACTATGCAAACTCCTGTTTTGAGGAAATATTTTTTCTCAACAGCCTTATCTTATGAAAGTAAATGCCATGAAAGAGGTTTTAAGGGAGAATAAAAACTTTTAATTTTATCTCCATAAAAATGTATATGCAAAATATCGATAAAAATTATTAAAAACAAACTTTGGCAAAAATAGAACAAGTGTTACATTTTAATTTATTTAGACCATTTTAGACCTTTCATTCATGTTTTAGATTTCTAATTTCTTTCATTTATAGATTGAGCCATGTGTGAAATTACCCAATAACCTCCCTCCCCCAAAAAAAGTAATCATTGAAAAGAGTTAAGTTGTGAATATAAGTCATAGGCTTCATGTGTTATAAAATTAGCAGTTTAGGAATCTTTTAATTTCTTGACAATCTGAACTTTATAAAACACAAATACATACATGTTTGTTCCCAGTGAAATGCTTCTGTTTCCATCAAAATCAAAGCATGTTTGTGGCAAACTTTTTTTCCATTTTTCTTGCATTGCTTTTCCTTTCACAATATAATCATCATTTTGCATTCTACAAATGATATTTAAAGAAATTAAGTTAACAAAATATTAGATGTAGCAAAATCATAATGTGTTGTAACTTAATCCAAATTTAGCCAATAGGTATAAGTTTCTAATATTTATGATCAGCATGCAAACTTATATCTTTACTATTGCTAGACTAGACAAAGCTTTTTATTAGGCCTCAAATTTATGGTTACACTTTTAAATAAGATATAAGACTAATATCAGAATTCAAATATACAACAATACGATTTAGACACAATGTGTTCTATCATCTAGAGAAAATGCTCATTATATAGACTCAATCACTTTCTGTTTTGGAACAGTAGAAAAATAATTGAAATTTTAAATAATGCTCTTTCCCAGTAATTTTGAAGTAATGAAATCAAATTGAAATGGAAAATAAATGAAGGAAAGTGCAAAAGAAAAGGAGAAAAAAAGAAGAAATAAAAGACATAGATGAGGTTAAAGGAGATTAGGTTAAAGGGATTGAGGTTAAAGGATCACTAGGATATTAAAAGTTTGGCAACCCATGTTTAACTGAAGAAAATAAATCCTCTGAAAGGTTCGTTTAATTTAGTTAATTAAGAAGAAAAGGCAATTCCTTAATGTCTAGGGTTATGATTTGTGGATTATTACTTTTTTTCAAGGTTTCAAAAACTGTTTGCAGAATATTTTATCATGAATATTTTTTACAGCAAAGCATGATATTGTATCCACCTCACTATATTAATAATGCGAAAATATGTTTTTTTTTTTGAGAATTAAAATTAAGTTTTTTTTTTAATTTTTGCAACTAAGGAACTTTTTATATTATCGTAATGCATAGATCATTAATGGGTTAAAACAAAAAATTTAAACTAATGTATTTTTAAGGCTCTATGATTTTGTGATCAGGTATTAAATTAAGACCCAATAGTTAAGAAGATATTTTAGATAAATTATATTATCTTTAAAAATAATATTATTATATTAGTTTTTAAAAAATATTTTATCTTTAGATATTTTAAGGGAAAAAGCAGTTTTAAGAAGAATAAAAGGAAATATTTAGCATACGTAGAAATAGAACTTTCAAAGCCAGCTTTTGAATCACAGCGAACGATCTCTCCATTAGATAATTGTAATCCTAATCTCATTAATACTGACACCTAAATTACAAAAAGAACATTTGAAATATTAAGGAAACATTAACATTTTTCTAATGCACATTATTTTTAAAATTTTAATACAGAATACAATTGCTGTATTTATTGTAGCTAAATATTCATTTATTGTCAAATTAATGTAAAAATAACAATGATACAAAGGTTAAACCCAGAAACATTTATAACTTAGTTTTTCTGTTTAATCTAGTTTCATCAAATTTATTCAGAATATTTTGATTCAATTTGTTTGAAAAATTTTTGAACTTAAAGACAAAATAACTAACTCAACAGTTTGGAAATTTTCATGTGTTATTTAGTTTGCAAAATAATAAGTGAGTAAACCTCAAAAATTTTAAATCTCTAAATATTTTCATAGAGAAAAACAAGAATATATGAAATAAAAAATTATATTTGTACAAACATATGTGTGCAAATGAATGAGAGATCATTAATACTTATAGAAACATAATGGGGGATTTAATGGTTACATGCTAGATATTTATTAGTGCATTTTCTTTATTAGATCTGTTTTAATATTTAAAAAATAGAAATTTCAAGTTATTTTTATGAAGTACTCACAATTCTTGAATTTTTTTTCCACCCTTGTCTTTTTAAGACAAATGAATTTTTTGAAAGTCTAAAAATAAACTATTTATAACAATTAAAGCAGGTATTACATATGGCAAGAAGGTGAAATTGCATAAATATATATTTTTTGAATAAATGGTTGCATTCAACTAATTAAAAAAAATAAATTTATAATTATATTTATTAAAATAAAATGTGAACTTTTGCAATAGTTTTAGTAATATTATAGTCAGTGTAATATTACAATTATGGTTTTTAAAATTTTCACTAGCTCCTTACATGAGAGGCACATGGGAATATGAAGCACTGGTAGTTTATAAGGAAATAACACCAATTTCAACCCATTCTGACTATTTTTTATGTACTATTTTAATGATAATTTATTAAATTAAGAGAACAAACTTCAATTTCTATCCTATGTTATTAGAAAAAAGAAAATAAAACAAAAATTTCAACCTAAGCATCACAGTTATTGACAACTATGAAAGCGTATATTTTTTTACAATCTGCTGTGTTACAGTCATAATTTTTTTTTTTATTATTAATAATGGCAGGCACTGAACTTTCGTTCTTCGCCATAGAAGATGGCGGTAGTGTTGCTCATTTATCGTTACCCAGTGGGCACCTGTGAACCAAAGTCATGGAGGCGAGCAACGCTACCCACACCACACTGCCACAAACCTGTTCATAGGGTGGGCCACATTCATTCATTCACACATCAGAAGACAACACACGGAGATAAACATCCATGCCCAGAGCGGGATTCGAACCCGCGGCCATTGGCTTCGCAGTCAGACACGCTAACCACTCGGCCGGCGTCATAACAAATATTCACATTCCCTTTTGCTTCATTTATATCTGAATCATTTCAATATTTGTTATGTGTATTACTTTTCCTAAGTAGCTGAATCAATTAACATCTCCCTGGGTAATGATTTACATATATTGCATGATGTTTTCATTAATTGATAATTAATTTGGTATCATTACATTAGTATTGAATTTACAATGGCTTTCCCTGCCATCTCACTACTTAATATATTGTATTATTTCAAGAATATTTATTGCTGTCTCCCTACATTTGGTAATTTAATTTGATTAAATTCTCATCTAGAAAACAACTTTTTTTTTTACACATTCTAAGTAAGCATTTTAAAACCTAAATCATATAGAAATTTAATGTAAGAAAACATCACACTTTTGTATTTAGCCTTAATACCCAAGTTAATTATGTATGCTTTGTACAAGCTTTGATAAAAAAAAAACACTGCATAAATAGCAAAATTTATTCCAGAAAGAATTTCGAATTTCGCATGTAGCAAAATCCACTTGAATTGTTAATTTTATGACTTTCTTTTCAGTGATCTAAATCTGACTGCGAAGCCAATGGCCTTGGGTTCGAATCCCGCTAAGGGCATGGATGTTTCTCTCTCTGTGTTGTCTTCTAATGAGTGAATGTGGCCCACCCTATAAACGGGCTTGTGGCAGTGTGACGTGGGTAACGTTGCTCGCCTCCGTGACTTTGGTTCACAGGTGCCCACTGGGTAACGATAAATGAGCAACACTTCCAGCCTCTTCTATGGCGAAGAACGAAAGTTCAGTGCCTGCCGTTATTAAAAAAATAAATAAATAACCAAAAACAAATTTTCACTTCAAACTTACCAGAATTACTTAATAACATTAATATTTTATGAAATATGGTAGATTTGAGCTCAGAAATTATCTAATTTACTTTTATTGAAAACAAAATTATACATTTGAAAATATCGCCTTGCAGAATAAGCTGTAGTAAGCAGTTGCAAACTTTTTAAACGGAACTAGAGCAGGTATTGAGCTTAAGATTGTTATTGTTTACATTTATATTGAAAACACCATCCATAGAAAATTTTTCATATTATTTAAAGGGTGAGGAGGAATAATTTTCTTAGCCTTTTTAAATTTTGCTGCTTCGAGAAATAAAATGCATAATGGTTATTATTTTTATTAAAAAAAATATTAGTAGTTAAAATTATCCAACCATAACAAAATGTAGTTTCAGAGTACAAAATATTTTTCTTTTTATATTTTTACATAGTAAATTACCAGTCATAATTGATACTTCATAGTAAATTACCATAAGTTGAGTAAGAAAATTAAAATTATGTTAAGAGAAATGCAATGCAACATGTAAATTACTAAGATTTAAAATGTAATTTCCATTATAAACTGTGAGGAGGATGCCTCACTCAATGGAATGGTAAAATGCAGATTTTTTTGGGTAAGAAACAATAACACACAAATTTAAATTTACATAATCCCTTTTTAGTTAAATATATAATCTCTACAGCAAGAATTATGATTTGATAAAGTTTTTTTTTATTGATTAAAAACATTTATTTAACTTGTATCTTCCCCTAACAAGCTTTAGATATATATTTCTGAAGAGAATCAATTTTTTTAATGATTTACTTTATTTTTGATAAAAACGAAGTAAGCTTTGAAATTATTTAGAGAAAATTTTAGGCCTGCAGAATTTAAAATAGTCTCTTTAACACAGTAGTGAGCTACAGAGGATAACAGAAAAAGAAAAACTTAAGCCAACCTAATAGATTGCGGAGTGTGCTTATTGTAGTAAGTTTTTAAGAATATTTTGATTGATTTGTAAATCATTTACAAAAAATAAGACAAAAGGAAATCTATAAAAAAATTAATTTTGAGTACTAAAATTTTAACTATATTTGAGATATGCTTCCAAGCTTTTCAGATGCTTAAAATTGTTTAATTATTAATAAATAGCATCACACATTAACCCAATAGGCGCCTTACACTGGCCCCATTCCTGTGTAATTGAAGTACTATTTTAATTTTTTAACACTTTATTTTTAAATATACTAATTTTATTATCCATAAATAGTTGCTGAAAAAATAAATAAAACAAGGATTGGTGAATTTATTAACTTAATTTTAATTAACAATAGAATATTTATAATTAAAATTATAATGAAAATTTACATTTTTGTCTCATATTAGCCCCCATTGTCCCTGAATGATTATTCTCTGTTACTTAAATTTTAATTTTATTCCATATCAAGATATCTACTTGATATTAAAATTAATGAAAATTTGAAAGAACTGCAAAAGGTAAACCAGTATTATGAGTACAAATCTGTAATAATTATGTTTGAAATTTTTTTATGAAAGAAATTAGTTGAAAAATGGTGAAAACTTAATGTTTTTATTTTATGTTTAATTTTCCTTGTAATTCAACACCATAAAATATATTGTTTAACATATCCTTTTATTTGTCATGTCACACCTGTGTCATAACAAATGGAAATCGGAAATATATACACATACACATATAGTATATATTAGGGATGTAATGAATATTCAGCCACTATTTCGTATTCTGCAGATTTGGGCCTTTTGCCAAATATTTGGCTGAATGTTCCACAAAAAATTTTTGGGAAAGTATTTTTTGGCAAAGTTTCTTTTTTTTTTGGGGGGGGGGGGAGGATTAATAAATTTAATACAAAATAATATAAAATTGTATTTTTTACTATACATTATTAGAAATTGTTTTTTCGTGTATTTCATAAGTTCTAAAAGTTGTTTATGTTCTGAATGATCAATGGAAAATTTGAGGAATTGAAACAAGATAACTTTATATTGAACCACAAGTTTTGTATTGGTGATTTTTATAAGATTTTATTTAAAAAAGTCACTTTTTTTGTTTGATTTTTCCTTGTATATCTGTATGAGGGAGCCTTTCTAATAGACTTATCTACGAGACAGATAACTTGTAACATAGAAAACTGTAATTCTCAATGTTAAGATTAGATTTAAGAACTAAGAAATTTTTTTTTCCTTCTGTTTCTCTTTAGCTTCTTTTTATTATATTTTCTTTTTATCAGTGTTTCTATTATGACAGCACTTTTTAAAGAGCGTATCAAATAAACATTATTTTTTTATGGTCACTTTTTTTTTCCTAAAAATACGGCAACATGAAAAAGTTAAATTGAGACTTTTAGCGTTAAGTTTTTCATTTAAAAATTAAGAATGACTTTTGTTTTGGTTTTTATTTAGTTTTTTCTTTTTCAAAAAACCATTTGTTTTAATATACCCTTTTATTATGACGCGGTAATTAAAAGGGATTCTATTAGACTTGAAACTTTACTTTTTCTTGAAAATATGGTAATCTTGGGGGATGATCCACACAATGTTGGTTTCACTTTGAATAACTCTTGTTTAATAGTACAAAAACTACTTTGAAAATTCTTGAAACTTTTTAAATTTTTAAGATTTTCAAATCAAACTTTTTTTATTAGTTGCCAAACATGATTTATTACAAAATTATGTAAAAACTTTTTAAAATTTTTTCTGCTCATGCACAGTATAAAAGAACCACCTTAAATACTTTTTACTTGTACAGTTTTTGACAAGTTTTTTCTAAATTTTTAATCAATAATTTTGTACTTAATTTTAAATTGCTCCAAAAATTTTGTTTAATTCCATTGAACATTGTTAAATCAGAAAAAAAGTCAGAGAAAAAATTACTTTTTTAAAAAATGTCCATATCTTTATTAATATTTACTCTAGGTTTATGAAATTTTATGCAGTTATTAAAAACAGCCAAAGTAATCTATACAAGTTACAAGCTTATTGCTCCACTATCTGGTATCGGGTGTTCAAAAATACTTGTTTACTTTCATAATTTATTGTCAGTCTCCTAAACTTTGAAAGCTTTAAATCTTATTGTTAATTATGTAGGGCAGGGTAGTGTGTATGAAGGGTATATATAGTGTATATATATATATATATACAAACATATATTGATGAAAGCATTAATATTGTAAAGTAAAATATATTTGCATGATATTTATTATTAGCACAATAACAATTATTAGACTTAGAAAAGTTATCACACACATATATATATATATATTTAAAATACATATATATATACATGTATATATTGAATTATATATATTGAAGTTCTATAGTCTGAAATAAAAATGCAATATTAAATATAAAAAGAATTAAAAAAATAAAAAACTTAACTTACTCTAATATTCAGGTCTTGTAAAAATGCTGTAATACAGTTAAATAAGCATTCATAATCCAAATGTTTCATATCTTCATAATTCTAAAAATAAAGTTGCATAAAGCCTGTTATCTTCATAGACATGCTAGCTATAATGTTAAAAATGTATCTTTTATATAAAAATTTTAATGCAATCTTTACTTACTGAAACTAATAAAAAGAAAACATTTTCAACTTTAATCCTTAATTCTTGATAAGAAGCAGCACAGTTCTTTATAGCATCCATGTGATTTAATGTAACCAAAAGAATATCTTCAGCACATCGGCAATTTAATACTTGATACTTAAAAACCATCAACATTAAATCATAAAGCTATTTAAAAAAAATATATATTTTCAGATTTTATACAATGCTAACATCAATAATTAATTACAATCATTTTATACAATCTATCTAGTATAACTCTGTCACATACAAAAGTTTCTTAAGCAATTAAAGTAGCACAATAATTTTTTACCAGATTTAATACAAAAACAAAGAAAAAAATATATAAGTAATATTTCTCAAAAATAGATTTGGTTTTTATAATGCAATTCTCTATGAAGGATTAAAAATGTTGTATATTTAAAATTTGATTTCTCAGGCACTATTCAACTGATTTTGTTCAAGTTTCATATTCTGACGTGTAAAATTATGTAAAAGTTTAGATACCTTACAATTACAAAGTTTTATGACTGTTATTAAATAAAATAATAAAAAATAGTAAATATTTACTAGAATAATTTTTTTTTTACACAGAACTATCTTTGGATAAATGAATTTTATAATTGAGTGCAAAAAATTTTCAATTTGCTTAAAAAGTTTTAGGGGTCCAAACTTTAGATCACTCTTCTTGCCAAACTATGGGGATCATTTTTCCTAGATTGCGACTACCCCCTATATTTTGGGTGTGAAATCTGAATCCGTTGAAAAAAAGTATGCGTATTCAGAGAAAGTACATTTTTGTGTCTGATTTCTTAACTTAGAATATCGTTTGCATTAATTAATTAGCATATTTGAGGTTACCTCCTTGAACCATTACAAATGAGTCTTAGAGAATGAAGATCCGATTAATTAGATTAAAGTACCCCTTTGTTTTGGTGCACTGTAGAACCTACCTCAGTTTTTAAGATACCAATGTGCTGCATGCTCTGAGTTTCACAAAAATAACAATAAATTTCTTTCTTATTATATAAATTTAAATAGCTGAGAGTATTTACTGAATTTAAGAGCTATCCAGGGAAAATAATTGCAATTTATTGATGTATTTGAGTTTAATAAATTATTTAAAACAGGGGTCTGTCCAGGCCAAATTTTCTACCGTTTAGCGGTACCTTCACGAATTCATTTTTAGGAAAAACGGTAGTTTCACAAATTCAACTTTAGGAAAAACGGTAGTTTCACAAAATACTTTTTCTTAAAAGAAATGATAAATCGATTTTTACCATATTTTTGTGTTGATTTTTTAATATAATTTTTAATTTTTCACAAATTATGTCTTAATTTTCACAAAATAGGTACCTCTCAGAAAAACCTAGACAGACCCCTGTAATGGCAACGCTGTAACAAGCCATATTTTTAAATAATGATAAAAAAGTGTTTTTTAAAATAGGATTTACCAAACTTTTCTTTAAATTTTAAAACACGATTTAAGTACATTTTTTTTATTTTTGTGGCTCACTATTTCATACAAAGCCCTTCAGTTTATATACTTACCTTACTCATGCTAGTTGTGTTTAGTCTCATAATTGATGAGTGCACCAATTTTTCAAAAACAGACTGCATAGCTGATCGGGAATACATGTTTTGAGGTTTAAAGAGTTCTTCAATAAACTGGTCATTTAACATGGTAGTTAAAATATCTTCAATAACTAAATAGAATAGAAAATACAGGTTAAAATTAGAAAATTGCTTTTTAGTCAAAATAAAGTCCACATTGTACATAAGAAGATTTGTTAAAACACTGTTAGACATTTTGAAAACTCAAATGTCATCAATTGTGTGTAAAACACTTTATAGCCCACAAAAAAAAAAAAAAAAAGAAGTTTAATGTGAAAGTGATATCAGCAATGAAACCATTTGATTCAAATAGGCATCCATAATAAAAATAAGCCAGTTTTATAAAAATAATAATATATTAAAATAAAATTAATAATTATTAAAATAAAATTAACATTAAACAGACAATTCCCGCAAAACCCAAGAGAAGGGAAATCATACATCTGCCTATAGCTTTGTTCTTATAAGGAATTTCAAACTCCTTTAGGTGCCATAATTTTTCTTCTTTTATTTAAACAAATATTTAGACTCAAATTTGATTTTCGTTTTTTTTCCAAACAAAAGAAAAAAATAAATAAATAAAAAATTAAAATAAAAATATTCCAAAATTTATAATCCAACAATGATAAGCTGCAAAACAACAAGTATGTGGAAGAGACCATGGCAGTTGTCAAACACAGCCAGAAAGTTAAAAGATCTATTTATTAAAAAATTATTATTATTTATACTTGAACTTAATTCATCTATAAGAATTAGCTCAAAATAAAAGTTTAGTAAAAATGTTTTGAAATAAAATACAAACTATGAAACTGAAATAGGACTAAAAATTTATAATATACCATCTAAATAAAAGAAAGGCTTAGAAAATTAATGTGATACCTATTAATTGTTAAAAACTAGAGCAAACTAATAAATTTTTAAAAACTTTCAGCCAGCACCATAAAGTAACAGAAATTAAAATTAAATATCTATTTTTATTTGCAAAATGTAAAATAGTTTTCGTTTTTTCTTCCCCAAGTTTCAACTATCCTTAACTACTATTTAGATGCCTATGTTTATATATATATATATATATATATAAGACAAATTAACCAATAAAATATTCTGGAAACTGTGGGGTGACTTCTAAGGGAGTTACTTTGATTAAAGGTTAGATATAGGACAAAACTCTATTGTGCATGATATTGAAATATGTATCTTTTGTTAAACAAAGAATTATATTTTTGCAAGAGAAAACTACTTTGTGTATTTCTTGAAAAATAAAATGAAAAATTATGGGTTTATCAAAATAAATAAGCAATTGTGTGTTTATACAGAATTATTGACAACTTACTTTTTCTGGTTATAATTTGCTACTGTTTGGAAACATATATACACGGCAATTCCATGATATTTGTAGAAAGTAATAGCATACCTTTAAAACGCTCATCACTTTACTTTATTTAATAAAAATTAATTGAACTTGTAGTTCGTGAATTTTATAAAAAGACGTTAAGCAAAAAGTTCGAACTTTATATTAATTTACGAATAATTAATTAGTGCATACAGAAAGAGAAAGGTGAAGTAAATTAGGTCCAGAGATATCGAAGTAGCGATATATTAAAATACACATATTTTCTCTTTTTAAATTAAGATGTTTAGTATATTCCTATTAAAATACACATAGAGATAATGAAAATATTTTTATTTTAGTTTTCGAAACTAACAACCAGTTACATGTTTACAAACTATCTTGTTTATGCTCAAAGCATATGGTATATTAGTTTAAGCTCCTAAAAAATTTCTGTAAAGCTATGTCCCGCATATTACCTTTATTGGATTTGTCTTCAGAAACATTTTGAGCTTCAAGTCGTTGTTGAATTACATAAAGCATTTCGCCACTTAAATTAAGAAAAATTATCGGTAATGCTCGATCTGCCATCATAAAAGTATAGGAAAATCAAAAAATAAATATAGATAATAAACGTTTTGATCACTACATTTGAAGCAAAACTTCGACTCTCTTACAAATTTTGTCCGCTTTTAAGGGGGTTTGTTTATTTAGCCTTTCCTGCTTAGTTACTAGTGACGTAGATATTCGCATAAGAGTAGAGGAAGTGAAGGTCCTATCTTCCCGGTGGCAACAAAATTCCAAGAAATTACCCTCTTTCAGGTTTACCTTAGTCAAGTGGTTTATCTTACTATTGGCATATCTTTAGGGAGCGCAAAAATGTAAAATTTCTTGTCCTGTCTGTGATTGGACAGATTTATTACTGTCTCTAAAGCTTTAGAACGTCTTGCGGCAAAGTATCTTGCACACGTGACTTATTAACGATGCATTTTCTAACTTGGAAATAGACTTTTGGACTTGGAAATAACTTTTGTAGTTGCACGAATATGTTTTTTAGTCTTACTCAAGTCATTTTATTATGATATTGAACACAAAAAGATTATATTACTTCACTATTTATGTCTTTTGTAATCACATTAAAACGTGAATTTTATTAAACATTATTTTAACATTCATTTCGCTTGATTGTTATCATTAAAAAAAAATTGAAAATAATGTTAAAATAAATTTAGACTATCATTTAACAAACATTGAAGATGTTCGTTAATTGAGCTCTTATAAAAACAGTTGTTTATTAAAAAAAAAAAAAAAAAGGATAATATTTATTTGCAGGAAATATTTGCTAGGCAATAGTATAAATGTTTCATTATGCTATAAAATTTAACTACGTCAACTTTTCTCAATAGCCGTGCCAAGGGTGAAAATCTAAAAATACATTATAAATTAATTAAGATTTTTAGAAATAAAAAGTGAAGGAAATTAAAAAAACATAATTTTTAAAAGATTTAACTCTGTAAAATACTATAGGCAAGAAACTTGATTGCGCATATATTTCCAAAGATTTAAAATCCTTTTCCATCTAATTGAACAATTAAATTGCATTTAAAATGTAATTCCATCAAATAAAATTTCATTCGGGGAAAAAATCTATTGGAAGGAGAAATGTTTGCTTCAACTTGTAAATTTTTAGGATACTTTTTATTTCCTCAAGTACAGTACAGGTGATTTTCTTTTCTTCTTTTTCCAAAGAGGAAAAAATTATATTAGTTAAAATCGCTGGCTTTTTAGGAAGCAGCTCTATTATATAAATGATTTAAAATGTTGTGTCCAACTTAGCCGAAACCGGATTTAGCATTAATATTAAGAAAATCTCTGATGCAAAAATAAATAAATAGATTCCCTTTTCAATAAATGAAACCTAGTAACTAAAAGAGCAATTCGTTTAATGGGTTAAATCAAGTTTTTTTTTCCTTCAGAAATAAGACATTTTAAAAATAATTGAGCTTTACATATAAGTATTTCGGAAACAATTATGATTAAAAACTGTTACCACTTGCCGTCAGGCAAACCGGGGAAGGTTTTCATGGTTTTCCTCTCCATATAACGCAAATGGGGAATAGTCGCCTGCTCAACAACGGTTATAAAATTAAAATAAAATACAACCTATGTTTAAATTATATAATTATTTGTATTTAAAATATATTTATTTAATTTAAATTTTATCTATTTGAATAAACAAAAAACTGTAGAGCATAAAAAGCTATAATCAATTCTTAGTCCATTTTTTTAAAAAGGCCTTTTGTTTCTTTTATTTATATATCAAATGTTTAGTTTTATAAATTTTATTTATTTTGTAAACAAGAGTAATTAGTAAATTTTAGTAAATGTTTAGTAAATTTTACATTTTTTCTTTTGACAGAAATTTTTTTATTAATTCGTAGTTTAATTACATTTATGACAATGTTACAACTAGTATATTTCATTCCCTTTTATTTGTGCAGATACGAAATGTGCAACTTTCTTGAGAACTTAATTTTTTTTCATTAAGTTTGATTTCTTAAGAAGAAAAAAGACAATAAAATTTGACTTATTTATTAAGTTTGGTTGTGATAAACTCCCAAACTCTCCCTGTCTTTAAAAGGCTTTGAGTGGTTTTGTATACCTATAAATGTTTTAGCAGTATCTTTAGTTTTAATGATAAATCAACTCATTTAAAGAGCATACTAATGTGCCATTAATTATAATGGGAAAATGAAGTAACTGTCCTTTATAAAACAACGAGGATTCTTAAACCTTGCGAATATTTTTTAATTTATATAAAATAATAATTGTTATTGTTAATAAAATTTTCATTACAAGTGCCTAACTTTTAATATGATAACTAATATTGCATTTTTTCAAATATTTAGACTAATTACAGTGATTTAAATTAAAAATTAAATTAAACTACTTTATTTATAAAAAATTATCTATTTTTATGAAGTGAAATTATCATGTAAATTAGGGGTGTACAACCAGCGGCCTGACAAACCTTAATGGGCGACTCTCTGCAGCAACTTGAACAAAATAAAAAGATTAAATAATTTTTTTTTGAAAAATAAAAAAAAAATCGGAAATTTATAATTTCGCATTTAGGTTTTAGATGCACCCAATCTGTTAGTTTTTCGATTGCTTTTTTTCGGTGGTCAATGCTACGAATTTACGCATAGTTTTGAAAATCCCCATATTTTTAATACGGCCATATTTTTAATTTCGAATTTTATTTATCACTTTTGACTCTCTTCGTGTATGCCAATTTTATGATAAATCCGATCCATCATAATTGCGAAAATTTAGCTGAATTCCACCCTAGAAAGTCATGCGTTTATGAAGTATAGATTATGTTCATACGATAAATTAATGAAGAAAACATAAAACTGACGGAATTTGCACTGTACTGATATTTTGTTTGAAAAAAAGTTCATTAAAGAATGAAACGTGAAATAAACCGTCTATTCGATTTGGGGACCCCTCTGGTGTGGGGGCCCAGGGCAAACTGCTCCGTATGCCCCTGCTTTAGTCAGGCTCTGTTCGCAAAGTGATTTAAAAATCACACATCGCTATTCCTATTCACGCGATTTAAAAATTAGGAGAGGAAGAGCACCATGTGGGAAAAATTCCAAAAACTGAATAAGTTATCTGCCCTAAGTTAAGACTGACCAAAACAACAGCTTCTGTAGAAAGACTGTTTTCATTGGACATGTTCCAGATCAGGGCTGGGCAAACTACGGCCCGCGAGTCAATTGTGACCCGCCGGAAGATTTTATCAGAATTTTAGCATGGCGAATGTAAACAATATACATTAAACATCTATTTTCTTGTCTACTTTGTTTAAAGCTATTTTTGTTCTTTCTTTTTGTTACAAAGTACTGATGGGCTTTTTACTTTCTCTATTTTTGTTCAATAAAACATAAATTGATGGAAATAGCTTGCACAGACAGTTTCAATTGGTAAAATGTTCTCGAGGTTAAATTCAATACCCTCAGTAAATAAGGAAGAGCTTAAGAATTATGAAGATGGCTTGAAAAAACTCCATTTTGAGTTAGGACGCAGATTTCATGGTTATAATGCCATTCAAACAAAATTAGATGTTTTTGCCATGCCTTTCAGCGTAAATTGTGAAACAGTGAGATCGGAGTTGCAATATAACAATCATCTGAAGCAGTTGTTTCGAAACATGCCAAAGTTTTAGCTTTGCAATTCATTACCAATCAGCCTTTCATCCCTTCAGTGGGTCGATAAATGAGTACTAAGCATGCTTGGGAACTAAACACTGGGGGTTCCGCGTTCGGCTGACCACCTGACCGGAACATCTGCTCCTGCACCTCAGAGCCCAAGGTCGAGAAAACTGAGATGGGCACAGTAGGCCTTGGCCCTCTTTAGGCTGTAGCGCCGCTGAGTTTAGTTTAGTAATTCATTACCAAGGGCTAGTTTCCCAAATTTCAAATCTCATGCCCAAAAATCAGTGATGTTTGTTTCATCATGTGAACAAGTGTTTTCAACTATGAACCTTAGAAGAAATCTATTCAGAAGTAGACTAACAGACAAGCATTTAGCCTCGAGACTAACGATCGTTCCTTAAAATAAATAAAACTCACTCCGAACCTCATCACAAGGAACTTTTGAAAATGAAATCGCAATATTATTCACCTCATTAAATATTTAAATTCAAATTTGTAAAAAGTTTTTATTTTTAGAATTTTTTACCTAGCCCATCAAATCTTTTTTTCTCTCGATTTTTTGTCCTCGAGAGTTTGGCCATCCCTGCTCTAGACTGGGTAGCAGTCTTTAAACAAAACCATTAAATGTTCGTTTAATGGCCCGAAAAAGCTATCAGATGATCAAGTAGATAAAATTATCACAATATTTGAAAATTGCAGGATAACCATTAAGAGATCTTTTAAGCCATTTTTGACCTACATGGACCATTTTGTATCATATGCTCGGAAATTTGTATATCCTTATATTTTCACAGTAAAAAAGTGTAATCAAGATGAGTAGCGTAATGTAAATTTTAATTAGTTGTTAATATATATTTATATTAATTGTAAGTAGCGTGATGTTAAAAAAGTATTAGTCATAAAGAGTTGTTAACAAGTATTTTATAGTTTTTGATTATTAAGGAAAATAGTTCCTTCGAAATGAATGATTTCTTATTTTCTTTTCTCTCTCAGTTCCTTTCTCTTATAATTTATTTAAAAAAAAAAAAAAAATGTTTTAAAGTTGAATCTTATTTCGCCCTGCAAAGGTTTTGTTTCAATTTCAATCATTTTTAGTCCTGCAAACTTTCTTTAAATTAAAGTATTTAACTTGTATTTAATTTATATTAACTAGAATATTTAATTTTTTAAATTTAATTATATGAACATTAAAATTTTTTAATGTTAAAATTTATCGTTAAATGAACTTTAGTATTATGTAATGTGATAAAAAAAAAACATTAATTTTCCCATTATTTTTCAATTTATCTAAATTTTTTCTGATAATTGATTCTGTTTTTTTCCCTAAGTAATCAGTTTTTAATTTTAAACAGTTAAAGGTATTTAATTTCATGCAAACATATTACATGGTTAACATGTTCTAAATACTTGGGAATGTGGCCTTTCACTCAAAAGTTTGTGCATCCCTATGTATAAATTGTTATGCATTTTTTTTCACATCTTCAAAAAAAAAAGTTTATAAAGAAATTTGGGGAAAGCATAGAAAAAATTATTACAACAAGTTTTAAATTTCGCTGCTAGACATGCACAATATATTCATTTAAATATTCAATTACCCAATATTTTTTTTTTCTATTTATAAAATGTTTCATTTATAAGGTATATAATAAAAGAATTAAAAAAGATGAATATGGAGAATTTTCTTAATTATGTCATGGTCAATTAAGTTTTAAAGGCCCTACTATAATATCCAAACACCTTAATTTGCTCTCCTTTTTATCCACAAGCCCTAATAAATTCATTGCAACAAATATTTTATGAAACTTTTTATAGGATAAAAGTACAATTATGCTAGAGAAGATTTATAATTTTTGAACTAAGATATTTCATACATAGTTCTCAATGTTAAATATAAATAAAATGGTCTAAAACGATTTTTCATGGTCAGAAAATTGGTAAGGTTCCTTAATTAAAATATAAATTTATTTTTTCATCATTTCCTTGTCACCCTTTTGTAATATTATTCTCTACTATTGTTATGCTATGATTCAGTTCATTAAAAATAGCATGAGATTTAAATATTTTGAAATTATTACTAAATGTCAAATATGCTAAATTTATTTTTATAATTAGCTTTATATAAAATCATTTCCAGCCAAAACTGTTATTAGGAATAAATTTCACATAATATTAGTAAATAATCTGGCAAAAAACATTTATCTACCAATATATTAATGAAAGGACATCTCTTCTTGTCTTTCAAAAATGCTCTACTCTTGATGCATGGTCTCATTCGAGGAGATAAAAGAGCGATTTATTGTTTCTAATATTTTTGTAAGACTAAAAAATTGTTTCTATCAATTATAATGATACAGAAAATTGAGGAATTTTTACCAAAATAAAAATCAAGCAGCTTTTAAGGACTGTAGGAACCCTGTAAATAACATAGAATAAGAGCTTCAATAATTAAAGAGATAATTGCACAAATTTTTCTTTTTAATAGTGCTTATTTAAAATTTAATAGTTTCGTATACTGGAGATTCGATTATCATTTGAAAAAAAAAAAATGGAATCAATTTGAAGTAAATATGAGTTTCTAACAACAAAACTTGTTTATATATTACAGGGAAAAACTTATACATTTAATTTCCCAACTGTGCCTAGTGTTTAAAATATTTTTTCAGCAATGACACCAGTTCCAATAGCTATTAATTTTCAAAAAAAAAAAAAAAAAAACTAGAAACTTGCAAACAAGATTTTACGGGCGTGCACATTAGTTTAATAACAATCCTTTAATTACTAAGGCAACATAATCTTCAGAGTGTTATTTCAAGAATAAAAAAAAACAACAACATTGTTGGACAATTTTGTTTAAGTTTAATTATTGAAAAAAAATTAATTGCTAAACTGTAATTTTTTAGCATAGATTTAAAGCGGCGTCATCACGATTAAAGTTATTTGCACATAGTGATTTGTAACGCCTTAGTCAGGTAATGAAAATGTGGCATCTTTTTTGAAACATTACTTAAAACTGTCTATTAAGTTTAGTATCAATTTGATATTTGAAATTCTAAATACATAATTTATTAATATAAATAGTTTTTTCAGTTAGAATTCTGTAAAATGATGCATAAAGTTTAGATGAGATAGAATCTTAACTAAACATTCCCTCTTTGAAAATTTTTATTTTCTATAAATTATACAACTTGCAAAAAATAGTGGATTGCTTACATGATATATTATTAAAAGGTACATTAACTCTACAGTGTGAGAATTGAAAATTTATTAAAAAACATGTATATAATCACAGTAATTGTTGAACAAAAACAAAACACAATAGTTTTATTATATACAGCTTAAAGATGACATACAAATACATTCTAAAAACACTCTTGCTCTTTAAAAGATAACACTGAAGTTTGTAACATGCTCTTCTTTCAAAAATTAAATGGATTTGAATATACAGCTGATTGAACCAACTTTCATCACTTAGGACAGACAAGATGCTTAATAATGACAGGCTGCTCCAACTTTTCATCACTAGGCTAAGTAAATGCCTGTAAATTTGGCTTCTGAGACTCCTCAGAATAATGAAGAGAACAAACCTGAAATTAAACTTTAAAAAACATGCATGATTGCAACCATTTTCCACATCACCCAAGAGCAGGGCTGTAAACTCTATATGCCATTTTGAAGTGAAACTTTTAAAATATTTACTTTCATTTCACTTTTACAATTTTCTAAAATGAAAATCTCTTAACACTGTATATATAAGCGAAGTAAATACAGCCCTGTTCAAGAGGTACGGTTGCACAGATGCGTTGACCCCTTTTATTAGGTTGTTCCAAAAACATATTTAAAAACTGATTATAAAACCACATTGCTTAGGGTTTAAAATTTTTATAATTTAATATTATAAATAGAAAACCAGAAACAAGTAATAAGTACACTATAATCATAACTCAATATGGAACAATCTAACAGCATATAGCAAGGCGGGTTCCCCAAGAGGCATATATTCCTTTTGTGCCATGACCATTTAATACTTTTTCTCACTTAAATCTTTAAATCTTTTTTATAGATAGTATCCTAAAAGTTGAACGGAAGAAAGGTTTACATTTTTTATGCCTTACATTCCTTTGTTTTATAAAATTCTTAAACAATAATGGCACACTTGTTTAAATTTATCAAAAAAGGTTAAATAAAGAATGTTATGGATATTATAAAATGTTCAGGCACTACAACTTATTGTTGGTTAAAATGGTCATGACACTATACAGTATTTATAAATCTCCAAAAACAACAATTAAAAGACAAAAACATTAATGAAAATTTTTCTATACTATACCCATTTAAAGTTATTTAAGTCTACTGCCATATTTCTTACATTTGTGATAAAAATTTCACAACTAGGATTGTTCAACAAAATTTCTTGAAGCAATTTTTTATACTCGGTTATATTGGTTCAACCATCCATCCACAGAGCAATTAATAGAACCTGAAATTAAAGTTACCAACATTATTTATTTACAAAATACTTAAAACGATTATGAAAAACTGCTTCTACTACAGCGGTTTTAAATCTTTATAAATATATTAGGAAAGAACCCCAGCATTATAAAAATAATATCTAAAGACAATAGTGAGTGCATTAACAAATTAAATGATACTTTATTTAGAAAATATAAAATAAGAGGAATGAAATTTTTTTGATTCATTAACAATTACAAATCAGAACTTGTGTTTGGCAATTGAATGCACATTCTTGGAGTTTTTGGTGTATGTACAAAAGCTGAGAATTGAATAAACAGGGAGAAATATGGTTTCCATTGAAATGGAAGCTAAAAAAAAGTATATAAACATTGGAAAGATTGTTAGGGAATCACATTTTTTCTAACAAAATCAGCTATTCTACTTCAATTTGAAAAGCGTAACAGAAAATACATAAATTTTCAGGAACCTTCTCATAATCTATTTAAAATATAACTAAAAAAAATTATAAATTCTTTTATTCATGGAAAACCAGCTTTCTTTAACACAACTGAGTTCTATTAAAAGGTAATTGGGAACCACAGTTCCAGTCTATCAATAAATAGAACTTTTAAATTCTAAATAGGAACTAACTTTTATTAAGACACAACTCAGAAATCTAAAGTCTTAAGGACTCCTAATTTCTTAAGTCTAGAGGAATTGTAGCAAATTCATGTGAAATTAGACAAGGTACTTACCAATATGTAGTACAATCACACCAATTCCACTAAACTCCTTGATATTCTCCATTAAATCTTTAATTTTAAATTCAGGAAAGCTTTCAAGCTGCACATTTCACCCAGTATTTACATCAGGAAGATGGGGTTTCAAATATTTCAACATTGATTCCCCGAATCATAACTAAAGCCTTCATCTAAATGAAAATTTAGGACAAAAAATATATATATTAGAAGAAACACTCATATCATACTTATCAAACAAATACTATATCACAGAGTATGTTAACTAATTAAATTCTTTTCATTTACATGTATTTCTTCTTCATACATTCAAAGTACTTAAATGTTTTTAAATATTTAATTTTACTTAACTGAATTTAATTGTAGTTAATTTTAAAACATATCTTTGATTTAAATGAATGAAACAAAATTAAAGAGCTTAAATTACACTTCTAAATGAATGAATTATGAATACAATATTACATTTATTATACAATACTGAGTTAAAATTACACCACATGTTTTTTTGTCAGCAAATGCATGCACAATTTGCATCTGAACACATTATGCTATAACAGTCTGTTATAAATTATGATATCCGAAAAAACAACACAGTAGATTTATGAACCATAACATGTTACAAAATTGTAGTCATACATTATTTACTGAACACATTTATAGAAATAAATACATAAGTATATTAACAATCAAGCGATTACAATATTTAAGACCAAAAAACGGTAACACGTGAAATAAATAAATGAATAGTATGGAATAGAATATTTAAAATCCAAAACTAAAAATAAAGCTTTTGAAAATAATAAAACCCTACAACATACCATAACAGATTTGATAACATGAATCGAATGCTTGCGGAATTAAATATAATCGCCGTTTCTTTATATAAGCTATACGTTATTTATTCAACATTTAAGCATGCATACAAAAAAAAAAAAAAAAAACTTATAAATAAATAAACTTACCGTAAGAGATTTGATAGATTATCTAAGTCATAAAATCAAGTATTAATTACTAAAATTAATAAAATCAATGTATCAATAACGAATCTAACACGTTTATAAATATGAGATTTAGCACGTGATAAAATAAACAAATACAACATCGAAAAATAGAATATTTTTAAAATTCAAATAAATAAATAAACTTACCATAAAAGATTTAATAGACTCTCCAAATTTCTAAAAGATAAGAATTAATTATTAAAAACAATGTATACCAATGGCGAATACTAGCACGTGTTACAATGACACTAAAATGAAGCCAAAGCACAAAGCAGGGCAAAAAAGGCACTGAATGGCGACTAAAACAGCAAATAATGTCGCCACAAGAAATAAAATAGTAACCTTTTAATCATTGCCACCTTATAAAACAGACCTTCACTTCCCTTTACTCTTATGCGAATATCTACAAAAATCGCTTAGTTACCGTCGCAATGGTAACGTTGTTGCCAATAAAATAAAGATTGCATGAGAAGATAAATAATTCAATGACTTGCGGAGGTAGCCGAGATATAATGGTTGGATACCTATTTCCGTATATGAGGAACTGAATACCATTTGCACAGCAGGAAAAACAGCTCGCTTTGATTGCTTTTTCTATACATCCAAAGAAATGCCGTATACCTTATTTTGCTTCAAGAAACAATGTAAGGTTTTCCTTCATTTTGCGCATCCCTCCGCTGCGGTCAGTGTGCGGGTGGGTGACCACTTGAATTATTCTTCGTAGGGACCGAGGTTGTGCGGTATTGGTCCTCGTTAAACTGTTCTACCGCAATGTGCTCGACATCGCATGTAAGTCGTCTGGCTACCGAAGCGGAGATGCCATCCCCTCTTTTGAGGATCAAAATTGTGATGGCATGTCTTCAAATCATCCTCAGGGATGTTTCCCAGACTGTCACCAATAGCCCACTGTGCAGCTCTAGGGCGAAGTAAAGGAACTACAACAACAGCATCCCCCCGAGGACAGATCATAAGACACGGTTCCTAATAAATCATCGACTTTAAGCATCACTGGTTGGGGTAAGTGAGCGAGTGAATGACTAAGTTGATCAGCCTGCGAAAGGACCGTGAGCGTGTGCTATCAGTTCTCAATAAATTGTTCTAACGTAAAGTGCTCTACTTTGCACGCAGGTCGTGGGGGTGGAAGAGAGCTATCCCCTTTGCGGAGGATCAAAATTATAATGGCATGTCTTCGGATCAACCTCAGGAACAGGAGTGCCCATTCCCCTAAAAGCTGATGGGGACACATCAGCTTTTGGACACAGATGAGGACACACATTTCAAAAATCTTCCCATCATTTCCGTAAACAAAGACAATACGTAATTTTTTTTTATTTAAACATCAATAGCTGATCTATCACCATTAGAATGTTATATATTTATGTTAAATATTTTGTAAAACCTCATTTTCTGAAAATTAATATTGTGAGAAAGAATCATGGGAAGAAGAAAAAAAAACCGAAAAAAAGAGTCCCATTTAAGATTGCAATGCGTAACCGAAACACAAAATGGTTGTGATGCATTGTTCTTATTAAAAATTATATCTGTTTAACAAACCATTCCATTCAGGCCGTTGATCTCAAATTTAATGTCCTTAGACAAATGCAGTTAGATATTTTTTTTAAAAATAACTTATATACAAGGATTAATTTGAAGTGTGCAGAAAGGAATTTTTAAAATTTTAACAATTTTTTCATTTCATAACTCCTAGTATAGTATCATATTTTATGTATTAATCTGCAAAACTCACTTAGGGTTTTAATCTTATGGTAAGCTAAAAATATTTACAAAAATGATGAAAATTTCATTATAATATATCTAAAAGTAATCCCTTTAAAAAAATAATATTTTTTATTTTATTATCCTATCATAATACGATAAGTGTGATTATTGGAAAATTATAAAATTACAATGAATTACAAAGAATTAGAAAGCATCAGAAAATTTTTAAAGCTCACATTAGAGTAGGAAATGAAAATATTAGATAGTATGGAATGTGAAGTTCCGCAAACTTCAAACTAATCTTTGTATAGTGCACAAAAATTGAAATAAAATAGCACCTTGAATAAATCTGGATTTAATGATTGAATTTTCATAAACTAGTACTCTATCTTAGTTGTTTTGGAGAAGGTGGGAGGCTAACCTCAAGCAGGCAAATTAGTTACGCAGACGGTACAGTGTTCCCTCGCCACATCGCGCGCGTCCCGCAGTGGACTGATCGTTAAGACACGGTTCCCAGCAGATCACCGAAGTCAAGCATCACTGGCTGCGGTCAGTGTGCGGGTGGGTGACCACTTGGATCAGTCTGCGTAGGGACCGAGGGTGTGCGGTATTGGTCCTCGTTAAACTGTTCTACCGTAAAGTGCTCGACTTCGCGTGCAGGTCGTTTGGCTACCGAAGCAGGGGTGCCATCCCCTCTGCAGAGGATCAAAATTGTGATGGCATGTCTTCGGATCATCCTCAGGGATGTTTCCCAGACCGTCGCCAATAGCCCATTGTGCAGCTCTAGTGCGACGTAAATTAACTACATCTACACATCGCCAGATCGCGCTTAATTTTTTGCGGCTTCACTGCTTCGCGCGTTTTTCCAAAATATTCATCAAAAAATAAAAATGAAAAATACAACCATGTCGGCAGCCACATAGCGGAAAGGAGCGTTGTTTCATGTTGATGCGCGAGAAAGAAGGATCCCTGCATGTCCTACAAAGGGATGAGTTGACTCAGAGTACATATACCACGGGCTCTCATAAAGACGTGTGATTGGTTTCCGGTGCGACATCGACCACTGAGAGTACGAGTGGATTTATCCCTGTGAGTTGATAGTCTGCGCATCATCGTGACCTCACCTAGCATCTTCTCTTGTTGTATCTCGCCAGTCTTGTCCATGATGTTGACTGTCTCTCATACTGTATTTTAGTGTTGTGTTGGCGATAACTTATTCTGTTTAAGCAATAACTTTTTTTATTAATAAAGCCCTTATATTGCCGCTTAAGCGCTGTGCCCTTGCGAAATCTTCCTCCGGGCTGCCCAAGAGGAAGAAGATGACGATCATCAGCGAAAAAGTGAGATTTTTAGATATGATCAAAGAGGGCAGAAGTTATGCATTTGTGGCACGCCATTACGGGGTACATTGCGTAATCTACAGTGCGGTACATCGAGAAAGAGGAAGCAAACACCCGCAAAACCGCTTCAATAACCTTCAATAAAGAAGCGATACGTGAGGTATCTCCGCGTAATAAAAGAATTGTGAAAATGGAAGCTGCCCTGGCATTGTGGATTGCTGATTGCAGGAAAAAGACAGTGAGTTTGGACACTAATATGATCAGGACAAAGGCCAAAGCTCTCCACGACCAAATCTTGCCCGATGACAATGAAGATGCTGAAGAAGGTGCTGACGAACCTCAAGCCAGGTATTAAAAAACAGAATACGGCTCTGTTAAAACTTGATTTGTTAGAAACAATTTGACCAATTTCGTTCTAACTTTGTGTATTGCCATAGAAAATTACATTCTTCACAATGACGTAAAAATTTATATACCTTACAAATCAAAAATATTTCGACTATTATTATATAAAATTAAAAAAAAAAAAAAAAAAAATTATTAAAATTTATTCTTTTGTATGGAATTATTTTTAGATAAACGAATTTTGTAATTGCGTCCAAAAAATTTTCAATTCGTTCAAAAATTTATCGAGCGAAATTCACAAAAAGAAAAAGTAAGATTAAGGCGTCCAAAATTTCGACCACTCTCCTGACCTAACTTATTGGCAGTGCCGGCGGAAGACATTTTCACGCCCCGATGTAGTCATAACGCTGTATAAAATTGCTTTTTATATTTTAAATTACAATATTACTACCAGAAAATTCTAAAATCTATATCAACCCAGAATGTTGATTTAAGAAATTCATCATGAAAATAAATAACAATTAACGATTTAAAGGTAAAAAAAAAAAGAAAAGCTGTCAGTTTAATTAATGAGAATATCACCTCAAGTATTCTAAAATAAATATCTATTAAAAGTAATATTTTTAATGAATGTGATCTTTTATGACATAGAAATATCTAAGCATGACTATCAAAATGTATTCTTTCGTGCTGAGGCAGGCATAAATAGTTTTATAGACTTGCAGCGGCTGCTGCTCTTGAGCCAATTTCATGCTAAACGCCGAAATGCGGCAAACTTACGTCGCTAGTTGGCGATAAGGACAATCACGATGGCAGACCTAACTGCACCTGTTTTTCTTCTGAGTTCGGTCTGTGACGACGCCTGTGTATGTTACTGGGACAACCTGTCCGCCACGATGTTTAATCTTGAACTTAACTAACTTGTAACCTTAATTGTTATCTTTTTATTAAATTTATTATTATTTAATTATGGCTGGCATTCTGTTAACTAATCGTGCTAATTGTTTCTATTCTTTAATCAACTTAATTATTCATTTTAGATCATCTCTCTATTTGAATATTATGTTTTTATTTTAGGAGCCGCGTTAACTTCCACGTGTCTCCTCACTGGTGACCCGGCTTTGAATCTATGCAATATTTCTAAATTTATGCGAAGACCAGCTTAAATTTTTAATAACCTTTGCTCCTTTAGAACTAAATTTAAAATTTAGCGTTATTTTTTGAAATTTTTTTTTTTTTATTTACAAACTTGTGATCGCACGGAGATATGGATGGATGGACACATGGATATTTTAAGGGTATGTTATCGAATTTCTGCTGTCTTTTTGTGATTGGTCATTTCAAAATTACTGTTGCTTTAATATGTTTAAATTAATGTATTAATTTAACTTACTGCTAGTATCTCTGGTTTAAACTTACTGCTAGTATTGATCTACGGCGTATACGGAATCTGTTATCTTACTGCATTATCTTCCGAAATGTTTAAAAATCACTTTCATTTGCAATAATTATTTAAACCTTTTACCATTTTTAGTAAATGTATTTGCATTATTTTCGAGTTTAATTTGATCTTTGCGCTTATCACTGCATCATACAAGTTGTTTAATTTTATTTGCTGCCCTAACACTTTAAAATAATGCCGAATGAGGTGGAGCAGGTTAATGATGCAGATAATGCTGCACGTTCTTCAAATGCATCTCAGGTCTCCCATCTTTCGGTAAAAATTCCCCCGTTATGGAAATCAAAAATTAAACTATGGTTTATTCAGGTAGAGAGTAATTTTGAGCTAGCTAAAATCACTAATGATTTAACGAAATATAATTACCTCGTTTCATCAATAGATCCTGAAACTTTATCCTCAGTGTCCGATATTTTATTTGCGCCACCTGCTGCGGATAAAAACAACACTTTGAAAGACCGGTTAATAGCCGAATTCTCTGCTTCGGAAAACGAACAAATTCGCCAATTAATTTCGGAATTGCATCTTGGAGACGTTAAGCCGTCCCATTTACTGAGAAAAATGCGCGAATTAGGGGGTAAAAGCGTCAACAATGATTTTTTGAAAACTTTATGGTTTCAGAGACTGCCATAAGAAATTCAAACAATCTTATCAATTAGCTCTGAATCTTTGGACAATTTAGCCAAAATGGCCGACAAAATTTCAGAAGTCCGTACGACTCCGACAGAAACTGGCGTATTTGCTATTGGACAACACACTACGGAAAGCTCACAGCGCAATCCTCCGTCTGAAATAAGCGTTTTGCGAAACGAGATAGCTTCGTTGAGTGCAGAAGTTAAGAGATTATCTCGCGAGCGCAGTAGAGATCAGTCTCGATCACGATATAACAAATCTCCCTACCGACATCAAACTCCTTCAAGATCGCGAGGCGATCCAAAATTTTGCTTTTACCATAACAGATTTGGCGCTCGCGCAAAACATTGTAGAGAGCCTTGTGCTTATAATCAAACTAAAAACCCGGAAAACTAGATTCGGCTATCGAAAAACAAGTGTCTGCGACTGCAATCCCGATAGCCAAAAACTCATGTCGCCTTTATGTTTACGACAAACGTTCTCATTTAAAATTTTTAGTTGATTCAGGATCCAATGTATCTTGTATCCCCGCGCCTAAGGTATCTAAAAAATTTAGACCTGGGCCTTTGGAATTATACGCTGCAAATAACACGAAAATTAAAACTTTTGGCTCAAAATTAATCAATGTTGATCTGGGTATTCGACGAAATTTTAAATGGCATTTTTTAATTGCAACTATTCCAACACCCATTATAGGTGCTGATTTTTTAGAGAATTTTGACCTCTTAGTTGATTTAAAACGTCGAAAACTTATTGACAGTGTAGCGAAGTTAGAAATACAGGGTATGTTTGCCCAACCTAAACCTATTAGTTCAATTAAACTCATCTCCGGAGAATCAGAGTATCACAAAATGTTAAAAGAATTCCCAGATTTAACTAAATTGTCATTAAAACTAAAAGTTTCTAACCATAGTACCGTGCATTATATAGAAACCACCGGACCGCCCGTTCACTGTAAGCCTAGGCGATTAAACCCTAGATTATACGAATCCGTTAAAAAAGAATTTCAATTCATGATGGAGCAGGGAATTTGTCGACCATCCAAGTCACCGTGGTCTTCTCCGCTCCACGTGGTTCCGAAAAGTTCCGGTAGTATTCGTGTTGTAGGAGATTATCGCAGATTAAATGTGTGTACAACTCCCGATCGTTACCCAATCCCGCACATACAGGACTTTTCAAACTCTCTCTATGGTGCGAAAATTTTCTCAAAACTCGATATTGTGAGAGCATATTTTCATATACCAGTGCACCCGGAACATGTACAGAAAACCGCGGTATGTACACCATTTGGCCTTTTTGAGTTTCCCTATCTGAACTTCGGTCTTTGTGGAGCAGCTCAAACGTTCCAAAGATTTATGAATGAAATTCTTGGTGACTTTTCCTTTTGCTACGTTTATCTCGACGATATTTTAATTTTTAGTGAAACTGAAGAAAAGCATAGAAAACACGTACGTTTGGTTTTTTGATCGTTTGAACAAGTATGGATTAACTATACAAACTTCCAAATGTGTTTTCGGTGTACCTGAAATTTCATTTTTAGGACACCTTATTTCTCAAGATGGTACAAAACCATTACCCGACAAAATCAAACCAATTTTAAATTATCCCCAACCTCAAACCGTTAATGAACTTCAAAGATTTCTAGGAATTTTAAATTTTTTCCGTAGATTTTTACCGAATATAGCACAAAATCAAATACATTTAACGGCGTATTTAAAAGGAGCCAAAAAGAAAGACAAAACGAAACTTGAATGGACAGATCAAGCTGATAATGATTTTAAACAGTGTAAGGAATTAATTGCAAACGCTGTGCTGTTGTCGCACCCTAAACCGAATGCCAAATTAATTTTACATGTGGATGCGTCGGATTTCGCAATAGGAGGGGCTTTAGCGCAAATAGTTAACAATGGTGCACAACCACTTGCTTTTTTCTCTCGAAAACTTTCCCCAACTGAAAAAATTTATAGCGCATACGATAGAGAATTATTGGCAGCTTATGCGGCAATCAAACATTTCAGACATATGCTTGAAGCGCGAGAATTTTCTCTTTTCACAGATCATAAGCCTCTAACTTTTGCATTCCGAAAGCACTCTGATAATTGCTCTCCGCGACAAGCGAGACAATTAGATTACATATCTCAGTTTACGACCGATATTCATCATATAAAAGGATCAGATAATGTTTTGGCAGACGCACTATCAAGAATCGAAGCAATATCTATGCCCAACACAATCGACTATAACGAAATTGCACAGGCACAAACAACCGACGAAGAACAAAATGATTTATTTTATTTTATTTTATAACCGTCGTTGAACAGCCGACCCAACTTAATGGGTTTACGGCTACTAATGTTCAACTCCGTAGCCTTGTAATTTTGAACCCAATCCAGAAGACAAGGGAACTCCTGGATCGAGTATTGGGAGAAATTTGCCTTCGTGGAGGACTTTTTGATAGAGCTAACCCGCATTTACGTTACATGGAGAGGAAGACCACGAGAACCTTCCACGGTTAGCCTGACGGCAAGGGGACTCTAACCCATGATCCGTCTACCACTGAGGATATTTCACTTCAGCACTGTGGTCAGTGCAAGCCGGATGCGGAATTCGTATCGACTGGGATTCGAACCCGGTTCGCCTCATTGGAAGGCGAACGCTCTATCCCCTGAGCCATCGCGGCTCAAAAATGATTTATTGACAAATTCCGACGTCTTAAAATTTAAAGCAATAACCTTGCCTGATTGTAGTAAATCAATTTATTGTGATTTATCAACTGGCACAGCTCGGCCATACATTCCTGAAATATTTCGTAAAAAAGTTTTCACTACTTTGCATAATTTATCCCATCCTGGAATTCGCGCTTCCTCAAAATTGATGCGATCTAGATTTGTTTGGCCATCCATACGTAAAGATTGTGCAGAATGGGCTAGACAATGTGTCCCATGCCAAAGATCAAAAGTAACTCGTCACACAAAATCTGCAGTAAGTAATTTTTTAGACCAGTCACAAAGATTCGATCATGTGCACCTGGATCTTGTGGGTCCTCTTCCACCATCCAACGGGAATTACTATTGCTTAACTATGATGGACAGATTTACTCGGTGGCCAGAGGCTGTCCCTATTCCTGACATAACTGCACACACAGTTGCAAAGACCTTTTTTACTCATTGGATTTCCAGGTTTGGCTGTCCCGTCCGTGTTACTACTGACCAAGGCAGGCAGTTCGAAAAGCTCTCTTTTCATGGCCCTGTCACAACTCCTAGGCATCAAACGCATCAGGACTTCTCCGTATCATCCTCAGGGAAATGGCTTGATCGAGGAGTTTCATCGCCCACTAAAGGCAGCCCTGAAGGCCTATAATACCGAGCAGTGGTCTTCAGCTCTACCTACATTGCTACTAGGTTTCCGTGCAGTCTTTAAAGAGGATCTAGGAGCCACAACTGCCGAATTGGTCTATCGAAGACCTCTCAGACTACCAGACGAACTCTTCGTTCCGTCACCGACCAGTGCTTCCCAAAATCAACTCATCTTGGACTTGCAATCCCACTTCGAGAATGTGAGACCAGCCCCGATGTCTCGTCATGGACACAGAACAATTTTTGTTCATCCCCATTTGAAGGACTGCTCACATGTATTTGTCAGACACGACGCTGTTAGAAAGCCACTCCAAGCTCCGTACGATGGTCCGTATAAAGTTCTGCAAAGAAGTGACAAACTTTTCGACATCGAACTTAAGGGGAAAAAGCATACCATTTCCACAGACAGGCTTAAACCAGCTTTCCTGCCCAAAGAGACTAATCAACATACTTATCCATCTCCAGTCGAATCGATTGAATCAACCGCTCCTGCCAAAACCTCAGAGACAGTGAAACCGATTGATCCAGCCAACACAACTCGTACCGGTAGAACAATTCGTAGACCTCAACGGTATGTCCATTTTTAACCGCTACACTGCGGAGGGAGTATGCAGCGGCTGCTGCTCTTGAGCCAATTTCATGCTAAACGCCGAAATGCGGCAAACTTACGTCGCCAGTTGGCGATAAGAACAATCACGATGGCAGACCTAACTGCACCTGTTTTTCTTCTGAGTTCGGTCTGTGACGACGCCTGTGTATGTTACTGGGACAACCTGTCCGCCACGATGTTTAATCTAGAACTTAACTAACTTGTAACCTTAATTGTTATCTTTTTATTAAATTTATTATTATTTAATTATGGCTGGCATTCTGTTAACTAATCGTGCTAATTGTTTCTATTCTTTAATCAACTTAATTATTCATTTTAGATCATCTCTCTATTTGAATATTATGTTTTTATTTTAGGAGCCGCGTTAACTTCCACGTGTCTCCTCAGACTCTTCAAAATCAATTGTTTCTGTTGTTTCATTTTCGAAGAAATCTCTTGTGTCTTTAAAGATCAAGAAGTAGATAGGTTTTTTGTTGTTGTTGTTGTTGTTGTAAAAGAAAGTTTAATACTTGTATTGGGATTGTTAGCAAAATAAAGGTGGGCAAAAAAGGTATGTTTTTTTTTTCACAGAAATTATATTTATTGAAAACATATAAATAAAAGTACGAAATATGTCTATTGAATTTAAATATTAAAAATTAAACACATTTATTTTACTTCTATTAATAATTCTTTAAAATTCGGTGAATAATTGATGAGAGCACTTCTCAGTAATTCTTTCAGATGCTGGTTAGTGAATACTGATCGGTGTTTGGATTTCACGAATTTTAAAGTGGAATAAAAAGATTCACGTAAGTACGTTGTTCCGAATATTGAAATAATTCGACAAGCAGCCTTTTTTAATTCAGGATACTTCGATTCTGGTACAAATCTCCAAAATTCGATAATCGACGTCGACTTATATTTTAATGGTAGAACTTGATATTCTAGCATCTCTATTAATTCTATTTCTTCAGATGCTTTTTGAGTAATAATTATATTGGAAATGGAAAACACTCGCCTTGAATTATGTTAATTTCAAATGGATTCAGAAAATAATCAAGAGACGATTTAAAATATTTCAAGTCTTGAAATCTATTTTGGAATTTCATTAATATTCCTTCTAGCTTTTTAATATACTCGTTGAGTTTTTCTTGTTTAATATTGGAAATTTTTTTTTAATTCGATTAAAATGACAAAATGTTTTATTTTCAATGTCCTTTTGAAAAAGTTGTAATTTAGCTTGAAAACTAAATATACGCTGTGAGAGGTCAATCTTTCCCCTGAAATTGGTAATTCAGTGTTTGAAAATGTTCCATGACACCAGTTAAAAACATTAAGTCTTGTAACCACTCGTTATCGTCTAATTCTGACTGGGCTATTTCCTTTTATTTTAGAAATGCAGTTATCGGATCAAACAAATCTACAAAACATTTTAATATGTTGGAGCGAGATAACCATCTAGCAATGCAAAAGAAATTAATGTCATTTGGAAGTTCTTCGTCCTTTTATTCTTTAAGGAAATTTTTGAATTGTCAATGATTTTTTGCATTGGTAGGAATGTAATTTACAATGTGTAACACTGTTTTCATAACTTCAGGATATTTTAAATATTTTGTAACGAGATTTTCTCGGTGAATTATGCAGTGAATCGGTATGAATTGTGGAATTTGAGAATCATCTCTTAAAATCCCAATAAGACCGATTATTTTTTTTACCCAGCATTGCCGGAGCTCCATCAGTTGCAATTCTTACAAGTTTATTAAGAAACACATCAAAAGTTTTCGATATGGAATCTAATGCATTTTTAATATTGATACGACGGTTGACTCTTGAAGTGCTACTAAATCTAATAATTCTTCTTTAACAACGAAGTCGACGTATGAAAACTGCCAATTACGGAAGATCTGTGATATCTGTCGATTCGTCAAGGAACGATAATTTTTTAAAAATACAATAGCACATAAATGAAAAGGGAACTCGGGGATATTTATCGGGAGCCACAAATAATCCTTCAAAGAGCCGCATGTGGCTCGCGAGCCTCAAGTTGGCCACCCCTGCTATAGATGTAAGATCATTGATCCGAAATGGGTCAAAGCGTTACACCCCACTTTCTCAGTATGGATGAGAGTTCAACACCACTGGAAAGCTCTTAGTAGGGATGCCGTAGCATGGTTTGGACTATACAAATGCTTCTTAAAAATTGTGGGTACATATTTCTTCACAATTATGGGTATCAATATAATGTAAAAAGCATGTGGCAATGCTATTTAAAGTATATTTCTAGTTAACATAACAGAGTTTATTTTGCGAATTTTTAAAATTTTCTGTAGTGAGAAAAATCATTTGAAACTTCTTTTAGATTACAAAGTAAGCGTCAATTTTTTTTCATTATCCACATAGATTAGAAGAAATAAATATTCAAAATTTTGAAGAAGCATTTCTTTTGTTCAAACCATGCTAAGTTAAGAGCATACATTTAGTTGACTTAATGGACAGCACTTAGTGAATTTTTTATAATTTTTTTTAATGAGGAATTCATTTGAAACTTATAACATTTTTCTATTAGGAAATAATTTAAAACTTGTTTCAGATTACAAAGTGAACTCAATTTTTCCAGATATACCCTTATGTGTCGAGAAATTAGTAATCAAAAGTTTTAAGAAGGATTTTTTCCCTCCAAATAATGGTGTGTTAAGAGCATATGTATAATTGACAAAAAGGAGGAAAATTTGCGAAAATTTTGTAATTTTTTGCAAAGAGGAACTGGTTTGAAACTTTATTAAGATTAAAAAATGTTCGTCAATTCTTTCAAAAATACCCGTATATGTCAAAAAATATGAACTCAAATTTGACCCATATGTGTTGAGAAATTAGTAATCAAAAGTTTTAAGTAGCAGTTCTTAGTCTAAATAGTGATACGTTAAGAGCATACATAATATAAAAATACAGGAGGACACTTCGCGACTATTTTGTAACTTTCTCCAATATGAAATTTATTTGAAACTTGTTGAAGATCACAAGTAAGCGTCAAATTTTTCAAACATATCCATAGTTGTGAAGAAATAAATTCCCAAAATTTTTAAAAAGCATTTGTTTAGTCCAAATCATGCTAAGTAAAGAGCTATGTTACGTCATCCATGCAAAGTGCTTATCAGTGGGATTAAACTGTCATCCTTAGTAAGTAAGTGGGGTGTAGCTCTCATCCCATAGACGAGAGGTCGCCAACCCAAAAAGTGGAGTATAGCGCTCATTTTTCCTCTACTCAGCTTAATCAAGCCTTTCTTACTACAATGTAGTTTTTATTTAAATAGACTGAAATTTTTCAGAACTCGAAATTTTGCAGATTTATAGGGATGAGGATCAAATTTAATAAAAAATGGAAATGATGAAGTGGGGGTTCGTGATCCACTTATCTTGAAAAAAAAGAAATCTTACTTTTTCTAAGAATTATTTTCTATAACAGACGTTTATTAGAAAAATCAAAACCCCTTTTTTTGATAGTTTTATAAATAGTTATTTGATATTTAACAGGTATCTTTTGCACATTGACAATATTTGTTACACATAATTGACTATTTAATACAAGGTATGTATCTGTTATATTTGGTTAAAATTTTGTCTGAATTTTTTTAAATGTCATGAATTAATTATTTTAGTGAATATTCACTAATTATTACTAGCGAACTTTGCAAAGAGTTTCTTAAAGGAATCTGATCATACATTTAGCTATAATCTATTATACTTATTACTTTTAGCTCTAGAATTAAGAGTTTTGGATGCAAAAGAAAAAAAAAAAATGATTTAAACTAATACATTGTAAAATCTATGCCTATAACATAATATTGGTATGCGGGTAATCGTGTTATTCTTATAATGCTCAAACTGATTTTCTAAAATATTTAAGTATAAAGAAAAAGAATAATTTTTGTACAAGAAAAATCGCATTAATTAAATAATTCAGATATCTTTTCGAATGAAATACTTTAAATGAATGCTTTTTAATGTATTAATTTGTTTTTAATTTTGTTCAACAATATTCGAAAATTAAATTCTTTCGCCACAGTGAAATATTTATTTATTTATCTATTAGCATATAACACACACTACAAAAAAGTAACGAGACAAGTAAAGCCAGCTGTAAAGTCGATTTGTCACAAATATTTTTAAGACATTAGAAATTGCATTCAAAATTTAAAAATATACAAACCATAAAAAAAAAAACACACGCACACACACATTAAATGTATCCGAAAACTTGTGCAAAAAAAAGATTTTTGAAAAATTAAAAGAAATATTTTATTAAAGAAGTAATTGATGTTACATTTTAATTCTCGATAAGATATTATTCTTGTTTTTATACATTTTTTTCTATTTAATTTCATTTCTTTGGTACGAGATATATATTACCCGAAACGAAATTCGAATAGTGTCAGAATCACCTTTCTGTTATTCTAACTAGTTAGCTATTTGGTCTGTGGTCGTAGTAAAGATATTCATTGTGACACCCGACATCAGAGATAGAATATGGTTATTTGATTTGAACCCTTCCATTCGTTGGTTGCTTATGCTTGGTTCATGTATTGAGCACCTTGATATTGACACGAGGAAGTAGTGAATAGAGCAGCTGTTTATGAAATGTCACCTGTAATTCGTGACTCATCTGTATATATTTTTATTATTGAAGTAATCTTATTGTTTGTGTTTTAAAGAAAGGTAATGTGCTAAATTTTATCGATAGAGTATTATTATTATATTAATGGAATATTATGATGTCGTTGGCATGATCTTTAAATCTAGAATGAAATACAGAATAATAGGACTAAGAATAATTTCGAAATGCAGAAAAACTCCTTAATTTTTAGAGCTTAATTGTTTTTTTTTCTTTTTCTATTTCGCATTCGAAATCAAGCAAATTGAAGTATTATTGTATATGAGGCATTAATGAAAGGGTTGTTGACTGAGTTTTATTCCCTACACAGGAGTTAATTATTGTAAAGGAGTTTAAATTTTTTTAAGTTGAGTATATTTTTGTTTAATAAAAATTATTGTAATTTACTACAATTCTATAAAATTATTACTATTTTATATATATATATATATATATATATATATATATATATATATATATATATATATATATATATATATATATATATATATATATATATATATATATATATATATATATATATATATATATATATATATATATATATATATATATATATATATATATATATATATATATATACATATATATGGGTTATTCTTTTTAAACATGACAATTCGAACCAAAAAATTTCTTCAAATTTAAAGTCTTCAAAATAATCTAAATTTTTTTTTGTATACTTCTTTTACACTTATTAATATCTTACAGACAGCAGTGTAGTTTATTGACTTTTGCTTGAGAAAAAAAAAATAAAATAGAAATTCACCAAATCTTAAATACCAGGAAAATGACATATTAGCTTAGAAGTTTAAAAAGCAGTCATTTTAAGTTAATAGTAAGTAACTCAACTTAAGACTTTTTGTTAGATAGACCATAAATTGCTTAAGTTAATTCTTTTTATCCACTGTGGAAAGAAACAAAAGATTTTTGTTGCTGATATGTACAGAATAAAATTGTGTATAATAATCAATCATTAAATAAATAAATAACTTTGATTAGATCCAAGCATATTACAATCATACATAAACTTGCTATTAGGTAAATATTTGCTTTCCCTCCTTACAGTATTAGTTATTAAAAAAAATTTCTGGCAACGCTTCAATGTCCTGGCATTCATAAGTCAGGAAAATGACAGCCAGGATAATGACAAATTCGCCATTTTAAAGCATATAACTTTAGTTTAATTTTATATTTTGGCCTAAGACGTTTATATTCTGCAGAAAACAACAGGATTTCTTAAAATAACTCAGATAAATCTATGTAGTTTATGTTATTAATGATTTCAAGAAGCTAGGAAAATGATAACACAAAAACCTACTCACCTTGAAAAAGTTTTTGAAATAAATTTTGAACCAGAAAATTGGTTCTTTATTTTTGAAACAAGACACGTTCATATAGGAGGGTATCTAATCACTCTATCAACATAAGAAATTGATTGCTGGCTCTATCTATTTTGGTTATAAACCACTAAATAAAAGTAGCCAGGAAAATGACAGATTTTCTTGGGACAAAAAAATTATTGACGGAAAAAATTATTTTAAACGAAGTTTTTGTGAATAATATCCTCTGCGCATATTCTAGAAATGCTTACACCGGTTGAGATAAAAAAATTAGATATTGAAAAATTTTTGGGAAGTTTTGAAGCTAGTTATTATTGGAAACATTGTTTGGGACATACCAGGAAAATGACATTTTGATATTCAATTAATTTTTTTAAGTATACAAAACAGTCAATGCTAGCGCAAAGCCATTTTAAAATGCTAACAGCAATGCTATTTATTAATTTTTTTTAAAAAAAAAGTTCTTTTAGTATTATAGTATTAGATCTTGGAGCAAGGGACAGTGAACTGTCATATTTCGTGAGAATCACCCATATACACACATGGAGAGAGAGAGAAAACATGGAAAATAATAAATATTAAAATATTAATATGAAAAGAGAAGAAGAAAAATTATTAAAATAAAATATTTTTAAAAAATATTTCAAAAAAATTAAAAAAAAAAATTTTAAAAAATGCAAAGATATAATCTCTTCATCAGCTCACACGATTATATCCTCAAAACGGAGTGCTTTTTAATATTGTATCAATATAGTCGAAGGAAAATATATCAATACAATAGTGTCAGAAGCACTCAAAAAAAGTTTAAACAAAATAGAACATATTAAGTAAAAAATATATCACGCAAAAAAACAGAAAATTAAATGTAAAGAAAAAACTGAACAAAACACTAAACGAAATCTATAAAGCGGGTAATGAATTCAAATGAACTTACATGTACCGGAATCTTTCAAGAATGATTTGAAATATTTTCGTAATACGATTGCCAGATTACAAAATATGAAAACAGACGCGTTAATGGAGTTAATTACGCAAATAGAGGGATTATGCTTCATGCCGAGTTAAACTTTTTTTTAAACTTTTATAATTTGTTTTCATAAACTTTGTTTTATGGTAAAACTTATTAATTTCAATTTTCTTAATTTTCAATTTTTTTCGTTTTTCTATTTTTTCTTTTTATCCTTTTTGTCTTTATTGTGTTTGTCTTATTACAGTTTGCGATTTTTAACTGAACAGAAAATACCACAATTGAAAAGCATTTTAAATATTTTGCTTAACATTTTTATGCTTATATTTCAAAACACTTATTATAAAGCCGTCGGTGACTGAATCTAAGTTTAAGGATTCATGACTGAATAAAAAATAAAATATGAAAAGTTTTGATTTTTTCGTACTTCTAGTATCACATGGAAATAATTATTGTATTTTGAAGATAAAAAAAGTATCTTTCAAGCAAAGTTGTAGAAAATATCCAAAATAAACTTTAGAAAAGAAAGAAAAGCACGTAAACTCTTCAGATATTAAATATAAATATGGGTTCAAAGGAAGCTTGGAACAAGATAAAAAGAAAATGTTATAAAATATTCTCCTTAAGGGTAACTGAGGCAATGTAAAAGTTTCGGCATCTTTTAAGTTACCAAAAGAGCCTAAAGCTAAGTAAGGAACAGAAATACATTTTTGCTGAAACCTTAGTTATTCCATTTTTTTCTTGCCAAGCAATCAAAAGTTTTATCGGAATATAATAACAGGGAGTACAAAAACTTCGGATACAAATGATAGTTTGCTTTGTGATTTGGCAAAGTTTCTTTATGATCATTTGCAAATCTTAAACCAAATCAAGGCCCTGTAATAACTTTTTTTGTATTGATATTTTGTTTTATGACTTAGGGCCATGTCATTATTTTTGAATGAATTATTATTTATTAAACATACGCATAGTCTGAATCAAATCTCCATTTCATATCAGATTGTTTACATATTTGGATGAACAAGAATTGTTAATTTTAGGATACATAATATGTAAACAGTAAAATTAAAACCATAAATGCAGCACTTTGCGTTAATATAATATGAGATATCATATAAGTTAAAACGATAAAGGATTTCTTTATGATTTTTAAATGGTGATTATTATTTACACTTTGGATCAGAAATGGATGCCAAAAGAAGTAAAATTATGCCATTTCAAAGAATACTGATTAAACTTTTTTTTTAGTATGGCCCTAAAGTTTGAATTCCGTACCTGAGTAAATGAATACAATTAAATATATAAATAGTTATGAAAGCCTGTAAATTGTTTTAAAAAATGTTATTTTGGCCCAATATGAATATATAAAGTTAACATCTTCCCCTCGAGGTGAGCTGCAGTTTTAATCTAGAATTTACTGAGGGGGAGGGGGAAAATGAGGGGGAAACTTACACTTTGATATTTAGTCAAGTGACATATTGCTTTGGTGCTTTTGTTTTTTTGCACTGATTTGAATAAAGCCTCGCCTAAGTCAATACAACTAATAGATCAAAAGTTATAAAAGTTTTTATGGATAAATAGTACAGTACACTGCTATTTAGACAAGGTATTAATTATTTCTGACTCAATTAATGAGAAATTAGTTTTGATTCCATTTCATTTGGTTCGGTCTCATTTGGTTAACCCAATGTTTTGGTCTAAAACATTGTTTAACCGTAGAATTTTTCTTAAATTCTATTTCAACTTTGTGATGAATTGAATAGAAAAATAGTCAGCCTAGTTTATACAAAATTGAAAGAAATTTGAAGTTAATTAAGTTCAAATATTATAAAAACTCAACTTGATATTTTTAACTGTTATAAAATTCTCAATAAATTTTTTATTTATTCTGTCAGTTAATTACAATTTATTAATGGTTTATTAAGCATTAAATTCATATTGCCGAACCTTAAAATCAATGTCATTTTTTATTGATTATTCGCTATAATTTCTGATGTTCTTATTTATTGACTATTAACTTTTAGTTCTTAGTGACTATTAGTTTTTATTAACTATTTTATTAAGTAATTAAGAAGCTTCCATAATTAGATAGACAAATAACATATATATCTTTCCGTTTTGCTTAGTTTTTTTTTTAACCAAAAGTTAAACTTATTTGCAATTTAAATAAAAAATTCTGTCAATTTTTATAGTAGTTTTTGAATTTTTATGAATGAAAAGGCATCGAGTAATGCCATTAGTCGATTACTAGCGATTTCTGTGATTTATGTTATAGAACTTTTTATAGATTTGAAAGAATCTTTAAATCCCAAACAAAGGGCATAATTTAGTTCTTTTAAGACTATAGTAAGAGTAATTACATGAAGAACAAGGAAATTAAACTTAATCTGATTTTTACTTCTTGTTTTGAAACTATAGAACAAAAAAAATATATATATTTTCAGACTTGTACGTGAATGCACTAGTTTCCTTTGTCCCTCTTTTAATTTTCTTTTTACTGTCGTTCGCATTCTTAATGATCAGAACGCTTAGTCTCAAAGCTGAAAACGTTCTGAAACAAAGGAACTGAGAGATTTCTATTGTAATTGAATTTACTTTCACGTCCTGCTTGAACTCTGTCTTTGTAGCTTCCCTTTACTAAACCTAATTTAAGTTGAAGAAAGGAACTACTATTGATGCAGTGATTCTCTGTAACTTTGTGCTCTGAATATTTTTAGTGTGAGTTACTTCTAGGATTTATTTAGGTTGTGTATTATTTATTACAGTAAGTATAATACTATTTATTTAACAATTAAACACTTTCTTCGGAGACTTGTAACCCCCCCCCCAAAAAAAAAAAGAAAAAAAAAGCTATATTCTATTTCTTTCAACTCTTGAATTGGTTAAAATATTTCATTTAGAAGTGTATTATGTCAAGCTCAAAATAATACAGTGTGGAGAATTAACATCAGAATGAAATTGATAATTGAAATAAATTATTTTTTCAGTCAACTTAATTTTTCTGCCAAAATTACCTTCTGCCAAATGAACCTTTTGTATGGTAACCAGGAACCAAGAATATGGCCTGGCCTCCAATGTCCAAAAAAACTGATCATTGTGGCTAACAGTGGAGATTTGATAATTTGGGCAGGCACCCAGTTGGATGATCTTCACAACTCACCATGTGTTTGAAAAATACTCGTGACTGGTGTGGGATATTGGTATGAGTTCTTAGAGCAATATGTTGGCTTTTTGAGAGATGTAGATGGCCTTAATTTTTTTTAACATTCTTTAGCAAGTGGCCATAACAACATAGAGCTCATCTGGTCAACAACTTTTTGGAATGGTTAGACTTTCTCCAGAGGGATTGGCCGGTCAGTTTTCCTGACATCAACCCTGTATATTATGTCTGGGATTCTCTGGGAAGGGTGATTTCAAATCTCAAACCTTCTCCGTCAATCATTCAATCTCTAAAAAATTTGAGTTTGATTAATTAAATTGGATTCATTAATCCAACTTGGATGAAACTTGGATCAAATTGGATTAAGCTTGTATTAATTAAATTCATTTAATATTTGTTTAAGCTTGATTGTTTTTAAATGGGAGTTTATACCTCGTAATTGATTGATATAAAAATATTTTATAAAATTTTGTTTTAAAACTGAAAGGATATATCTTCTTAAACTGATTTGGGGCAAAAAGAACAGTCTTCAATGAAAATAAAATTTTTTAACTTGGCATTTTCTCGAAAACCATCATAGAATCATCTTCTAAATGACAGGCGCTCTTTAAAATACAGAATTGAGGGATATAAATAAAATACAACGTATAAAAGAGGATTGTTCACATTTTTACAGTTCGCGCAGGACAAGCTGTCAAATGAATGAAATACTAGTCATCTTTTTTTAGTCTCCTCTTTTTAGAAGCTCAAGTTTGAAATATTGCTAACCCCGAAGCAACGTCCTACTATCCTAATCAGAAAAACGCCCTACCATAAAAGATCCATAGAAACGTCACGTTCAGAAGGGGGTAGTGAGGAAGAAGATAATTTTGTTTGCTGAGGCTTTGAACCCTCGTAGAATATGTGTCAGGTTTCATCCTGTCCATCAACTATCTAGGAATGCTTACAGATAATTCCATATGAGTTATTTTCAATAATTCTTTCTTAGTTTGATCAGGATGCCATGTATGCTGATCTCATCGTAGAAGAAAATAAATTGGTTTTGAATATAGATCATTTCTTGAAGACTGTTTGTCAAAGTGACAAAAACAAGAATTGAAATTAATTTGATAAAAAAAAAAGAGTTTTACATATAATCGAAAGCTTAATTAATTTCAAGTTTTTAAATATAGTATGAAGTAAAAATTATTAGAAAAAAAAACTAGAAAGAGTATTTACATTTGTTTTGATAAGATATCATATACTATTTTAAACAATTAAAATAGTTTATATAAATAAAATAGTTTGAAAATAAATAAGTAAAAAGGATTTTTTTAAATTCAAATCCTATTGATCTATAGCGACATCATAATTTAAATTAATATGCAATATATAATGTTGATGGAGATGTTTACAAAATTAAAATCCCTGAAAATAGTTCATTTAGTAATCATCATTCATGTCTCAAATTTTCTGTCAACGTCTAAGCAGCGTTTTGATCTAAAATATCAGGTGACCCGGAATTTATTATGCCTCACCCCACTTTCTCATCAGATCAGAAAATTGCTCGAAGATATAAGTTTAATCGTATTTGCAAGTAGAATTAATATAGGAAGAAGGTAACCGCTTGGACTGTGTGGTGGATCAAATTCATACAAATCAAAATGTTGCTTTCACAGTTAATCAGATCACATTCCAGGTCAGCTGCTTCTAATTAATGAATAAATTTATAAGGGGTTTTGTATTGTTTCGATGAAAAAAATTGTTCATCCTTAGTGTTTCATCTTGGTGTTTCATTTTCAATGCATTAGCAGAACAACAATGTTCTTCCTTTGAATGCATCTTAGTATTTTTTTCAATGCAAGAGCAAACTTTTGAAGCATACTTCAGTTTATATCTGTTTTCATGATCACAATTCTTTTCAATTTTCACCTAGAAATAATGCTAACCGTCCACGCATTGAGCTCCTGGGAAGAATTGTATGGAAATTTCCCTGCTATGCACTTCTCTCCCATTGAATAACATGAGGGAAACCTTTTTTTTTTATGCAAGCTTAAAAGTTCGGAAAAAGCAGGGACTAACGCTCAGAGGGTTAACTTTTCAAGAATCAATTAATACTAAAATTAACACTTATCATTTGATGATACCGGACTGCTACTTAATTGGAAGAATCAGTATCGTCTTTTAATTGCTCACATATATTTTTCGCATTTGCATAGATTGATCTTATTGCAAAGCTTTTAAATATTAATACCTCAATGCGACCAATCAATAATTTTTTTTTCACGCACTTCTAGATGGTGAAAACCGGTCATTTCTATGAAATTTTGCATATAGCGACAGTTTGCTTATTATAATAAAAAGGATAGTGATCTAAACCACTGCAAACAAGTTTTAAAACAATAGGAGGCACAGGGATATTTAAAATTCGCCCTAAAACTTTTGCATGGTATGAATTTTTTTGTCCAATCCGATATCTTCTATGTAGTTTACTTGTTATGGAAAAAGTAACATAATATTTTGACCTATTAAATAAATTTAAAACTGAAATGTAACAAGAAAACTCAATGTTTTATTCACAGTTAGAATTTTTATGCTTAAATTAAGGTAAAATAATCGGCAGTAGTCTCTTCACTCAATTAACAGGGAAGTTTGAAGTTTAAAAAAATTATTTGGTAATAGATTTATTGCTTTGAGTAATATAAACTTTGTTTGTATTCACAATTTCCATGGTTATGGTTACCCTGAATATTTCAAAAATTTGAAAAAAATTTTATTGCATTTTTCGAATCTTTGTACCCTTCCTAATGTCTGTCTAAAACGATTTCTCGGTACCTAACTTCGTTTGGAAGTTATACCGGAAAATAGAGAGTCCCCTTCGGCCGGATTAGGAGGGGTGACATTCTTTTTGTGCCTCATCCATTCTGTTGACTGTATATAGAAACTTATTGTAGGCATTTCATTTATCGACCATTATATATATGAAATTAAACATTTTCCCCAACCATAAGTCAAAACTTAAAACGCGTTTTTCTCAAAACGCTGTTTTTTGACCTGGCCTAACGCTTTTCTCATGATCTATACAACGAAATAAGCTGTTCTTTATTTTAAATTACGTAATATATTCTTTAGAAAGTAGCATAGGATTTTTTTGATATTTTTATATTTCGATTTTATATTAGTTATTTAATGAATATTTTTTTAATGAAAAACTTAACTTTTTTTTAAGTTACCGTCATTTTGGTAATTTTGCGAATATCAAAAAACCGCTATGCGAATATCAAAAAACCGCCTTTTAGAAAATGTCTTTATGTTTCAGAAAATCTAAATAAAATCGTTTTCCTATGTTTCAGGACTTCTAATTCCACGAGGCCAGTGAGGTGCTACTTTTTGATGACCAGCCACACACGGAGCTGCCACCAACTTATTTTTTATTATTTTGTAAAACAAAATTTTTTAAAATAGACTTAAATTGTAGCTAAATAACATAAAGAAACAAGGAGTCTCTGCATTGTCTCTATTACTTAAAAAAGGTTCAAGAAAAACTTTAATATTTTACCATCTCAGGGTGGGGTCCCCCCTTAAAAAATCTTTCAAAGATTAAAAGTCTATATTCATCTGGTTTTGTTAATAACCAGATTTCCAGTTACAATTGTCACTATGAAAACACAAATAATATTTAAATCACTCACTAGCAAAAGCATAGGAAAAAACTACAAGGTAGGCTAAAAATCCCTATTTTAGGTAGTATTGAGATTTTAGTAAAACAGTTTAGTAACAGCTATTTAATAAATGCCAGTGATGTTTTTTGTAAACAACTTTATGAACTGTTAGAGCCAATCCATCAATGTTTACACCCAAAATTTTTAGATTTTTAATCAACGAAATACAGTCGCAAATAAAATCGTTCTTATTACGTCATCCTCTTCTACATCAAATAAGTTTAACTCAAGAATTTTGCTCGCTATTGATTAAATTTCTTAGATATATTATATTATGTTAGAAGTAAAAGCAAACGAATTGTTGAAAGAAAATGAAATTCTGGATCTCTTCCCTTACAATGACATCCCCCTTCAGGCATGTTCTTGTCTCTTATAATCCTCTTAAAATACAAAACAGATACATTGTATTCTTTGCATTTTTCTTCTTACGCTTTAAAGAGATTATTTTTCAAGTGAGAATAACAGAGAATAAAAAAGTTTTCCCTCAATGCTTTGTTGTACAAGAATATTGTTCTATCTTCTTATGTCCATCGAAAAAATTGCACTTTAAATAAAGTTTTTCGTTCCAGTTTAAAACCAAACAGAATAACTCTGAGACTTAAGCAAAGTCAATTTCAAAGCACTGTGTTTTCTCTTAGCAGAATAACAAATCTAGTTTTGAGATTCATGAGAAATGCAGAGTTGCATATCGGAGTTTAGAATTTGGGTTAATGATATCTTAAAAATTCTTTTAAGAGTGATAAAATGCTGAATTACTTTTAAATCAACACAGGGTTTTGAAATTCTCATTTAAAAGAAACTGTGATCTTAGATCTTAAAATAAATATTTAATCAGTTCTTTTTAAATAAATGATAGACAAATGAAAACATGTCTGCTTATAGCATATTATAGAAAATATATAATCTTACTCTAAAATCTATCTCTTTAAAAGTGTAGAAACTAAGAATCTCGAAATCCGCAGAAAAGAGTGTAGTGTAGAATTTCAGATCATTTAATATATTTAAAATGCAATAAAAAGTTGTAAAATATGTCAAGCAGTTAATAAGAAACTGTGTTCTGAGTTTGAAATTTTATAAATTTGTAATTGCACATTTTGAATAAATAGAGAAGAAAAAAAATCATGCCTGTTCAAAGAATGACATAGGAAATGGTACTATAATAGAAAATATTCGAATGGAATTGAAGATATATTTCAGCTCAGTAAGCACTTTTTAAGAGCTATACGAAATGTTTCTTATTAGTTGTGAGTCCCTTTAATAAAAAGCAGTATGTTTTAAGTATGCAAATAAATAAATTTATTGTTTTACTTATTAAATAAATGAAAGAGAAACAAAACCAAGTTTACGTATAAAAAGTAACATAAAATAATAGTATAATAGAAAATATTAATGGAAGATATATACATTTCATACGAGTAAGCGCACTTGTCTTGTTATATAAAAGTGCTAATGATGCTTTCAATCTAATTTTGCTCTAAAGAAACAATAAAACTTAAAATCTAATCTAGTTTTGAAATTAAAGAAACTCTCACAGACAGATTAAGAGTTTTTTTTTTTGGGGGGGGGGCACTAATGTATTTAAAATGAAGATAAAAAACGCTCCTTTTGTTCTTCTTATAAGAAACAGTTCATTTTGTGTATGCAGTTTTGGAAAATTTAGAGTTGTAGTTTTTTAATAAGTGATAGAGGTTAAAAATTATGCCTGCCTATAGTACATAATAAAAATGATAATATGTTATAAAGATTTTATTTTATTTTATATCCCTCATTGAACAGCCGACTCAATTTTGGGTTTAATACTACTAATGTTCAACACCGTAGCCTAGTAATTTTGTACCAAATCCAGAAGACAAGGGAATTCCTGGAGCAAGTATTGGGAGAAATTTGCCTTCGTGGAGGACTTTTTGATGGAACTAACCTGCATTTGCGTAACATGGAGAGGAAGATCACGAGAGCCTCCTACGGTTAGCCTGACGGCAACGGGACTCTAATCCATGATCCGTCTACCACTGAGGATATTTCTCGTCAGTACTGAAATTGAATGAATTGAAGATGTATGTAATACATAAGTAATGTGCAAGACATAAATAAAAATAATGCTTTTAATTTATCATGAAATTGCAGCCTGACTACAAGTACAGTTTTGCAATTAAGAATAAGTGGTGAGGAGAGTTATGAATAACAATATATGTAAAATAATTTTGTGATATGTGATTACGTAATCCCATCTAATCAGAAACTACTCTATGTTATGATTATGTATAGATATTAACTCGAGTTAAAACTTTTTATTTGAAACTAAATTAAAAATTAAGTTTAAAATTTAAATAGACAAAAGAAATTCAATATACGTGTAGAGGAGTGTTTTGAATAAACCATTTGTTTTCAAATTCTTTTGACATTTGTAAAAGATAAAATGGTATTTAATAAGAAAGAGTGAGCTTTGATTATGCAGATATTTTATTTTTTGAGGAATTTATTTATTATATAAATGAAATATAAACAAACACTAGTCATAGTACATTATAAAATAATAATATAAAAGAAATTGTTAATGAAATTAGGAATATATTGATTCAATTAACTGAGTATTCTTAAAATGACAGATGAAACTAATGCTAATGAAATTAGTTTGATGTTTGTCTTAGACTTACCAGAATAAGAATCAATGCCAGCAACACTAAAAGATGTCAAGTTAAGAATAAGAAATGCACAGAGACATTATGGGATTCCCTTTCATTTGTGGTAATGATAGATCTTTCTGAGGAAAAGTTAGTTTATTAGTAATATAAAAACAACTAAATTCATTGCTACAGTAAAGGCGTTAATTGACGAGAAGTCGTTTATTTAATGACAAATTAGAAATTTCAGTAATGAAAAATAGATTACGTAGAGATACTAGAATAGGCTTAGTTAAAGAAATTGGGGAGAAAAAGAATTTAGAATGTACTATTATTCTTATTTTGCTTGAATGAGGAAATTTGAATAAAGATCGAAAGATGTACATCATTTTTATTTTAATTGCAAACAATTGAAAAAAGCATTTTTTTACTGCATTTTAAGATAATTGATTTTTTATTACTTTTTGTGCAAAAAATTTATTATTTCCTGACCAATATTCTTTAATACGGAACATATGCAAGTTAGTGATGTCAAATTATTATAAAATGTTGTCAGCAAAAATGATATAGTATATTTGTTACGTTTTGAAATAATTAATATATACTTAGATGTTAGCATTAATAAGATATTACTTTAAACTTAAATTAAAAAATTATCGTATTTCATTTCTTCCTTGGTGGAATGATGCAATACATTATATATGTTGTGCCAAGCATTCTTATTCTACGTTATTCTATGCTCGTTTAAAAAACGTAATTTGTTTGCTATTCGTCGAAATAATTAATTCATTATATTCTCATTGAAAGTAGAAGATTATTTAAAATTTTCATTTCCTAATAAATATATTTAATTTCTTATTTTTAGGAATTAAGATATAAAAATATTATTCTAATTAATATTTCCGATCATAACCTTGTATTTCTCAATTGAAATCCGGTTTTAATTTTTTCAATATCATTTGTTTCAATACAACTTTTATTTCTAAACTTTAATGATTTTAAGAACATGTATTTTGCATAATATTTAATGATTAATTATAATTTCTAATAATTTAAATTATATCCCTCAATAATAGCTTAATATTGTGCCATTTTTAACTAAACAATATTAACACACTTTTTTCTTTACTCAATTAAAATAGTTTTGAAAATTGAAATTCTGCATTAATCTATGCTAAACTCTACTATTTTCTTTTTTCAAATAAAATGCTTAATGATTAATTATATTTTTTGATACTTTAAGTTATATTCCTCAATACTATCTTAATATTGTTCTATTTTTAACTATAAAATGTTAACACGCGGTTTTTAATTACTCAATTAAAATGGTTTTGAAAATTGGAATTCTGCATTAATCTATGCTAAACGTCACAATTTTCTCTTTTCAAATTGCCAATATATCTGACTTTACGTGAGTAAATAAAGAACATAAAAGCTACACAAGGAAAGAATAAAGTAATTTCAATTTAATTTAAATGTGTAATTGAATTATCATTAATTGAACAAATCAGGAGTCATCTTGAACCAACTTTGAATATTAATGGAGATAGCTTGTTTCCCCACATAGCTTTAGGGGTGGGATACTTAGTGATTTGGAATAAACTCGATTTTACCATTTAGGACTCCATTTGCGGACTTCTGACTACACAATTGTTTCAGCTGGTAAATTAAGGCTCATTATTCTATGCGTGACCGTGTGTGAGTGATTAGTAATATCGTGTTTTAATGGTTCTGACGTTCAGTGAATAGCTTAAATAAATCTTATTAAGATGTGTACATTAAGTTGGTGAGTAGTTTTGAGTACTCATAGCCTAAATTATGTTTAAATGGATTGTAATCCTCAGAGGATAGGTTTGGTCTTGTATTTTAATGCAAGAAATGAATGAGAAAGATTTTTCTGAGGAAATTACTAAAATAAATGAGTTTTTGTCGATTTATTTTTATTTTTGTATTGCATTTTTGTCATAAATCAGATTTAGTAGTGTTTTTTTCCCCTTTTTTTTTGTTGAAGAGAACACGAAGTAAGTAATAACTTGCATTGGAAGAGGCGTGAATTTTGTAAATTCGTTTCTTCTTAATATCTGATTCTAAAAACAATGTCTGGTAAATACTTTGATTTTATACAAGAGATTTCGCAATGAATTCCAATATATATATTTGAATTACCGTAAGAGCGTAAAAAAATATTAACATTAAGAATTAAAATTTAATATTTAAATGATAAAAAAAAACGAATAAAACTTTGACCGATCCGTATTAAAACTACCACACTGTTAGAAATTTCTTGGAAAAATAGTTGCATAACAATTTATTTAATTGTTATTTTACCATATTCAAATAGAACTGGCCTACAACCGTAAATAAGATTGTATTCAAACTGTTAACTGTGAGAAAAGCAATTTATTATCTGCTGTCACCTAATTCGGTGAAGCAACCGAAATTATATCGCATCAACTGTACTCTTCTATTAAAGCCACTTAGTTTCGTGCAGCTGTGTACATATTATAGCCATGAAGGCTAATCTGCCAATCTCATGACCCACAGAACGGGGCTTCAAGTCCTAGACTCCACAATATTTCCTCCATTCTCTATAACAGATGAAGAGTTTCCAGTGTACTGCACTCCCCTATTTATGACTCTGAACTATTAAAATGCAATGTTTTCATTCACGTATAAATGTCAACACCATAAAGCTGCTTAACACAAAGTCAAGTATTTCCCATCTTATATGATTGGTGAAACGACCAGATAAATCAGTTAAACCACATTCCATGGTTCATTTGATAAAAATAGCTCAGCCACAATCTAGCTCCAATGCCCTTTACCGAATGAAAAACAAAAACCATACTAGTTGTCAACGGTTTCAAACCGTAAAGGTAAAACCGTAACCATAAATTTCACTGATGGACAAACTGCTGCCGGGTATTTCATCACAACTTTAAAATGAAAATTCTAAAAGTGAAAAACAAAAGAAGAATTAAAATTTTCAAATCTTAACACTATATATATATATATATTGCTTTTACTTTTTTACTTTGTATGTTTAGATTTTCTAATTTTCAAGTAAATGACTTTGATATTATTAATTCAAATTTTTTTTTTGTTTAGTTGTCTTTTTCTTCTTCAAAAGTATTGAATAAAAAATTAGAATAAAAAGTTGTATATATCACTTTGACTTAAAAGTGATAAAAGTATAATCGGACGAACGATTTTACTTTAAAATGTTTTATTGAGACTTTATTTTCAAAAATTAAAATATTTCTAGCAACTCTATGAATATTGTCTCACTCTTTAAAGTAGTGTAAATTTAGAATAAAAAAGTGCAAGTATTTTTTACAATATCTATATATTTATTTCAGAAATACGTTATTAACTGAATGTAATTTTCCCACAATTATCTTCAGAAATGTAATCAGAAACTACACTGTACTGTGAAAAGTCAAGATCAAATTGGGTGCTACATTCGTTAAATCCATTTTCACCGTAAAATATTATATTGTAATTTTTACAATATTATTTATTTAATTAGAGTGATTTTGTGAAAGTTATTACTGTAAAAATTACGCTATAACAGAATTTTGTTCCGTAACATGTTCCGGTAAAAATGGATTTCATGGTAAAAAGTTTTTACCATAATTTGATACTGAGTATTTAACAATGTATAGAATTACGATAATTTTGTTTATTTTGTTTTTAGTTATTGGCTAGCTATTTGTTCAAAAAAATTATCCCCAAGGGACCGAAAAAATACTTCTATAAAAATTGGAAACAATATAAATGCAGAAGAAATACTTTTATGAAGCACATATTTTATTACACTAAATATTTTGCATTAAAATTTTTTTTAAATATATAGTAACACAAGGACAAACTATTATTAGCAAGCTATTTACTCCATAAAGTTATCCACAAATAACAAAAGAAAATGCTTCTATAAACATTGTAAACAATAAAAAAGCATAAGCAATATTTTTATGAAGCACTGTATGAAGCATTAAATATATATTAAAAATTATTATATAAAACGATGAGTTCTTTAAAACAAGATTGCAGAAATGACAGAAGTTACTTCATTGTTATCGTTTTAAACTAAAAGCTTTTGTAGTTTAATGACAGAAAAGTTTAAAAAAGGAAAAAATATATGTTCATTATTTTCAGCAACATTTTCAAGCTTGTAAAATAACTTTATTAGGTAAAAGAAAAATTTAAATATTCTAATTTGCATCTTGTCGATGCAACGATCTATCTTAATACTTTTCATTTATTTTCAAATAAATTTTTTTTTCAATTCCTTTTTAAGTAAGAAACATAGATTTGCACTTAAAAGAAATCTAAAGCTATAAAAACACATCTTGAGAAAATTGTTTTGCATTTGGCAATTTCAAAGATAACAAAGTAAATCACACCGCTGGGTTTCATTAATAACAAAAAACTTTCTTATACATTCTTTAAATTCTAACACTGTTGTCTTTGCTTTTGCCCTGGCTGCTTGGAAACTGATTTGAATTGGAAAACAGAAGAAAGAATTGGGCTTTTACTATTTTCTCTCACTTTGTTAAATGTTAGAGGTGCGATTTACATGCATTTTACAGATGTTCCAATCGAATTTTTTAGTCCAATGCTCGAGGTACAACACAGATATGAAAAAATTGTTTTTGTGGGAGAACTTTTTTTGTTTGAAGAACAAAGGAACGGTTTCGGATCTTCGTTTATTTTGAATTGCTGTTTTTATTCCGTTCTATTTTTTACTTGTTCATTTTTTTTTCTGGATAAGGAGATAGGCTCAAAAACTTCTTTTGTTAGCTGGATGAACATGGGTCAAATAAAATTGAAATTCACGGACCATTTAAGAAATTCTCTCAGCGTTAATGTTGCATAAAAAGAACTGCTAACAAGGATTTTACATTATTGATGCTTTAAGCGAATTTTTTTTTTCGTATCATCATATGGTGTGGAAAAGAAATAAAGTTTTGTTGGTGGCTTTTAGAAATCCAACGAAAAAAATAGTTTAAAATTAATTTTTGAAATCGACTTTTTATGGTTGTTGCATGGAAAATTAAAATAGATTAACATATAGTTTAGTTGTAATACCAACAACGAGTAAAGTATAATTTTTAATAAAAACAAATTAGGAACTAAAGATATTTATAAGGAATGGAAAAGAATAAATTTTTGTTAGTTGCTTTTAGAAATCCAATTAAAAAAATACTTTAAGATTAATTTTTGAAATTGAGTTGGAATGGTTGTTATACGGGAAACTAAAATAGAGATTAAGGTATAGTTTAGCTGCAGATGTAAATAAAAGTAAAAATCACGTGTTAGAGGTGAGTGTGAGGGGTATAAGTTTATGCATTTCAAAAATGTTGTATAAATATATGTAATGAAGATTTGTTGCAATAAAAAATCAGTACTTGGTAAACATTAATGTCTAAGTCAAAGTTTTTTAATAACGTTTTGTATAATGGTAATTTTAAATAACGTGAAATCGACTGAAACTTTGTTAAAATGAATTATGTCAGAAATTTTCTTAATTTATTTAAATCTAGATCTGTGAGATTTTATGAAAAAAGTATTCTTGAAGTCGGTATTTACATGAAAATTGCTCAAGACAAATAATAATAATAATAAATGAGCAAGCAAATCTTTTCTTATTTACATTGCTTAAAAATATGATTCTTTAGAGCAGGATATAAAAATTTAAAAATACCACGTAATCAATCGAAAGCTTATTATATACTCTGCTACCGTTAACAAAATTTATAGAAATATAATATTTAAAGTTAATTTATATCAATTTTATATAGAAAAAATAAATTTTGTGAGCAAGTGATGCATTGTTAGAAACGTAATTAAATAGTTGATAATTTTTTTTTCCATTTCAAATAATTATTTTTTCAATTCTCTTAATTTTTTTAAAATAAATACCACGAAGCTTTTAATTTAACGCATTATATAAATCTGAAATTTGTAAATTGATTTTTATAAATTGTTGCAACTTTATTTTAATAAATTATATACTAATATTACTAATAGGCGTTGATACTAACAAAGGTTACCGAATTTTTTTTTAATACTTTTTTTATCTCAACGGGACAATTTTCTGTGAGATAAAACAAGTTTGGCTTACTTGGGGTTAAGAAAAGATAAAAAAGATATTCGTCTTAAAAAGTTCCTTAAGTGTCATCGAAATATTTTAACAACTGCACTGACAAAAAAAGTATGGTCAAAACTAACAGAATATGGTAAAGTTCTGGCTCAATAAGATCACCAAAAAGTTTGGTAATTTTTACCAAAGTGCTTGGGTAATGATTTATGTAAAATGAAAAATAAAATATAGTTTTTAATTACGTGGTAAACTTTGGTAAAGGTGGTAAAATTTCGTAAGTTCATCAAGGTAACTTGGAGAATGGTATAAAAACCAGTCATACAGTTGAATTTACTTTTAAGTTTCGTATGTTTTACTAAATGTGTGGTAATATAAGATTTATAATTTTGGAAACTAGAGTTTGTGGTAAACCGTTACCATATAAAAGGAAAAATTACCAAATGAATGGTTTAAAAAACAGTATATTTTTGTTCATATAACCAGAATTATGTTATTTTTAACAGAAATGTGATTACTATACAGTACGGTAATTTTACCAGAATTTTTTTTCTTCGTGTGATTTGCGAGAGGTAGGTAACATTTACAAAGACATTTAAAATGAAAATGGCTAAACGAGAGTGATGTTGAAAATTAAATAATGAATGAGTCCTCCTTGCCTTCTTTAAAGATGCAACTGTTGCTATTCAGGTTTTTAGCAAATATAATATAATGGAAGATGGTTGAAGGATTGGGAAAAAAATTAAAACGAGAGCTCAATTTCAAATATCTTTTTTTTTCTTTTTTTAAAAACTGCTTTCAATTTTGTGCTATTTAACTTTATTTTTGTTATTTATTTTATTCTTGTATCAATGTAATATATAGAATAAAAAGAAATTGAAATAAAACATTCTTAAGCAAACTTATTTATTGCAAAATAAATCGACAACGAAAAACAGTGTAAAAGGAAAAATTTTTCTAACGTTATTTTTCTACATATGTTTAAGGCCACACTGCTTTGGGGTAATTTTTTACAGTCCTTTCAAAATTGTTAAACAGAAATTGTTGTTATAATAAAAGTAATTATGATGAGGACATTAATAATTGTCATAATAAAAAAGAATTCTCATCATTCTAAGTGAAATATAAAAAACACTTAGGACATGTAAAACTTTCCTATAACCATCAACGATATGCATGAAATTGTAAAACTAGTATCAGAATGTCTCTTTTGATAAAACAGTCTGATTTTCCGAAAAATCTTAACACACGGTAAGTTTGCTAATTTTAAAGACATTTGGCTTTTCACACTTACCGTTGGCTTAGGTGCAGTAGATAAAACTAATAGAGTGCGTATTTACATCATTAAAACTAGTTTAACATGTTTTGTCTTTATATGAGTTAAATCTAAATTATACTCTACTTACCTCATATTATTTACTACATATTACCTTCTAGAATTTATTTATAGAATTACCATATTGTTAATTTTATATAATCTTTAATATGTTTTTATATTTTCTGTTATCAATATAAGAAGCACCAAAAAGAACTTGTCATGAACATTTTGCAATAATTGAAGTAGCTATTTGATTTTGGTTTATGTATTCAAAATTTATTTAAATGTGTACCTGTTTTGTATACGCATGCACACGATAAATTCAATTAGAGAGTTTTTTCTATTAATTTGTTACTTCAAATTGAACTTAATGGATTCTCAATAAAAAAGTGATATTTTATAAATAGAATTTGTGTGTAGTATTTCAAATACTAATAGTAAAATAACTACACGAATAAAAAAATTTGGGTTAAATTACCGTACTGTATTGTAACATTTCTGGTAAAAAAAAAACCTTAATTCTAGTAATAAAATCAAAGTATACGGTATTTAAACCATTTATATCGTAACGGTTTCGATTTTTAATGGTAATCATTTACCGGAAATTCTGGTTTTCAAAATTAAAGTTCTTATTGCCTCGCATTTAGTAAAAATAGAATACAGAAAAGTAAATTTAACCAAGTAAATGGTTTTATGCCATGCTCTAAGGCATCATAATAAATTATCAAATTCTATCACATTTACCAAAATTTAACACATGTTATGAAAAAATAATTTATTGTTAATTTTACTAAAATCAATTCCAAAGTGCTTCAAAAACTACTGATCTTTTTGGTGTTTTTTTTTCTATAAGAAAATAGAAATATGAAATATTTCTTTAATTTTCACGAAAAAGTCACTTTGACGAATTTTTTGCTCTGAGAATATACCAAGTATCGGTTTAATCAAAAACGAATAAAGTTTTTTGATATTTGAGTAGCAATTTTTTACTGTGTACTGATTTTTAATTGTCATCTATGCCATTTTATGCATCATTTAAGAATGTTCAAAGTGCACAAGTATATTGCTTAAAATATCATTCGAATTTGAGCAAAATAATGATCAAATTCACATCAAATTAATACAGTACCTTTTAGAACAATTCTTTTTAAATTCCATTGAAACAAAATATGTTAAAAAGTGATGAAAAATGTCGCACTGCCATCAAGACAAGAAAAATTTTAATTTAGAAATGACTTGCTAAAACATTGTTATATGTGTAGTTGATTAGAATCAATTTGAATTTCAGAACGATGTACAAACACTTGTTAAAAGTGCGCAGAAGATATAAATCATTGCAAATAAAGATTAAATGAGCTATCAAGATGAAACAAACAATTCACTAACGTTTGATGATTGTACAGCATATTTGAACGCTTTTAAATCAAGCTTAAATGTTCAGTCAAGCTTAAAAGGACTTATAACATTGAAATTATTTGAATGATTCTATTCACTTTCAGATTCTGTGAAAATTCTATTCTCTTTATATTTGCAAATAAAGTTAAACGGTTCTAGCTCGTTTATGTAAATCTTTCATGGTTTTCTATAGGTCCGCATTACACTATTAAAAATTCCAAGCTACGTTGCACCAAAAATTGGTATTCATTTGTTGACTACATAAAATGGAGCTCAATTTTGCCGTATTTTGGTGTTTTCATTAGTTCAAAAAATCAGGTAGAGTTTGCACCAAAACTAAGAGTTTTGAAGTCACCTAAAAGCAGAGGATGATTGCACCATTATTAGGCTTTTAAAGAGCCTAAATGAAGGGCAAGTTTTACCCATAAATTGCTATTTAATTATCACCAAAATATTAGAAAAGGATTTACTGTAAGTAAGTTATTTCATAACATATCGCCAACGAATTATACCGCTAATTAAATTTAAATGGGCAGCATAAGCGACATGAACTTTAGTTAATGCAAATAAAATAAAATATTTACCTACCTAAATAAGATGATACTTGAAACAAAGCAATCCCGATTGAAAAAGTCATCCCAATGCAACGAGACTGATATGTAAAGAAAAAATAGTATAGTAAATAAATATTGTTCTAAACCTCAGTGTTTTCTACCAAATTTGGATACTGTTTTGCTCCATGGAAGTATTTCTCGATCATACTTACCAATTTATGATGTAACGAAAATAAAATAATCTTTCATTTAATTAAAAATTTGGTACAGTGAGAAACTTTGCACCAAATATTGGTTAAAGATTTTCTCTGTAATTTAACAGTGTATGTTATGTTAACACGAATTTTAAAAACTTGAACTATCACTTTGGATTACTTTTTGCTTACTAATTTAGAATACTATAAAATGTAGAACAATTAATTTATAATGTTGTTTTTCTAATATTTTAAAACAAAAAATATTGAAGTAAGATTTGTTAAAAAAAATAATAATTTATGCACAGGCACATTGCTTAAAATATAAAAGAAATAATTGCTTAAAATATATAAGATAAAAAGGGTGCATTCTTTCATTGAAAACCGTCCCGCAGTGGACTGATCGTTAAGACACGGTTCCCAGCAGATCACCGAAGTCAAGCATCACTGGCTGCGGTCAGTGTGCGGGTGGGTGACCACTTGGATCAGTCTGCGTAGGGACCGAGGGTGTGCGGTATTGGTCCTCGTTAAACTGTTCTACCGTAAAGTGCTCGACTTCGCGTGCAGGTCATTGGGCTACCGAAGCAGGGGTGCCATCCCCTCTGCAGAGGATCAAGATTGTGATGGCATGTCTTCGGATCATCCTCAGGGATGTTTCCCAGACCGTCGCCAATAGCCCATTGTGCAGCTCTAGTGCGACGTAAATTAACTACATCTACATTTCATTGAAAACCTCTATAAAAATAATATTTTTTAATAATAAAATAAATATTTTATTTTTTAATTTCAATATAAATTTTATTTTTTAACAATACATTACTTTTTAAGCACTGTTTTTATAATGATACCAAAAAAAAAAAAAAATCTTTTTCCAGGAAGTAATAAAAAACCAAATATTTAGATTATTTATTTTGCTGTTTCTGAATTATAATAATTTTTATAATGATAATGAATTTCGAGAAAGATTAGATTAAATTATAAGTTCAAAAACAATGCCAAGAAATTAAACATTTAAATGAAAATTTTTTGAAATTTAATATTACCTTTTCGACGACAGCTTTTTAATTTAGTTTCATCATATAAAAATAACGCATAACATATAATTACAAAAGTGTTTTTTAATCATAAACTAATAAAATTTACATTAAGGAAACGAGATTAGGAACTGTTGCGGAATATTGGTTTCTTTAACTTTTGTTCAAAACGGCTCATTATTTTTGGCAAAAAGAAGGAAAGATTTTTTTCATATTTAAAGATCCTTATGAGAAGAATTAATAACTTTTTTCCCGATTTAAATAGCAATAAATAATTTTGCATTCTATATAATAAGATTTTTCTCCTTGAACGACGAAAAATTGTTCACCATTTTCTTGAAAATTAAAACTAAGTTACTTAAGTATTAAAGAATAGAAAAAAAGAAATGCAAATTGATTAAAAAATTTCGGAAGTTATTAGTCAACCGCAAGAAATGAATTTCGCGGTTGGTTGGAAAGTAATGCTCTTCAATTAATTATTATTATTTTTTTTACTTTCTTTCAAAATTTCTATAAAAAGTTTTAAAAATTTTTTTAGTTTCTTTTGAGTTTAGAATAAAACTATCTTTAAATCATAATTATATATACAAAAAGTAAGTGGCAAGATAAAATGGGGGTCTAGTAAATTTTTATAAAACTTTTTCACAGGGCGAAATTATTTAAACACATATTATATCATATAAACTGTATGTATGACAACCTTATTTCGTTATAATTGCTATTATATTTTTAAAAAATTGATATTTTTAAGCGGTTACTTTGTTTTTTTCTAAGCGGTTTTTTTAAATTAAAAATTAATGAAAAAAAACTTAACTTCCCAGGTAGCAAAAGGATATTATCTAACATTAGAAAGATGCAATATAATACTGCCGAGCTAGAAAACGCTAGATTCCTGAATCCTGTCTTCTAATATTAGATTTAATATTATATAAGATTAAATAGTATTTGATCTAATATTCTAACTTTAAAAATTATAATCTATTTCATTACTTTCGATCCAGCGCCACTTTTTTTGAGAAAGGACATCTTATTTTATCAATAAATAAACACTTATTTATGAAAGAAAACAATAAATTAAATATTCCTTAAAATATCATTTGAGCCGATGCAATTTTGTGCCAGAAAAAGCAAGGAAACATTAGTGGAAGTAAACTCAGTTCACGAACAATAAAAAAATGGAAAAATGTTTTCAACTGTTGAGTTGTAACTTCTTCATGATTGTTTACATCGCCATATCGTTCGTGATCGGCAGCTAGAATAAATCACTTCCATTTCAAATGTGTTTATGATTAAGTAAATTTTTATTAAACTGCATAAATTTCTATAATAATTTGATAAAACATGAAATTGGTATCGTAGATAGTATTTTTCTTTCAGTTAAAAATCATCTAGAAAAGTAATATAAAGCATTTCAAAGCAAGATTTGTTACAGAGGATTATGGTATAGAAACATTTAATGCACTTAATATTGCCCGCTTAATCAAAACATTTAAGAATCAGTTGAATGATCATGTATCTAATAAATTCAGTAAATATTATCAATTGAGATCATTATTGACAATAAGCAGTTCGCGAGTAGTTGACTTCTCTATTAAAACGTATTGTCTAACTATAAATAATTTTCACTGTAATCAGTTCAGAATATGCTTTTAAGACAACGTTTGCTTAGCTATTCTTCTGTGACAGAGTTTTTTTGCAACAATGAAAAAGATAAAAAATAATTGACAGTAAAAAAATTTGCCATGTTAAAACAATTAAAAAATTAAGAATCTGCTATTTTTAGCTCAGTTAAAACCATTACATTTTAGAATGTTTAAAGCTTAATACAAACAATATTGTTACCTTATTAAAATTTTATGTTTAAAATATTGTAAAATAATGAATTGAACACTTTTATTTATATTTCTTGAATATAGACTGATCTGCATGCTTTTGTTGCATCATTATTTAAATTAGTTTATAAATCATTAAAATATAAACAATAATATGGTCTAATCAAAATGGTTTATGGTCAGTGAAAAGCAGAGCTGGAACGTTGGTACAATTTTATTAAGGATGTTTAAAAAATGAAGAAATTTCCTGTTGACTTTATATAAGCTTGTGCTATGCATTGAAATTAAAAGCATTGAATTTGATATATTTTCGTATCAGAATATGCCTGAATGTTCACTCCAACTAAAAAATACACCTGAAAATTTAAATTTTCAGTTAGTAGCAAATGGCTGGTAGACTATAATGACTTAGCAGCCACTTTTTCCTTAAATTTAATAAGTTGGTGGCGTGGCGTGGCCGATATCAAAACATCCAAAAAGATGCCATTTAAGACATTTAAAAGCCACATTTTCAAATTTTTTTTTTACTTTGATTAAATTATATTTTTTAAGAAAACTTCCCATTAGAAATAATCTAAGGCTGCAAAACTTTAATTGAACAATAAAAGTAATAAATCTGTGACAAAATTTAGTTAAACATACTGATTTTTAAAGATCGTTATGTAAAAAAAAATTTTTTTTGGGAGGGGGGATGTACTTAATATAATATTACAACTTTTAAATATGTGCATCGTTAAAGAGTTTTCCATCTGCATGATTTTTTCAACTACGAATTGCCGTATTCTTAATTCCCAGAGTATCTTTTTACATTGACGTACTTTTACACTAAACGACTTTTAAAAAAATCAATGAAAGAAATTAAGCAGTATTTCATTTATTACTCTTCGCAACTTCTTTTGTTGACTTACCACAGATATTTTCAGGTCTAATAAAAGAGGTTAAAGAGTTTTTCAGTTTGAAATTTTTTTAAAAAACATATATGATAGTTTGCTTGGGAGTGTTTATGAGTAAAACTCTTTTAGTTATTCGTTTTCCCTCTGTGTTGTTTTTTGCTTCTTGTGTGGAGCTACCAGGATTTTTTGACGTAGTTATTGATACAGGAATTTACCCATTGAATTTTATTGTAAAAGATATTACAATTTTTTTAAAACATTTTCAAATTAAATAATTTAAGCTTCAAATAAATATTTAATGCTTAATAGTTTAAAACTTCGTTTTTTCAATGTAAAGTTTAATTATTTTCTTTTATAATTTCAGTTATAGCTCTTCATCTTCAAGAAAATTCACTATGATGAAACTATTTGTTTTCAAATTCAAAAATTTCTTCTCGGGGCCGATTCAATTTTGAGAAGGGCTGCTGGGCACTGCAAATGGAAATTCCACACTCTGATTGAAAGTTAGGAGTTCTCAGTTCGATCCTTACCGCAAATGAAGCAAGCAGTGCGGATATACAGCAAAGTGCACTCTAAATCTGCCATGGCGGAAAGTCCTCATGTTGATTATGGTATTGAAGTTTAAAGAAAAGGGGATACTTGTGAGATTCATCCCTGTTGTGTGTTTTTGTGTGGTGCATACAATATTAACTATTGCTCAACATTTCATAAAAAATTTCTTCAAAAGAGCATTTAAAAACTGCTTGGAAATATGTGATTTCCAGTAAATAAAGACTTGCAATTGGAGGGATATTCTCAAACTGTATCAAATAGCTCTAAAGCCATGAAAAAAATTATTTTATTTAATAACAATTATGTATTTTTAACTTGTGTTTTACCAAAAGATTATCGACGCTTATTTTAAACAATGAAGGTAATATATTGACTTTACAAGTCTGAATGAAGTTTATTAAATAGAGTGTTTTTTTTTAAGTAAAATTATTATGCTGTGAAATAGTTGTAATGTTTATCACGTTTTTTTTTATTTTAATTACTGTAGTATGTATTTTCTTCTGCAAATTTGCAATAAATCTTCAAAATTTTGAAAAAAAAAATAGGATTTGTCAGGTATATATAATATAAATTCTAACATTGATAAAATTTTATAAAATATAAAGATAGAACATTTTTGTAGTAGTGCTTAAGTGTCATAAAAACAGCTGAATATATTTAAAATTTGGTTATTTTTAATTTTTCGGTATGGTACGGTTTCTTTTAACGCTGATTAACATCAGCGTTTAAAGAAAATTGTTTCCGATATCATGTGTGTATTCAAAGTCTATCTCAAACTTGTGAATATTCTTATAATCAGCAATGTCTTTATTACTTTAATTTTAGAAATTTTCACGTGATTATTCGTTTGAAATTTGAGACAAAAAATATATGCTTATTTATTTTAATCGTGTTTAAAATAATATGATTGTAAAATAATTATAATCGTAAAAATTTCATTGATTGACTTTAAATTAAGCTAAAAAGCACTTACATTATAAAAAAAAAAATTCCTAATCAATGTGGAAAAGAAACTTACTTAAACTTTCATCGGAAAGGTCCTATGTATTCTTTGTGAAAACATGTTATGCAATTTTATAATATAGCTTTTTCTCGGGCTAATTTTTTAATACCAGAAACTTAATTGCATCTTCTTTTTTTAAAAAGTTCCATTTAATACGTTTACATATATGTTTGTTTTTACTATGTTAGCAATGCATAATCTCTTATCAGAGAAATACCAGGAATGGAATTGATTGATTTTGAACAAAAATTTTGGAATAGCAGCGTTCTCAAAAAAGTAACTGATGGTAGCCAAATTGGGATCATTAATACTAAAGGAAACTTAAAAAAAAAAGAGAAGTCTATTTTTTTCGTCTCATTCTTGTATGCAACTAAATGTTTGCGCAAATTTAATTGGATAAAATACAATATTAATTCCTTTTTTTTTTGGTTTTGAAATTAAAGTGTTACATAAATTTTTCGCGTAAAGTTTTTGGTTAATTCATAGTACTTATAACTAATTTTCGAATCGTTAAAAATTTCTGATGTGCCAATATACAATTATTTTTACATTGCAAAAAATTATTGGCTACCTTTTTAATATTTAAGGTTTTCCTGGTTTAACTCCCTGAAAATATTTCTACGGGTGCCATAGGGTTTTGTTTCAAGTGTTTTGTTAATTAAAATTTCAGATTCTAAAAGGATTAAGTTACGTAATTATTTTTCCATTTAATATCAGTGAAAAAAGAAGTGAAGGAAAATTTATGTAAGTAAGTAATTTGAATAATTTTAAGTTTTCTTTATTGTCATAATTATTACAAAAAATAACAATTTAAAAATTCAAGAAATAACTTTAATTTAATCTTTTTGGAAATGAATAACATATAGTTATATTTTAAGGGGAAAAAATTTTAAGGCTAAAATTTCAACTCAATTCAAATGTAAATTTGACTTTGTAATCATGTAGATTGGTTTTTATTATATAATTTCTGAATATAAAAAATGAATAATAATTGTGAAATTACAAATGGCAAGAGTTATGACTTTTATAAAACATGTTTTACAAACTGACAAATTCAGTTGAGATATTGATAAAAAAGGCTTATTTCTATATAAAAAAAAAAAAAAAAAAAAAAAAAAAAAAAAAAAAAAAAATGGAATGATGTGTGATATAAAATTCGTCAGCAAACCCATTGTAGGAAGAAAAGAAAAAATACCAATAAACTTTTTGTATCTTAATTAACCTAATATTAGAAAGTTGTACAAAATAACGTTAGATTTTCTGGTTTTCTGATGTTATCTAAGATTAGGTGTTACAAGAGGTATTAACTTTTTTTACAAATTTTTTATAACATGAGTTTTTACAAAATCTATTTACTGAGCCGCGGTGACTCAGGGAATAGAGTATTTGCCTCCCAATAAGGTTACCTTGGTTCGAATCCCAGAGGTGTCTGGTTGATGCGAAGTGTATTATCGCCTCGCATAGACCACAGTGCTGACGTAAATATTCTGAGTGGTTGACAGATCATAGGTTCGAGTCCCCTTGCTGTTGGGTTAACCATGGGAGGATTTTGTGGTTTTCCTCTCCATTTAATGCAAATGCGGGTTATTTCCGTCAAAAAGTTTTCTACTAAGACAAGTTTCTCCCAATGCTTGATTCAGGAGTTCACTTGTCTTCTGGATTGGGTTTAAAATTACATGGCTACCTAGTTGAACACTGGCGGTCGTAAACTCAGACTCGGGTCGGCTGTTCAACGCTGGTTATTAAAAAAATTATAAAATCTATTTACTGTGGGATAATTCTGGTTCTATTAAAATTATTTCCTTGGTTTTAGTATTATTCAGTATTTTTTTTCTCAGAATCAGAGCCAAAATTCGTTACGCTTTAGCTGTTTAGTTGAACATTAAATTGAACAACAATCGTATTGAGTGTAAAGTTAAAATTTTAGCTACAATTTCAGCTTTGCAAGGTGAATTTTTGTTTATGTAACGTTTACATGAAGGATCAAGTCTCATTGTGCCCTAAATTCGATTTTTTTTTATCATTTGCTCAAGGAAATATCTTTTGCATACCATAGAGAGTAATATTTGGTGATATATTTGTGAAAATTATTGCATTTTATCTCCCTGCTTTTGGATTTCTTTGTCTTGGCTACTAATAATGAATGCCCAACTGATTATAATTGGTAAGGGTAGTACTTAAAGAACATTTTGCAAATATATCTTTATTCTCTGCTAGATATCAAAATTATTGAGCAAATTAAAAATGATGATTGTTTAGGCATTTCACTTATAAATTCTCTCAAACATTAATTTAACTCGATGATAGTTTCACTAAAAGTATCCCCTCTAAGCAATGTATTTACTTAATCTCAAAAGCTCGATAAATAATGGTTTGTATCGATAATTCTAACTCTGATCTCAGTTTGTTGGCGATGTTGTTGGCGACATCGCACTAACTTCGATTCATCCGGCAGCCCTAATTGAAAGGATGACGTCGCTTCGCAGCAGCGACAATCCACACGTGGTTGCATCCTACGAACGGAAGGATTCATCATTGAAATTTTCATCATGCGGCAGTCTACCATCTGCCGCACCGTTCTTTGACCCAAAACATCGCTTCTAAAGGTGTTTACTAATTTTCATGCCAACTGTCATCTGGATTGCAATCAATATTATTGCTCGAATACGACGGCGCTGATTGTTTCGTTTTAAATTATCAGGTAAATTTATGTCTAAAATTATATATTTAACAATCTTTGTAATATTGCTTTAAAAATAATTTAAACAAGTAATGAGCAAATTGTATAATACAGATAGAATTGAATGAAATCGAATAAATTATGTTCAAATTCAAAAATCCCTTTGCATTAAAAAATTCCCGAATAAAAATTTGCATTAAAATTAAAAATTAGCTCAATTTTCAGAGATTTGATAAATTTATTTTTCGAACTATATTGCATTTCATATGATTAAGAGGTTGAAAATGTGTAAGAGTTTAAAAAATGAAAATAAAATAGATTTTTTATGAAATTAGTATTAAAATAGGATAGAGGTGGTTAGTTAAATTTTTATCTTAAAAGTCGATAATATTATATTTTTTGAAATTAAATAATAACTATAAATATACAATATTATTAATAATTGAAAATATTTCTGTGTGCTTTAAATCAAATATCGATAAAATTGTCTCAGTATGCTAGATTTTGAATAAAATAAAAATAGCGTTTAAATAAAATTTAAGTTTGAATAAAACAAAAATTAACACATAATTATAGATCATCTATCATAACATTCCATTTATTGAATATTAGCATGTTTTAATAAAGCAAATACCAGTTATAAAATTATCTAACACTGAATTGAATATTTTTACTATGAAAAAAGTTCTGAGTTTATGAGAAAATTCGTAATTTCCTTTATTGTTTTCTGAATAGAATAAGTATATTAGCACACTTTTATTTTATAAGACCTTAATTGGGGAAAAAAATGTGACGAGTGGAGCCGGTTGGATAATTATAATTCTTCAAATAATTTTTATATAAACATGTTAATTAAAATTATTTTCTATTTATACTAAAATTTATACTTGTTTTTATGCACTTAAGTTACTGATACATAAAATACGTAGAATTTTCAAAATAAGTTTGGTTTATTAATTTTTATTTTCATCTAAAATCTGCAGAAGAATCTATCTTTTATTTTAAGAGAACATTAGATAGAATAAATATTTTTTCTTTTATAGTGAATTTTTATTATTTATTAAATTTTATTTAAATATTTAATAGAATTTTTCTATTTCTAATAGTTTTTATTGATAAGTTCTCCATGGTACAATTATAATTTGAACATTTTATTGAACAAATGATAACAACAACTTCCTTTGAAAGACATTCTTTATTAAATAGAAGCAGTTTCATTTTTAAACACCTGTTGCTTATCTGATGAAACTAACTTTTTGATCGAAGTGTGGATTAAAATCAATATTTTGTTTCAAACAGGCAATTTTTTCCCATGTTTAGAAATGGGCTACGAAGAATCAAAAATAATTTAATACATAGAAATTAACAAATTGCGTATTGTACAAAATCGTAATTGTAAATAAACAAATTGCGTATTGCGTATTGTTAAAGTATATTTATACTATTAATGTAGGTAATTTTAAATGATAATTAGGAATTTTGATTGACTTAACCATTTTTTTTTTACATATGAACTCGGATTTCGTTTAGCAATCAAATTTGATTTATAAATATTGAGCTTGTTTATTTGAGTTAGCTTTCTGATTTTGATGTAGCTTTAACATCATTTTTCTTATTAAATTTTTTCAATACTATTAAAAAAGATAATTCACAATTAATGAGTATTTTTTGAAAGATTTCTTTCAAGTGTAGAGTTTAACCAAATTTATAACGTTTCTATCCTCTATGAATTCTCATCATGCTTTACTTTATAAAATCACAGTTAAAATGCTGAGTACATTCAACTCTCTTAGTACATTCAACTCTCTCAACTAAAACTAGTAGACAAAAAATATTTTAAGGTATGTTTCTTAAAATTGTTTTTATAGTTTTGTTTCAATTATGTTCTACATTTTTCTTTAAATTACAATGATGTATAATGTACTTGGATATAATTAAAATCAAGAACCATTACTATTCAGTACCATTTGATAATAATAACCATTTGATAATAATATTAATATTCAAAAACACTTGAGATAATGCAAATATGTTTTGAAATATTTCTCCGAAAATTTTTTTTAACCAACTTTATACCATTGATACAAATTTGCACAGCACTTAAGTTTATATTAGTGCTTTTAAAACTCATACTGCCTTTAACTAACATTAGTCATCTAGTATCTAAGTATATTCTAAAAATGCTCTTATAAGAATTGATTTTATATTTTTGTTTCATTTGCGTTGTATGTTTTTCTTTGAATTACAATGGCTGTATTATAATTTGTTTTGATACAATTAAATTATAAAAAGTACATTGAAGCAATGAAATTTAATCAATAAATAATATAAATAGTTGTTTTTCCAAAAAAAAGATAACAGATAATTGTTTTACCGGTTGAATTTACAAGTGTAAGGATTACATATAGGAGGTTTGATTCCTTTTTAGGCGATTTCAAATCCTTTCGTTACTCGCCCCTCACTTACTGAAAAATACTAATCAATAAATAAAATTTAAAATCCATCTTCATTGCGTAACATCTAAACCTGGCTCAAAATATGTATTGATTCAAGTTTGTTGTATTTTTTTAAGACATAAATTGTATGAAATATATATTTTTCCTTTTTGTATCGTGTAATAATCTATGATTTAGTTTCTTAATTCAACAATATAAATATATAAAAAGATTTCAAGAATTTCTCTCATTGGATTGAAATAATAATTGTATACATAATTTAGAGAGCTACACTGGATAAAATTTTGCTAAAATTACCGTAATATATGATATTTACATTTCTGGTAAAATAGTTTCTCTCGTTGAATTGAAATGATGACAAAATTAAATTATGCTGAATTATGATGACATACATAATTCAAAGAACTACACAGAATAAAAAATTCTAGTAAAATTGTACCATATGGTAATGATATTTCAGGAAAAAAACTATAATATGCGTTATTTAAACCAATCATTTGGAAATGTTTCCACTCATATTGCAAAATTTTACCGGAAATTTAGGTTTTAAAAATTACAGTTCTTATTACCACACATATAGTGAAAAATACAAAGTTGATAAAAAGATTTAACCGAATGAATGGTTTTTATGCCATGCTTTAAGGTATCATGATAAATTATCAAATATTACCGCATTTACCAAATTTTAATGCATATTATAAAACAATATTTCATTGTTAATTTAACCAAATCATTATCAACGAGCTTCGGTAAAAAATACCTTGCTTTTTGGTGTTCCTATAAAGCAAAATGTTACCATTTTCTGGTAGTTTTTTTCCTACTTTTTTCTCTGTGTGCTAGTATCGAAGCGTTTGTATGCACACAAATTTCACTTTCTACAGCCTAAAAAGCAATTGTTAAGTATTAATTTGTAGGGACATTCTTATCATTTGGTAGGTGGAGTTAAACAAAACCGAGAAGGTGGATAAAACCGATATCTGATATTTCAGCTGTCATTTATCAGAAATCCCATAAAACTAGTAGTAAACAAACAACTTGCTTATTGAAGATGAATTAAATAGAGTAGGCTATTTTTTCGTTGACGCAAGCATTTTTAAAATGAGGGTTTTTACTTCACCAATTTTATTTTGTAGTATTTCTAATCGCTTGAAGATTTAGCTCAGGTGAGTTCAACATCTGACAACGTCACTTCTTAGTTGTTGGTTTCCATAGTTAAAACAACTTTTATATCAAGTTTAAAATATGCTAAGCCTTGTTTACTGTTAAATAGCGCTGTAAAATACTTCAAGTCGAAATCCGTCGAAGATTGGATACAGTGTCTAACATGAAACCACTAGCATGGCAAAGGAACATGATAAATACTTTATTTGTGGTTTCTGTGTTTGAATTTGATCAATTTACTTAATTTACGTAGAATTTCATGTAATAAATTCCTTAATTTTAAAGCCCGTGTATATTCCTCAGTGTAAGAAGATCATAATATTTATAAGTTTGCTATAAATAAATATTTCAGTGGAAAAAGAGTAATTTTTGCTTATTTCTATATATACCCAGTTTTATACTTACAGGCCAGAAGAACCAGGTTTTGTGTACTTACTAAAAATAGCTACCAAAATATAGTTTTTCTTTAAATATTAAATTAATTTATTTTTAGAGCTAAAGAGCTATTTTGTCATGCAAATAAAAATAGTAAAAACAGTTTCGAGGTTAAGTAGAAAAAAAACCCTTAAGGACATAGTTTCGTTTTACTCCCCCTTATCTTATGAAACTCGATATCAGTGGAACTTGCTAAAAGTTTAGTACATTAGATGATCATGATGCATTTCCTGAAACTTATAATAAAAGACCCACAATTTCAGACATCAATATATTTTTAAATATATAAAGTTATAGCAAATACCACTAGGGTTTTTCAAAAAAAGTTTAATTGTTCTAAATACTTATTACTTGATTAAAATAGATAATAGATTACATGATATAAAAACTTTATTCTTACACATTATTTTAGAAATTTCAAGTAAAATTCAACCTAAATTTTTTATTTGATTTACTTGAAAAAATTTGTTTAAATAAAAAAATACGTAGCATTTTTTAACAAATTTTATTTTTCCAAAATGGGCTATTTTAAACAAAAATGTTTAACTTATAAAGCATATGTTAAGATTTAACTTATAAAGCATAAACAATATTTAAAAAAATGTGTTTACAGCACAGCCGAGTTCTTTTGTTATTGAAACGAAATCAATATGATGAAATCAACGATGAAATGATTTAGATTGATTGAATTCGAAGTCTTTGTTTTATTTCTTCACCCAATTTTTATTTCTGAGTGTTTTTCAGGATTTCATTATTCTTTTAATGAGATAAAAAATGACATTATATTGAAACAATAAAGTTGAGTCTAATATCTTATTGTGATTATAAATTATAATTAGCAATTTAAAAGTAATTTTTTTTATCTAATCTAAGACATAAATGAGATTAATATATCTATTTTCATATTCCTCTAGTGGCTAAAACTTTTTTTTCCTTTCTTTTATTCTGAAAGTTTCGGGTATAGTTAATAAATTTTCAATCTTCTTTTTCGCGAGTGTTTTGTTTGGATAAGGGAAAATGCTTTATTTATCACATAGCTGTAACATATCTCATAGGACAATTTTTAAAAGATAAAAATTAATTGTATAGTTATTTTTATTTCTTCTATGATTAATTGACTTTAGGATGTAAGATCTTACATACATTGTTTTTAATAAATTTATATCTGATGACATTATTTGTAAAAAAATATCATTATATAAATATAATTTAACAAAAAAAAGTCGGAAATTTTTTTCCTCCCTTTTTTCACTTCAGTCAAAATGCGAATTACTCTGGTTGCTACTTTTAACGTTATAATTTATTAGTCGCAATCACTTAACAGTAATCATAGTTTTTTTTTATTTTTTATTTTTTATTTTATTTATTTTTTTTTTTTTCACATAGAGGAAGATTTTCTGGTAAAATTACCGTACTGCATGATAATAACATTTCTGGTAAATAAAACATAATTCTGATTAATAACTATTCATTTGATAATTTTTTCATTTTTATGGTAACAGATTACCGGAAATTCTGGTTTTCGAAATTATAGTGTTTGTTACCATACATTTAGTAAACAAATGCCAAACTGAAAAGTAAATTTAACCGAATAAATTATTCTTATGCAATGCACTAAGGTATCATGATAATATTACCAAATTTTATCATATATTATAAAACCATATTTATTGTTAATTTTACCAAAATGATCACCAAAGCAGTTTGGTAAAAATTACCGGGCTACAATCACAATCCTGTAGAAAAAAAATTAGTAAAATTATAATTTCTGATTTTCTCTCTGACTTGGACTCGCTCTATAATAGGTGTTTGAAAAATTCCACTTTAATAACAACTACTTTACTGTAAAAAAGATTGGGGTTTTCCCCGTAAAAAGCAACTTCCTTATTGCCCAGTGCTATTATAATAAAATTGTCTACATACAAGGCTAAAAAGTTTTAATTCAATATCATCTATACACTGTTAAAAATTTTATTTTAAAAGCACTGTGAAATAAACGGGAGCAGTTTGTCCATGCAAATAGCTGTAAAGTTATTTGCATGGACAAACGGAATAATGCATATAAAATATGCATATATTGCATATATTACATTATATGAATATATTATATGCATATATTGCATATAAACGGAAAAGAACATTTTTACCTCTACGGTATTGAAACCGTTGACAACTAGTATGGTTAAAAAACCATGAATAGAAAACCATGCGGTTTTTTAACTATTTACAACTAGCATGAAAATACTTGATTTTTTGAGTTAAGCAGCTTTATGGTTCTGCCATTTATTCGTGAATAAGAGTTTCGTATTCTAATAGTCCAGGGTCGCAAATTGAAGAGTACAGAGCACTGGATATTCTTCATGTGTTGAGGGGAACAGCATCAAAACTTGGACTCGAAAACCCGTTCTGTTGGTTAAGAAATTGACAGATAAGTCCTCTCTGCTATAATATGAACCAAGATTCAAGAAACTAAGTGGCTTCATTGGGTGGGCCTAATTTGTGCGATAAAATTCTGCTTGTTTAACCGTATTATCAGAAAGTATTTAAGAAACGGTTTTTCTCACAGATAACAGTTTGAATACCATCTTCTTTACAGTTATTTGACTGTTTTTGCTTGAATATGTTTAAATAACAATGAAATAAATTGCTATTTAACCATTTTTTCCGAGAAATTTCTAATAGTGTACTCTTTTTTATTTGGTCGATTTCGCAAATATTAATTATCTAAAACTTGAGAAAGATATAAATTTTACTCTGAAAGTAATTTATGTGGATTTAAATGCTTTTGATAAGTTGTGCAAGAGTTGTAAATGTTTTACTCGTCAACTTTCGAGAAAGATGGATGAAGAGTTATTTAGAAGAAAATGAAGGTTGCTTATTCTAGACGCGACTCTCCCTGTCAAAACTCTAAAGTGGCTCTAGAGGTTGTTTTGGATTTTCTTGTCTGTCAACTATACGCTATATCCTCATAAATCATTGTCACGGCTCTTATAAGCCCCGTAATGAAACATTACAAAATACAGTACCTAATTCTTGACGAGGAAAAGCTGAAATATGACGAAGAGTAGCTTTATAGCTTTCATTTGAGCAACTTAAAAATTAGTAAATCACCCATACCATTTTAAGCTGTATCATAAGTCATTAAATTGTTTCAAGTTTTGCAGTTCTTCAATTTGAACTCAAGAAGTAATTAATTTATCAATAAAGCATAAATGCCTTATTTGATTTTGAATTATTTTGTTCACACGTTATTGTTCAATAATTATTTTTCGTAAATAAATGCTTTTAAAAATATAAATAATTTTTTTATTCTCTTAGTTTGAATTATTTTTCTTAGTTAAATTACGAAAAAGAGAATATAAAGTAATACATTTTTATGAAAACTTAATGTTTATATCTATAGTATTATAAAGAATTTATATATAATTTATTTTATGAAAACTTATGCAAAAAATTTCATATTATTTCGATCCATTTAATTTCAAATTACAAAATGTAAATTTTGAAGGAATTTGAAGATTAGTTTCTGATTAATAGAAATTCAAAAAAGTAATATTTTAAAATTTTCATTTGTCAAAAACTATTTGACTAATTCCGTTCTAATTTGGCATTTTGTCCTTTAAAATTACATAAATTTTTGGGAAAAGAAGAGATTTTGGGATCTTTTCAGAAAATACTGTGAAAAAAAAAATTCTGGGATAGTGACCATCCAATATCCACCACATTAACATTACAGTGTAAAAAAATTTTGGTAAAAAGTACTGGCATCTTAGGTGCAGCATCCGTGAAATCCATTTTTACCATTATTACATCATTTTACACCATCTTGTAATGTTTATTTAATTGCGATGTGTAATATTTATTGTGTAATATTTTGTAATATTTATTTAATTGCGATGATTCAGTGATTTTGTAGTAAATATTACTGTAAAAATTACGGTGTATCACATTTTTGGTCCCGTAAAATTTCACGCTTTAAATGGATTTTGCGGTAAAAAGTACTAGCACCCTGAATAGGTTTTATTATTTTTTTTCTGCGTTTAGAAAGCCTTCATTAATTAATTTATTTCAAACCGATCACTCAAAATTTGAAATTTGAAACATAAAAATCTAATAAACAAATGTTTTTTTAAGGAATCTATAGTTTTCTAGTGAGCATAGTTTAGTGCAAGACTCACATTTCTTTGTACACAGACAACCATTGACAGATGATTTTTAATCGAATTAAATCATAAAAATAATATAATTTAATCCAATACGCTATCGTTACTTTCATCTTATGAAATCTGTCAGAACTAGCTTTTTAATTTATTAAAACAAACTTAACTTTTATCTTGATTTGACTTGAATCATTCTTATTCGTTACATAATATTTGTGCGTACTAAAAATAAGTGTTAATTTTCATATTTTTTTCCAGAATAAAATATTAAGTAACGCTAATAGTTTTATTTTTCTTTAATTATAATTATCTAAAGGAGAATTTTTCCATTAAAGTGCATTTTGTTAAGAATCGTATAATAATATTAAACTTCTTCATCTTTTATTTTGTTAAATAAGACAAATCAATTATATATTTAACTTTGTCATTTTCTAAACACGAATTAACATGCAAAGAAATCATTTTTCCTTAGTTAAAATTTTTATTGCGTGTGAAGTGAAATTAAACTAAAATATTTGTCTTTTTTGAATTCATGAACAAGGGTATTAAAATATTAAAATACAAACTCATACCTATACTTTATGCATTCTCTTAAATTTGTGTCTTTTTCTTTTAAAGAGGGTAATTTTACTTAATGTTTAATTTCTGAAGAAATCAGAAAGTATGAAAGTTCTTAAAGTGATATTTACCATCCAGTGTTGAAGACAATAGTTTATAATTAGAGATAATTAGAGTAATGTAATGTTTATAATAAATAAATTATAAATCCGAATAAAGGAAAGAACTGAGACTTTTCAACGTGTGAAACTGAATTTAGTTACTCAGTTTTACACTGTAAAAAATCCGGATCAAATAACGATATAAAATACCGGCACTTAGCGTGCATCTTCTTCAAAGTCTATTTTTATCGTTAAATATTATACCGTAATTTTTACAGTAATGTTGATTTTATTAGAGTGTTTCAGTGATTTTAGGGTAATTATTACTGTGAAAATTACGGTATATCATATTTTTTTTGTGCTATAACATATTTCGGTAAAAATGGATTTTACGGTGAAAAGTACGGGCATCCTGAGTGCCGGTACTTTTTACCGTAATTTTTTACAGTATATAAAAATTCTTAAAATAAGTTTTTTTTTATTTTATAAATACTCAGATACTCTTTTTTTAAACATGAAGTATGAGATTTTATTCTGAAAGGATAAAAAGAAAAATATGCAACTTTTCAAGATTCGTAACTTTGAAGATTCAAGATTTCAACTCATGTTTCCATAAATTCGGTTATTGTAACAAATTAAATTACAAACTGTATTTTAATCATTCTTTTGAGTGTGTGACAGTTTCTTTTAAAGAGAAAAATTTTATTTAATGTTTATATTCCGTAGAAACTTAAAAGTATGAGAGTACTTAAAGTGAAATCTACCTTCTAAACTAGTTACCAAACTTGTTGAGAGCATTAGTGCCTCATTAGAGATACATCTAGTTATTAATATTGCATTATCTTCCCCCAAACAACGATAAATTCCTTCAGGAAATCTGCAAATGCTTCTTCGGATATTCATAAGTAGATTTATGTGATATTTTAAGCATTAGTTTATTTTAAGCTTTTGGTTGAAAGCGAGTATATGATAGCGTCTTTGAAATTCACTTATTAAGTTTATCTGATACAAATATGTATTAACATACATTTAATTAGAAAATTTTGATTTGCTTCCAAGTATTGGAATAATAGGATATAGAATCGATAACCTAATTCTATTAAGTACATTGTTGTTTAATTTTTACTCAGTTATATTAGGTATGGTAATCCTTGAAATTGATTCATGTTGTCAGCTTTTTTTCTTCTTTTTTTAAATTAAACAATAAAGGCAATTTTCGTAAAACAAATAAAAGATACTTTATGATGAAGAGAACTGAATTTAGTTATTTGATGAGATAGAAATATTTAAAACAAATATTTTTTTATTTTAAAATTACAACTTTTAATGCATTAATTGAAAATCAAATAAGTAACTTAATGCAAAAAGCAAAACGTTTATGATAAATTAACAACAATTGCAGATAATAAAAACTAAGATTTTTCAACACATGAAACTGAATTTAGTTACTCAGTAGTAGGAAAATTTTTCAAAATACTTTGTTTTTACTCTTTAAATACGCAGATACTCTTTTTTTAAGCATCAAATGAAAATGAAGTATGAGATTTTATTCTGAAAAGATTAAAAGGATAAAAGTGTAACTTTTCAAGTTTGAAGAGTCAAGAATTTTGAAGATTCAAGATTTTAATTCATGTTCCCATACATTTAGGTATTAAAAAAAATTAAAATATAAATTATACTTTACTCATTCTTCTTTACTCATTATTATACTTCATGAGTTTATGAAATTTTTTTTAAGGAGGGAAATTTTGTTTTACGTTTAATTTCCATAGAAACCTGAAAGTATGATAATACTTAAAGTGAAATCTACCTTCTAAACTAGTCACCAAATTTTTTGTTAAACATTAGTACCTCATTAGAGATACATCTAATTAATAATACTGCATTGTCCTTCCCCAACGAACGATAAATTTCTTTAAGAAATCTGAAAATGCTTCCTTAGATATTAATAAGTAGATTTATGTGACCTTTTAAGCATTAATTTATTTTAAGCTTTTGGTTGAAAGTGAGACTATGATCGTAATCTTTAAAATTCGCTTATAAAGTTTGCATGATACAAGTTTTAATATACACTTAATAAGAAATTTTTTATTGATTCTAAGTATCAGAAGAGTGGAATTTAGAATTATGTTAAGGTATGATTATTCTTGATAATCATTAATATTGTGATCTTTCATTAAAATTAAATAATAAAGGTAATTTTTGTTAAACAAATAAAATATATTTTATGATGAATAGAACTGATGAAAAGAATTTTATCTAACCAGATGGAAAGTGTTTTGATTAATTTTCATTCAATTTGCAACTTTTTATACAGGAATTAAAAATTAAATGAGTGACTTAATACGAATAGCGTAATGTTTATGATAAATAAACAATTATTGTAAATAAAAATAAATAAAAAAACAGATTTTCCAAAGCAGACAGATTTTCCAAAACAGATTTTAAATTTAGTTATTCAGAAGTATGTATGAATTTTTTTTAAAATGAGTTATTTTATCGCTTCAAAGAGTCAGATACTCTTTTTTAAACATGAAATAAAAATGAACAATAAAATGTTACTATGAAAAAATAAAAAGGATAAAAATGTAACATTTCTAGATTAAAAATTTTGTAAAAATCATAAAATGCAATCTTACTTCCGATCGTTTTCCTTAGTTATTGTTTGATAAACGTGTATATCTATACTCTAAAAAATTCCGGATTAAATTATTGTATAAAGTACTGGCACTTTGGATGCATTATCCACAAAATCCATTTTTACCGTAAAATAATATACGTAATTTCTACAGTAATATTTATTTAGATTGATTCAGTGATTTAAAGGTAATTTATTACAGTAAAAGTTACGGTATATCAGATTTTTTTGTTCCGTGACGTGTTCTAGTAAAAATAGATTTTGCGATAAAAAGTGCCAGCAGCCTGAGTGCCGGTACCTTTTTTCCCTTATTTTATTAGTGCAGATTTTACAATACAGAATCAAAAGTAAAAAACGTTTGAAATTTTAAATGTTACAATTTCGCTCTATCTGCTTTTCTAGTGTTAATGTATTGAATGAAGTGTAATTTTCTTTTCTTATTCCTCATAAAATTTTCGTAACATTAATTATTGTTTTTAATTATTATTAGGCTTTGTTTTAAAAAAGCACGAAATTATTCATAATAGATTTTAAAAGAAACCCTGTGTTTTTTTTTGTGCTTTGGTATATTGGCACTTTCCTTAGGGCTAATGCGTCCAGATGATAACATAGAAGATAAAATACACCGTAAGTATAAAATGTAAACTGTATCCTTTTTGTTTATGTATTAAATTTATTATTTTTAAACTTTTAAAATAGTAAAGAAGTTTTTTTGAAGTATAAATATTAATGAAAGAAATATACTGTAATATAAATTGTAGAATGTCTAAAATTGCAATCAAATTTTGCGAGAAACTGATTGCTAATAAAAATATTTACACGTGAAGAATTAAAATGTACACACAAAGAAATTGATGTATGGAAATGATTTTTAGTGATAACTTTTTTTCTAACAAATATGATTTCTTTCTCTCAAATTACTTAAAATTGCTTTATTTTTCTTTAAACTGCGAATTCATAGGAAGTTAAAAATTATTCAATTATGTTTAAATAAGAATTAATTGAAAATAATCTATTAAATACTTATTCGAAAGTCACATGATTCAAAATAAGTATTAACTAAAATAGTCTAGAAAAAGTAAGTTTTTTTATAAAGGAATTTAGAAATTATATGAATCTAATAATTAACATGACATTTCTTCATCATTCAATAAGTTAATTATATCGTAAATGTTATTTTAAACTTTCACATTAATTATCTTCACAATCATTAAAAATTTTTTTAGAGAAAAAAAATCGATATTAAAACATTTTGTAAAACAGTAAATAGATAACTCTGCAAATAAATAAATAAATATATTTTATAAAATTTCGCAGAATTCTTCCTCACAACATTTCAGAAAATAAATTATTTTTAGAACATTCCATCAATAAAGAAGAAGAAGTTTCCGAAGGCCTATAATCCGCAATGTCTTAAGATTTTTTCCATGTTCATCAGCTTTATAGCGCTATAAAATGTTTTATCGCAAAAATAGCCCACGATTCATGCGAAATTTAGCCATAGAAAAAAATTCGGCAAGAGAACTCAAAAAGTCAAATACTGTACGCATTTTTTTTCAATGACGAAGACGATGAAAAAATACGAAGGAAACCTAGAAGTTATTCTAGTTTCTCCATAGAGAAGAAAAAGTTTTTACGATTCCCAAAAGTAGAAGCAATTCTTTCTTATATCTTCTCAAGTTCCCTCTTTTTGTGGTTCTCTGTCGTTTACTCCTCTTTCTTTTCTTTACATTACTGTGCATGTTCTCCATTCTTTGTGATGAGCTAAAGAAGAGATACGAAGCATATGTTTCATAGGATTGACTTTTAAGCTCGAGACAGTGCTTATAGTTTTTACCCACCCTGTTTCTTTTGGCAAAAAAGAATGATTTACTTCGTTGAAAAGAGAGATTCGCGACTTCAAAGTAAGGATTTTTTCTCCCTCTTTACAACATTTTGTTCGTAAGTCACGAACTAAAAAAAAAAAAAAAACATGGATTATATTTAAAAAAGTAATTAAGAGTTTTATGTAGATGCTTTCAAAAGCTTAAGAACACATTATGAAAATGTCTAGCCGAAGAAGTGTCCTGGCACATTATTAAACATTATTTTTTAAAGCAAAAATATAAAAAAAAAGTTGCACAAGTCGACCTCCTAATATTGTGAAAAAGCAGCTTTCAATTGATCATTTCAAAGTTCTTGCTTCTGAAAAATTTATACCCGCTTTTGAAGATGTTTTAGAGTTGCAAAAAGGCTTTTCTTTTTACCTTGCATACAATTTCAAGAATTCAAAATATGGCGAAACTGTCTCACAAAAATATATGTGATCTTCAGTAACTCTTATCTAAAGATCAGGGGGATAATAATGAAGGTCTCGTCTTTTTCAAATAGCAAGATAGGACTTCTTAGATTCATAATGAAGAGGAGTTAACGTTGAGAATAGTAACAAGTAAAGCAGGACTATTTCATCTTAAAAGTACTCATTGAAAAATAGGTAATAAGGGCTACGAGGCTCGAAAGTGTAATAAAAAAATATTGGGGCAATTCTCCATGAGAACTGTATGGATAGATTTTTGTTTGGCTATGCAAATAAAATTTAACTGTAACGTCGCACATTGTCTCAATTTCAAGATCATGATCAATTTCAAGATCATTTTTAGATTCATAATGAAGAGGAATTGACGTTGAGAATAGTAATAAGTAAAGCAAGACTATTTTATCTCAAAAGTACTCATTGGAAAGCAGGTACTAAGGGCTACGAGGCTCAGAAGTGTAACGAAAAAATATTGGGGTAATTTGTTTTCTCCATAACAACTGTATGGATAGATTTTTCTTTGGCTATGCAAATGAAATTTTCTTTTATAAAATTTAACTGTAACGTTGCACATTGTCTCAATTTCAAGATCATGATCATTGAAGTTTCAGAAATTGGGAGGATGGAATGATTGCAAACTCGGTATCCCCAAGTTTAAAGAGATTATGCTTGATTTCTATTTGAATTACAGTTGTTTTAAAAATATTACTTTTGTTTAAAAAAATCTTTTTCCCGAAAAGTTAACAAAATTATTAAAATAAGGATGGAATAACTTCCGTTAAATTCAGATCTAAGGATTGTTTAATGTTAAACACAGTTTTACATGTCCAGTGTAAAAGTATGCTGAAATTTTGGACACTAGTGTATATGATTATGTGCTTTAATCTTGTACTGTTTTCTTAATATTAATAAATTTCTTTGATTTATTCTTGTACAATTATTAGTTTAATTCCATCCATTCATACAAGCATAATTTATTTGCGGAAAGAATATTTTTCATCATCATTATTTATTTCTACTTTTTAATAAATTATGCTTTTCAACATGTGTATTTAAACATTGGTTTTGTTGAATGATAACTTTAAGGTGACATTAAGATTAAAAAGGAAAATCGAATTTAAAAACAGACTCATAATTCGTTTAAAATAAGATTTATCATGTTTAAAATATTCATAAAAATGACTATGGCAATAAGAAAGAATCTGTTTTTTTTTTCACATATGGTGACCACATGATGGTGAAGGACACTAGAGATTCCGTATTTCTAAATTACTTCTTTAAAGGTCACGCTATTAATATGTTTCAAGATATTTTTTTTAAAGTTTCGGAGTTAAAAAAAGTTTTTCTTCCATAAGTTTGAAAGTTTCTTGTGTTTTGATTACTTTGAAAAATTGCGATTTTAAGATGTTTATTTATATAATTAATTTAAATCCAATTTTTTCACTAAACTGTATGTTACATCTTTTTAGTCTCATTTCTTTTTAAAGTACTGTGCGCAAAAAATAAACAAAACAACCTGAATAGCTTTTAATCAAATGATCGGATTTTCACGTATTAGCATTCAATCTGAAAGTTTTGAGAGGGTGACATCGAATATGATAATTAGTGAAGACGGTATTTTAAGTTACGAAATCAGACACAAAAGCTTATTTTCAACATACCTGTTTTGGACAGATTAGGATTTTTGACTTCCAAAATATAAGAGGTAACTGAAATCTGGGAAATATGGAGCTAATAATTTGGTCAAGAGAGCTGTCTCGTTATTGTTAATTTTATATTTTGTGAATTCGCCGTAGCTCGAGAACTGCGAATTAAAAATTTTTTTTCACACATTTATAATATTCGTTTATCTAAGTATAGTTTTGAGCGAAAAATAATTTTTGATAATTATTTATTATTTTTTATTTTATTCTATAATCATTGGAACAATTTTAAGTAGCAATTTATATAAATGTTTACATCACTTTAAATAATACAATTTTATAACAATTTCATATGGGAAATACAATTGATTGAAATCTATCGCATAGTTCCTAAGAAATCAAATTTTAAATTTTTAACTTCTTTAAAATTTGATTTCTCTTTTGATTGAATTTATGATTGATTATTTATATTTTTGAAAATTTGATTTGACTTTTTTATGGATTTAGTTCAAATTTTGTATTTTGCCTTATAAAACTACATTCCTTAAAATTATATAAAAATTTGAATAAGTTTCAATTCCAAAGTTTTTCGATCATTATTATATAAACTAAAAATAAAAAAATATTAAAAATTATTTTTTGAGAGGAATTATCGTTTGCTAAACGAATTTTATAATTGTGTGTAAAAATGTTTCAATTCGCTTAAAAAATTCTTGAGATTCGCAAAAAATAAAAAAAAACAACATTTACATTAAGTGGTTCAATTTTTGAATCACACTGCCGACCAAACTATCAAAACCATTTTTCGCAGGATAGCGACTTCCCCCTATACTTCGACCGTCAAGAATCATATTTCGTTAAGTAAAAAGCATGTTTATTTAGAAAAAGAATGTTTTTGTCTGATTTCGTAACTTCAAATATCGTCTGCACTAAATTAGAATATTTGATGTCACCCCCCCCCAAACCATTACGTTTCTAGTACTTGAAAATCTGATCATTACACGGAAAAAAAATTCTGGTGAAATCACCGTACTGTATGGTAATGCCATTTAACACATTTACCAAATTTCATCATATATTGTAAAACCATATTTAATGGTTAATTTTATCGGAATTATTACCAAAGCACTTTAGTAAAAATCGTGAAGCTTTTTGGTCTTCCCATAGAGCCAAAAACACGGTGAATTTTATTATATTCTGGTAGTTTTGGCTATACGTTTTTTCTCAGTGTAGATCAAAAATTATTCAGGGTTTTTCGTTCATTTTTTGCGCACTGTACGTGCATAATTGTATCAAATCATTATTTTAAGAGCATTTGCTACTGTCAGCATACTGAAATTGTAAACAAGGACAACAAAGATAATAAAACTACTTTGCTTTTTTGAATAAAAATCTTTTTTGCTCATGCATTGCTTATACTTATTTTATGGAATTAAAGATGCAGAAGTTTTTCAGAAATTTTTTATGTACATAAACGGTATTTTTATTTTTTTATTTCAATTAAGTAATGCACTCACAAACAGCTTTATATTGTAGAAAGATTTTAATCCCTTTAATTATTTGGTATTTTTATTTTTAGATTTTAGAATCAAAAATAGCTTCACTTACCCTCCCAGACTGTTTAAAGTTAAGATTTCTCCCATTCATAATTAGAATTAATTATTTTCAATAATATTTTAAAATGTTTACCTTATAGTGAAAAAATTACTACTTACCTAATTATTAAATGAAGTGTAAGGCGTAATATACACCAAGTTTTGCAGTTTATAATAACGGATTAAATAATTTTGCATTTCATTTTATTTCTTAATTTTTTTTCAAATAGAGCTAAAATAGATTCATATTAAAAAGGAATGTGTAACCTTATTAAGTTATGTATAACATTAAGTTATGTATTTTTTAATGAAATCGTTTTTTCTTTTATATATTTTATATAGAATTAGTTTTACTTCATCTCAGAAATTTTCTTTAGCTATCAACTATTTTTTCAAATTTACTCGAATGAGAAAACTAGTTTTTTCCCCCTTAAAACTAAAGATAATCGACGAACTAAGGAAATATTGATGGTGAGGAAAATGATTCACTTGTATTTCATTCTCCAAAATCTATTTGCTGATAGTTTTCATAACCATAGAGTTTGGCATTATTTATTTATTCAAATAACGAACTTGTATTCATTAACATATTTGAACAAATTACATCTGAAGCCTTCAGAAATAAGTATTTACTAGCTAAAAAAAATATGATTTTATGATAACAAGAAAAAACTAAATTTGAATTGGTAGAATTGCAACTGCATTTAAATAATATTTACAAATAGTTATTAATTTATGTTAAATAATTTGATATAAAAATTTTCAACTTTCAAAATCTCATTACATTTGGTCGTTAAATATTCATAAATCATTGTAATTGTGTCTACAAGCCCCTCTACATTTAATTACTCCAATTTGATTTTTAATTTATTGAAATGAATGGTGCAACTCTAATTTCAATTTAATAAATCAAACTTTATAAACTAATTAAATATGGATTTGTTCGCATCAATTCATTTCTGAGACAAAAAATGAAATAATCTAGGGGCACAAATATTCGTCATTTTTCGCTAAGTGATTTCTGAAAACTGAAAAGTTAGCACGCTTTGAATAATCGCTCGTCATAAATCAATATTTTGCCAAAAGCTTTTGAAGGAATAAAAGTAGTTCAATAGATCCAGCCCCCGCTGTTAAACATGAATATGCACTTGTGTTTACTTAAAGATATTTATACAATGAGGAAACTTATACAAGAATTTCTTCTTTCAAAGTTAAGATCCGTTTTTAATTTTGCTGTATTCATTTCAAACGATAAGAATATCGAAGAAAATAAATTGGTTTCATCGTCGCATATTTTAAAGCTCTAAATTTGAAGACTTATTTAATTTTTCATTGTATTTGTTCAGATATTTTCTGCTCTTGAAATTCTCAAGATTTAAAAGGAAATACGATTTCAATTAAAGTTTTAAATTTAAAGTACATTTCTGCATTTTTTTATTAGAACTTTGTAAACATAGACATGACATGTATATATACCGCAAAATTTTTCCAAAAGTATCAATTATTAAAATAGGAAATAAATATTGTAAAATGTTTGTCTATTTTTATATTTATGTAATAATTTTAACTAGTTTTAAAACTACACACAAGAGTTACACACGTTTATTTATATTGTATAAGAAAATACCTTAAAAGCATTCACTTTGCTTACATAATTTATAATCTTTAACATTTCATCAAAGAGTATATACATTCATATAAAATTTTTTAAAAATCGATCATTTCCTCAAAATTCATAATTTCTTATTATTTGCAATACATCGCTCCTTGAAATCCTATGTTTATTTATAAATTACGATTAAATCAAGGGGAAAATAAAAACGAAATTAAGATCTGGTTGATGGAGTAAGATCTGGTTACAAAATCACGTTAAAGAAAATAAAAATAACTCCATATAATTTCCAAATCACAGATAGTTTTTTATAAGACGCATATATTCTTAATAATGTTCCACATGATAAAAAATATGCTTTAAATCAGTGAAATACAATCAAAACATGCATAAAATAATAAAAATTAAGTTTTGATATTTGAATTGTTCACGGTAGAAATTTAAAACGGCCAGCGTATCTGAAGTTGAAGAAGAAAATACTATTTAAGTGGTTGAACGAATCATTACTTAATTCAGTCTAATCTTACTGTTAGTTTAGTTAGTACATGAAGTGTAAAATCCAGGATTAAAATCATTGTACCAATGTCGCAATTAAAGGTGAGGAAATTGATGTAGGATGATTCCAGAAAGGTATGATTAGATTGCTGTGAGAAATACTTAGCTTAGCTTACATTTAAGTTTTACTATGATAGTTTTCGTACCGATAATACTGTCAAACTAATATTAGCAATTACGATTACTTCAAATTTTAATTTGGTTATTAGTATTTGTATAACAGAGACATTCTATCTCTGTTGTAAAATTCTTTTTTTTTAATGTTACAGCATTCTTTATCTGTATTTCTTATCTTTGACATCACGAAATCACATGATTTTTGGAGAATCGCAAATACCCATATATTTGATGAAACTGCTGACTTACTTGTGTGTCATTTAAGTGTATTCTAAGGATCAACACTTTTTATCTGATTTTAAGATTATTTGGAATGATACACGAATATGACAGGATGTTGCACGATTATGACGGATTGTTACACGAGTATGGCGGGACGATACATGAATATGACAGACTGTATGACGGGACGATACACGAATATGACAGGATGTCATTCGAGTAGGACGGGATGTTACACGAGTGTCACGTAATGTTACACGAGTGCGACGTAATGTTACACGAGTGCGACGGAATGTTACACGAATATGACGGGATAATACACGAATATGACAGGATGTTACGCGAATATGACGGGATATCATTCGAGTATGACGGGATGTTACACGAGTGTGACGGAATGCGACACGAGTGTGACGGTATGATACACGAGTATGACAGGATACTACAAAAGTATGACGGATTATGCATCATTTAGTACGCTCCTATGTCTAGCAGGTTTCATTTTAATTGTAGAAGGCTAAATAACACGCCCCACACTTGATTTTTCTTTATTAAGCAGTTTTTTTCCCTTGTGTGTTCTTGAAATGTAACTTTGTTAATTTGTATTATATATGAATGTTGTTGATGAAACCTCCATTTTAATATATGATTGAATGAAAGAATTATTTTAACTACTTTGTTACTAAATTTCGACGGAAAAAATGACTACTTATTAATGTGATATTTTATGAAATGAGCAATTTTTTTTTAATCTAGTTTATATTTAAGATAATTAATGTAATCAAACTCAAAAGCAATCCAATTAATTTATTAAATATTTAATATTTCTATGGACCGAAATTCCCTATTAATTGCATTAAAATGGTCAAATGGAATAAAGCAATATTATACGACTTTTTCGAATAAGATAAAAATATAACAAATAGGAATCATTCCAATAAACGAAAGTGACTTAAATGAAACCACGCAACTTTTCTTCTATAATCGGACAGCAATTACATAAGTTGATTTTTATCAGACTTATTTAAAATTAAAACTAGTCCTGATTATTAGAATATAAATAATCAATCATATAAAATTTATGTGGTTATGTTTTGTTGTAGATTTTGTTGCAACAACCACAGAAGCAGAATGAAAAATACTGAAATTTATAGAAAATATGGTGTTTTCATTTTTATGCATGAATGATTCCATATTTATTTATACATTATTAGAAAATATTTCTTGCAAATATTTATTCTGAAAATGAATATGAACAATTAAAAAAATTTTTGCAATAAAAATTCTGAAAATAAAAATTTGAATAATTTCAACATGTTCAACTATTATAATTTTAATAATGTAAATAATAATAACTTTAAATTTATACCTAAACTGTTGTTTAAATTAAATATTGAATTAACTTTATGTTTTATTTGGCTTACAAAATATTTTCAAATCAAACGCCTGTAAAAAACTTATAATGTTTGACTCTGTTTTCTAGTCTTAAAATTCTAAATTGAAGTAGCTTAAATTTTATTGTTTTAAAACCATTTGTCAATTCATTAAAATAAATTTAAATTAAATAAATTTAAATTAAATAAATAATAAAAATTTAAGTCTTTTTCTTATTTAAACAGAAGAGTTTTAAAATACATAAAAAGAGAAACTGGCTTTTTGGAAATATATTTTACAGTTTAGAAAAGTATGTAAAATAGTTTAACTGCGAAAACTTAGTTTTAAAAGTCAGAGAATTCTGACATGCGATAGATTCTTTTCTACACGAAAGGTTAATTAAACAGACGGATCACGAAGTACCTACTTCAGAAAGTTGAAAAAGTTGTTTCAGGTTTAATGGTGAAAATGGAGCGTTAAAAAAGTAAAAGCCCCGCGAGATCGATCATATAAATCTAAATCTTGGCCTAAACTTGAAATGAATCCAACAAATATAAGTCAAGTTTACTGGCAATGGCGTCGGAAATCTGGTGAATTAATTTCATGGTAAAAATAATACTTTATATATATATATATATATATATATATATATATATATATATATATATATATATATATATATATATATATATATATATATATATATATATATATATATATATATATATATATATATATATATATATATATATATATATATATATATATATATATATATATATATATATATATATATATATATATATATATATATATATATATATATATATATATATATATATATATATATATATATATATATAGATATATATACATATATATATATATATATATATGCGTGTGTGTACAGATCTCTAAAACATTAAACTTTTGATAATAAAAAAAATAATAAAAAATAATAGGCACACTATTTTTTCACCTCCAGAATTGTTTGAAAGTGTATAAAATATCAGAAAATAATCGTGAACATCGAAAATTTTGATGACCTTATTATGTAAAATTCAATTAATTAATCCTGAGGTTACTAACTTTTGAAAATAAAAAAAATAATAAATAATAATGGGCACACTATTTTTACACCTCCAGAATTGTTTGAAAATGTATAAAATATCAGAAAATAATCGTGAACATCGAAAATTTTGATGCCCTTATTATGTTAAATTCAATTAATTAATCCTGGGGGTTACGGTTTGACAGGGTTACGCTCTGAACAATCTAGAGAATAGATCGAATTCGATTAATGATTCCTGAGATTCCTGATATATATATATATATATATATATATATATATATATATATATATATATAAAGAAATGAATACAACTTAACAGTTATTTGGATAAACTATTTTAAATTGTAACATTTGTTAATGAATAATTTCAACATTTACTACTCCAAAATAGCGATTTAAATCTGAGTTTTTTTAAAATTTTGCAGCATTATGATCCTAATAAGTAATTAATAATTAATAAATTATTCTTTTTACCACCAAATAAAAAACAATCTTGAAATACTCATATTTTTTGTCTTATGTTGTTTTTTAAGCATTTCCCAAAAGCCTATTTAAAAAGTACTGAAATGATGTCTTTAACTTACTCATTAGCGATGCTGTAAGAATGCTGCTTGCTTCACTATTCATAAAAAATTATATGAGATCTTTTTTGTATACTCATCGCAATCATTTTAACGAAAGGGTTTGTTTAAGAATGTGTAGTAACTTTTGAGTGCTAAAAACATTCACGGAAAGTAAAAAAGTTACCGGATTAATTTCACTGGAACGTAAATAAAAAGAGTAATTGGCAGTAAAAAAAGATAAAATAAAAAGAAAAGCAAAGTAACGTTCGCCTTTTTCGCAGAACTTTTGGAAAGTCAGTCAAAAATATGTTTTTGGCTTGTAACTTTCTATTTAAAGAAATCGTGTTATTTTTTTCACGATTGAAATACAATAATTTTGTTCTAAGAAAATCCGTGGGATCTTAAATTTAACACTTTCTTTCCTACAATTCGGAAAAAAGTTAACTGAAATAAGAATTTAAAAAATTTTACAAATTCTTTCAATTAAACTAGTAGTAGAATAAGTACTGAAAATTCAGACATTATTTATTTAACTAAGTGTATAATTCTCATTACTCCTAGTTACTGGTATTTTTTATTTTATGAAATTGCTAAACATTGCAATATTCTCATAATTTTCACTATCTGAACTATTTAAAACCATGAAATCCATTTTCATATACAAATAATTAGATAAGAATAAACTTTTTGATTCTTTTTTTTACTAACAGTATTTTTTAGAAGTAGCTTCTTCTATTAACTCACCCTTATCTTATTTTAATTGTAAAAATTAATGACAGCCTTTCATGTCATTTTTCGTTATTAGTTGTATTTAATTTTTAAATTTTTTTTATAGCTATTTGTATGTTAAATAATTTTTGATAAAAAAAAACTAAGAATTTTATTGTTTTACATAATTTTACTTACCCTATAAACTGAAATATTAAAAAGTGCTCTAAATGCAAATTGAGTATATGCTTTGAGCTTAATCAATGCTAAATGCATAATATGGTTATTCATCACGCTATAAAGCTGCTCTAAGAATTTAAAAAGATTATTATATTTAGAAAAACATTGCTGCATGTTATAATTCTATCTTTTTTTAAAAAAACAGTTAAAATATTGCAAAGGTTTATCTAAATTGTATGTGAAATAGCGTCACTTAGTGTATCTTTTATCAATTTTATTTTAAATAAAAGTTCAAATAAAACATTCAGAATTCAATTAAAAAAATTCTTTAACACTGAAAATAAATTAAATAGAATCCCTTAATTTTAAAAGCTCTCTCAAATTTTCAAAATCTTTTTTAATTCCATTCTGAGAAGTAAAATGAAAAAAAAAACTGCAGTTGTAAAATTATGTTTATTATTATTTGACTTAAAGCAAAATTTAAAATTTCAGAATAAACCTTATATTTAACATTATATAAATAAATTCCTTAGAATAGGCAAATCAACATCTTGACATTACACTGGAAAAAAAAAACTACCAGAGTATGACAAAATTTAAAATATTTCTGGCTCTATGAGAACATCAAAAAAGCTTGGAAATTTTTATCGAAAAGCTTTGTTACTTTGGTAAAATTAACAATAAAATATGGTTTTATAACAAATGATAAAATTTGGTAATTTTATCCCGATGCCTTAGAGCATGGCATAAAAACCCTTTATTCGGTTAAATTAACCTTTCAGTTTTGCATTTTTAATAAATGTGGGGTAATAAGAACTGCAATTTTGCAGACCAGAACTTTCGGTAAGCCATTTACATATGAACGGAAAAATTACAAAATGAATGGTTTAAATACCTTATATTAAAGTTTTTAATGCCAGGATTATGCTTTTTCCTTATCAGCAATGTCCTTACCATACAATATGGTAATTTTATCAAAATTCTTTTCTCCGTGCATAAATACAGAATGCTTCCACAGACCTACCGAAGAATTTTTAAATTATTTTAAGCAAATCAATATATTTCCTTTTTTGATTGATTTTTATTACTAATATTATAACTTGCATTTTTATTTTAATTATTTTCCTTCATCCATTAACATCATGTAAGCTTCATACATATCACATTCATAAATCTTCTAATTTTAATTACTTAATTGACAATTTCGTTTATCGTTCAATATCTTCTCTCACACGTTGAAGAAATTTTTCTGAGCATAAAAGCTCAACAGGGGCTATATATTTCTATATCATGAAACGCGCATTAAAATAATAATTAGCAATAAAGCATACTTTGAAATTTTAATAAGTAATAATTAATATTTTTTTCCTTCATTGATTTGCATAATATGGCTTCATACTTAATCTCATTCACAAATCATCTCATTTATATTACTTAATTGACAATTTCATGTTTAAATTTTTTTCTGGACAGTAAAACACAACAGGGGCCATACAATTTTAGTTCATGAAACACGTATTAAAGTAATAATGCATAGTTTAAAATTTTAGTCACAAGACGTCTAATCTTGTTAAATATATTATGCTTATTATTCTCAGAATGCTATCCAAGTGCCACAAAAAGGACTTTTAGTGAAACTGTGGGAAAAAAGTACATCTAAAAGGTAAAAAGTTTAGCCAGCTTAATTTCTCACAGTTTTCTGACTACACAAGACTACCGTTCCATATAAAGTACTTAGCCTACCATTACTGTCAAGATGGTATGGCTACTTTGGCGAAAGATTCTTCTTAAATGAAGATAGATGAGACTATAGTAAGTAAACGTATCCCTGTGGCTAGAATAAAGATATCATCTTTTGAAATTTCTACAGCTAGGTACTTAGGGCTTATATGTAAGTTGAATATTGGCGAAAAGCTATCACGAGGGTTGTTTTCATGGGTGCGTTTAAAACTCTTTTGGATTAATAATAGTGTTTTAAACTGGAAACGTGAGGAAAGAAGTTTGAATGTATTTCTTAAATGTTTTTTCTTGAGGTGTAGGTTTTTTATGTTTTTTTTAATGCGTAGATGAGAAAGTTTTAGATAATATGCTTGTTAGAGAAGTTTTAAGACAGAAAAAAGACCATTAGTTTCGAAGCAAAATAGACTTGTTTGATTTATAACTTATATTATTTTTTGACGTAATTATATTAGGGCATGTTTAAAATAAAAAGAATAAGGGAAAAATTTTGAACAGAGAGGAAATAATTATTTAAAATTTTTTAATGTAAATAATTACCCAGTTTTCACTATTAAAGAATTGTAGTTATTAGAATATTTATCACATTTCGTACACCTGATCTACAGAAAAAAAAGAAAAGACAAATAATTGCAGTTAGTTTGTCCGTGGTGCATTAAGAATTGAAACGTAAAAGGTTTTAAACCATTTAAACGAACTGCAGACTAAATGTTAATGAAAAACTATTCATTACAACTAACTAACTAAAAAAAAAAACTTATCATACAACAAGGCATTCAAAGTCTGCTACATGTTGAAGCAATTACATTTTTTTAAACTTTAATCAAATTTAATTTTCAGATTAAAAATGCACTATCATTGACAGTGGAACATTAAATTATTTATAAATAAATTATTAATATACAATAAAAGCTTTATTGTTAACAAAACTTGTTCGGTTTCTGTACTGTTATATTTTTAAAAACGAAAAAGTTTGCTCATAAAAAAAGTTAGTGTTCTTTACAGTATCTCGGTTCATAAATCTTTTATTTATTTGACTCTTGTTTTATGTCATCGTTTTTGTATTAAATTAAATAAATAAAAACTAAATATTCCCTCACAAAGTTCTTAAATGAAATGAAAGGAAAAACCAATAAGTTTGGCGTAAAAAAAGAAAAACCTATCTAATATTTATTTAAACTTGTTTTTGTTAAATAATAATTTTTTAAAGCAATACTATCGTCTATACATTCTCCAATACCATTTATTCTGTATTAAATTGAAAGAAAATATTTTTAAAATAGATTCTAACATCAATTAAATAAATAAAAACTTAATGCTTGGCGTAAAAAAAGCTAGAATGAGAGTGAACGAAGAAAAGTTCTCTATCCGGCGTATCTCTAACAAAATCTTAAGGATCAAGCTTCATCAGAGTAAATCTTTGTCACGTGTCATTTTCCGTTTAAGATTAAGATCGATTTTTTTTCTCTTTTGTGTAAAATGAGAGGAGAGGGTGACGAACGGAAAGAAGGGGGACCAAAATCGATTTTTATTAGCTATCTTATGTTAGAATTATTATGTACAGGTTATGGAAGTTAGTTCTGCAACCGTGGTGACAGAGCACGATCTTTGTTACCATAGCTACAAGATTTGTATGTGTCTATTAACACTGTCATTTCATCTTGCATTTTCTAATTTACCATACAGTTTTAATCAGCAAATGAAACGATTAGATTTGTTGAAGAAGTTAAGATTATTGCATATTTATTAAAGTTACTTTTTGAAAAAGCAGGGAATTGTGGTACTGCATGTATTCTAAACCACCTTTAAAATGGTCTAGATATTAATAAATGTCAGAAACATATGAATGCATACAATTAGCAGTATAGTTATAAATGTAAGCATCTTCTTTATTTTCTTAGTGAAAGAAAGTTGGATTTATGGAGAAAATGGCTTTTTATATTTATATGATAAACTTTAAGAAAAGAAGATTATCCGAAAGGTTTTAAATTTCTTATTTATAGATATAAACTTAATACTTACACAAATATTAAAGGAAAACTCAAATGTATTACATTTTTCTGAAATATACTATATTTTAAAATTTATTTTAGTATACTATTCAAAAACAATTTAAAAAAATATAAGCAATTCTTTATACTTGGCCAAAATTTAAAAAAAAATTATTCAGTTATTACAAAAAGCTCAAATTAATTTTTATTATGTAAGAGGAGCTTAGGTAAGCCAAATGAATAAAATAATAACAAAAATGTTATGTAAAACGAAGGAAACATATAACACAAAATAATTTTATTATATTAAAAAAATCTTTATTATATATATAAAATATTTCTGACAAGAATTTTTCTTGCCATAGGAAAAACTATTTTATAGCTTCTTCTGCTCGAGTTCACGTTTCAGTCTACACTGTAAAATATTCTGGATCAAATTGCTGTAAAAAGTACCGGCAATCAAAGTGAACCGGCACTTTTTACCGTAAAGTCTATTTTTATTGGAAAATGTTACGGAACAAAAATTCTGATGTACCGTAATTTTTACATTAATAATTACCGAAAAATTACTGAATTACTCGAATTAAATTAATGCTACTGTTAAAATTACATTATAATATTTTCCGATAAAAATGGATTTTGCGCTAAAATGGATTTTGTGGATGATGCTCCCAAATCTGGCACTTTATACTGTAATTTAATCCAAATTTTTTCACAGTATATCGGACATTTTAACTATAATTAATATTTTTTAACTATAGGTAATCTGTCTGGGTCACTCTACTAGCATAGCTGACCTTCAATTTTTATGTCAGCAAAATAGCTTGGCAGGAAATAATGTAATGTAATGATACATTTAAGACTTTAAAGTGGCTTTATTTAGTAGACTTCTTTAAATAAGATCACATAAATTCGGGTAGGACAGGAGTAAAATTAAAAACTTTTTTAAGAATTTATTCCATGCTGCAAATTTAAAAATAAATTGCTGAAAATCAAATCTCTTTCTCGCGCGTTTTTTAATTTAAAACTTTAAGCATCTGTTAAATATAAACAATTACTTCTTTTGGTAGAAAACGAAATGGCACAGTCTTAGGAGTAACTAATACACGAAAGAAGTTACTACAAATATTAGCTCTTACAACTAAAGAAGGCCTCCGACACTTTTATGTGAAAAAGAACATTGAGAAATAATAAAAATACTCTCCAAGATTAAGCTGTCACAGGAAATTTCTTAGCTAAAAGGACACAGCTTTAAGAAACAGTTTCAAGAAAGTTGTTTCTGGAAAGGTTTACATTCTCTAAGACCATGGATTGATTCAATATTGATCCACAATCAGACAACTTTAGTTAGCTGGATAGTTGAATATATTCTCTTAAAAGTATGCTAAATAATATAATTAAGTTTGAAAAAAAATATAAAAGAAGGATGAGATATTGAAATTGACTTCAGTTTCATTTTTTATTTCAGTGTTTCTTAATTTAAAGAGGGTAAATATTTTTTAAATTAAGAAACGTTTAGAACTTTAGAAATACGTCTTTAAATGTTAAGGGCAATTTAAATAAATCTTTTCTCTTTTAATATTTGGTAATTCTAATTCTTCTGAAAATTTCAATAAAAAGTTAAGCAATGTGTTTTATTTTATAAACGGGGAAGAAAAAAAATTACCGTACTGTATGTTAGTGACAGTTCTGGTAAAAAATACTATGATTCTAGTAATAAAAATAAAAATATACGGTATTTAAACCATTCATTTGCTAATTTCTCCGTTCATATGGTAACAATTTACCAGAAATTCTGGTTTTCAAAATTATAGTTCTTATTACCATACATTCAGTAAAAAACACAAAACAGAAAAGTTAATCTAGCAGAATAAATGGTTTTTACCCCATACTCTAAGATATGTTGTTAAAATTACCGAATTTTACCACATTTGAAACAGTTTATACTTTGAAAACTTGGCAAATTTATTGTTGAAAAATTTATTTTGTATTCATTAATGAAGCAAGTTTGAAAAGGCTTAAAAATTCTTCATTTTTACTTTGAGCATATTGCGACTCACAATTTATTCAGAAGCTTAATAAAAAAAATTTAGAAACTAGATCATTAAAATTATATATTAACGACTGCGTTAGCTTCATGAATCATTTATATTGCTTCGCTGCTTTCCTCTTTGACAAATCGATGACTTAGTATAAGCACTCTCGTTCAAATTCAGCAGTAAAGTTCGAAATCCATTGAGGGAATAGAGTACAAATGTCAACGATTAAACAGTCGTTGCAGTGGAATTGCTTATTAACTGTGGATTATCTAGTGCATTTTCGCTTTAGTTATCTCTGCACTTTTCGATGTTACAGAAATAAATTATTAGTTAGAATGTTTCTCTTATTAACATTGTTTAAACATGTCTTTTCCTGTCTTTAATTATTCCCTCAATGTGAGTCGCAATATGCTCAAAGTCTTTAATTATTTTCCAGTTATTCTTTCATCAAACGTTGATTTGAAAACTCCGTATCTTTATACTCTATTTATCTCTCCGTATCTTTATACTCTATTTGAATTTAGAGTTGATTATTTCAAGCTTCTAAAAATACAGTAGGCAACAAAAATAAACATTATGAATTTTTTAATATTATTGGGTCGTAAAGGTTTTTATATCAGATTCGTCAGACGTGTGTTTCAAAATTGTTTGGATGACGATTAGTATTATTATAATTTAATTTTATTTCTTTCGCATTTGGCATCCGTTTTTTCAGTAGTGTGATTAACGACGCAACTTCATCAAATACTTGAGAGTTTGCGTTTCATTCAAACTCACACGGTTTCGAAACAATTTTATTGTTAAAAATAAGCAAGCACTGCTACTTTATTAAATCTGAGAAATTTTAGATTTTAATTACCGAGAATTGATTAATTAAACAGTTAAAAAAACTAACTTCTATTTTTTTCTATTATATTTTGCAGAGGTGCCAAACTTACCGGTTATCTAATATTTATTTATAAATTTACTTACCGGTTATTTTTTATATTTATTTATAATTTATTTATTGACTTATAGCCATCGTTGGGGCAGCCGATTGGATTCTGAGTTTAAGGTTATCAATGTTCAACTCCATTGCCTTGTATTTTTGAATTTAACCCAGAAGACAAGGTAACTTCTGGATCAAGCATTGGGATGAACTAGCCTTCGTGGAGGACGTTTTGATAGGACTAATCCGAAATTGCGTAACATAAAGAGGGAAACCTTTTTAATATGTAGTGTCTTATCAAATATATTTATAAAAATTTCTTTTATAAACGATTTTCGGATTTTGAGTGTGCAACTGAATAATTGAGAGATAGTAGGGCAAAGTTAATGATTTCTGCTTTTTTAAAAAAAATGTCTAAATGAAAATCAAAACAACCAGTGAACCTTCTTAAATAATATGTGCATCGTTATTAAATAGTATACAAAAAATAGTTAATTTTCTAATTAAATTTATATAATGATACAATTGTAGGTCTACGATGTGTTTGTCTTCCTCAACGTATGGGAAAGATGAGCATGAAGTGTAGGAAAAATGGGTGCTGGGCACCCATATATTGAGTCACATAAAGTACTTGCGACAAATGGGCTCCAATACACAATGGAGCCATGTATTATATGTAGGTTTATCACTCAATCCATTTTTTTCCCTCTTACTGTCATTTCAATAAAGGTATTTTCTTCTATGACCTTGCCAGGACAAATATTAAGCGGCATTTCACTTTCGAGTTCTTAGTTCTGGTGGGAAGTCTTGTTAATTAAATTTTCATCTTTCAATGTTTGCTGAAAGATCAAAGTATGTCCCCACCAGCTGTCTATACAAGCCAAAAGCTTGAGTCCTTTGTCAGGCCTTTTGAAATAAAAAACCTTCTTTGCCAGACCTACTTGATAAAAAAGAGACGATCAAACGCAGTCATAATCAGACACTATTTTAAAAATGAAACTTTATGGAACTATACTGTTAAAAAATTCTTCATTAAATTAAGGTATAAAGCACCGACATCATCGACAAAATCCATTTCACTGTAAAATTCCCTTTTACCTTAAAATATACCGTAATTTTTATAGTGGTATTTATTTAATTAGAGTGATTCAATGAATTTACGGGAATTATTATTGCAAAAACTTAGCCTTCGAGAGCTAAAAATGTTTAGTCTTCAGTGCACATTAAGCAGTTTGACATCCCCGAGTGAGCAACATATTTTTTTTTATTAAAATAAAGATCTTTTACTTTATGTTTTAATCAATTTCCTAATTTTCCTTAAACTTGTTCTATCACGTGAAGAATTCTATTATCTCAATGATTTACAAGCCCGAATTTATCGTTCAGAAAACTTTAAATAACTCAGTATAAGTTGTAGTAAAATGATTCACGCAATAAATTTTGATATTCAAGCTACAAACTTTTATTTTTACAGGATAAAATATCTCAGCGATGAAACTTAATTATAGTTTTTCAGGATTATGTACTGTATTAACTTCCCTCCTTGAGTCTTATTCTCATCAGAATTTATTATCCGAGTATCGAATATTCGGATAATACGAAACAACGCTTTCATGGCGTGTGCAATATAAATGCGATGTTGTTCCGAAATAATTGCCGTAAGTGAGTTTGGGTAGAAGTACTGTATAAATAAATATGCTGCTCTAGTAGATATAAGGCAAATGGTTAAGCTTTTATGAGACGGGGAGTTGTTGGCTTTTTTCTGTTAGCACTTATGCGGTATATGAAAATAGTTGCATTCATGTATTTGAAGATTTATTTTATTTCTTATTGTATTTTACGAATGGGATATTTATCGAGTTTTGTTTCGCAAAAAATTTATGAAAGATATAGTATGATTTGTTATTAATTTCAAATAAACTACTCCAATTTTTAGAAATTAAATGAGGAATAATTTTTTATAAATACTATTTCCATCAAATTTTTGTTATTTAAGCAAAGTAAATAAGTAAACAAAATAAAGAATTCATCACCCATGTTTCAATTTAAATGAAATAAAAGCTTATGTTTCTTAAAGTAAATACTGTTTAAATTATATGCAAATGCTTTTCAGATTAAGTAAACTTTATACGATAATATTCAAATGTAATAAAATTTAATGAAGTTATTGCATCTTTCCTCATGATACTATTATTCAGATGATAATATTTAATTGTAATAATTGTATCATTTTTCTTAATTAACATTTACTTTTTTCTGTAGTAGCATTTTTTGTGTACAATCTTCCTTATTTACACATAACAAATGCAGATTGTATCATATTCACAGCTCTTAATATATTTAGAATCCTTTAAATAAAAAGGAAGTTAAAACATGCAAATTCGAGGTTACAAAATAATATTTATTTCAAAAAACTGAATGTCACAACTGAATGGACCACTTTTTGAGAAGACGAGATAAAAAAAAATCAAAACTAGTTTAAAGAATGAAATTTGAAAATGTTTCTAATTTTCACCATTCATTTTTTTTTTTCGGTTTCCTTTGGTTATAAATCTGGTTTTCTTGCTTTTATTTCTACCTTTCTCCGTAGTGATTCATCAGGTTATTGTTGTTAATTTGTTTCTCCTTGGCATAAGTATTAATTTGCAACCCTCCAGTGAGTGCAACTTTATCCTAAATTTTTTATAAGGTTCCAAATGATATATAAAGGGCAATGATTATGGAACATCTTAAGGTACATTACTCTTGCTTTGATTTTAATTGAACATAAGTTTAATATTATTAAAAGTATGAAAAATCTACCAAATAATGAATTGAATAATAGTTTTAAACCCTTTGGATATCGGAAATTACGTAAGTGGTTATCAGAAGTCGAAATGTATTTATGTATTAATATATTACTGACAAAGTATGCCAATTATCAATAAGGCTGTTTTTGGTGTTATTTATAATTTGCGTTGATTTTTTAAAAAAAAATCCATAATTGCATTAATAACAATGATTCTTAATTTCTAATACTCTATAAGTTTTCCGAACTATACAAACCTGTATTATGCTTGTTAATTGAGCCAATGGCAGTTATTGCTTTAACAATGGCAACCGTAACCTCGTATTTCTACTGCAATCTACAGTTTAAAGGCTTAAAGTGTTCTGAGTTCTCTCACAATGTTTGTTAAAACAAAATCTTCATTTGAAATGCAACTGCATAACAGTTTCACGTATTTGTACATTTAAACTAATTAATGTTGAAAACAGTTTTAATGAACTAGACATTTCTATTCTAAGCCTTATTAAACCCACACGCCATGCTGCATTCACTACTCTGACAAACACTAAGCTATTTAATTTAACTTAATTTTCCCACTGGTAATTAAAGTTTAAATTTGGCTGTATTTGACTCTAAAAGTGACGAGCAATTAATTGATAAATCTTGGTTACATGAAATGTTTGAGGGAACAAACTTTAATAAAGTCTATCAATGAAACACTAATCACGCACATTCATGAGAACGTCTTCATTAATTCTTAGGCACGTTTGACTTGCTTTACAACAAATCCTGGTGCCTGAAAAAAGTAAGGCACGAAACTTAGTTTTTAACAGATGAATTTAAGCCACGTAAGAGTACCTCCCCTCATCAATTTTTAAAATAATCATATTGCGTGGAAAGTTTAGTTATCATCGTGATAAATAACTCCTACGCGGCCTGTTTTCGATGAGGTCTATCATTTATTACTTATGATATATTAGTTGATGATTTTTTCCTTTGTATTCATTACGTGTCGTGTTCCGCTATCTTAATTTCATTATGAAGATAATTAATTGATTCTCTTATAAAGTTAGGCCCTTTTGCTTAGATATTGTATTTTAACTTTTTGAAGTTGAATGATTAAGCTCAATCTTTGCGTAATGTTAAATCAGTTTTCATATTAAGTTCTTTTCCCTAAAAGTTGTGACACTCTTACAACTGATATTATCTCATTCATTAAATAGAATGTTAACTGATTATCATAGAGTGATATTAATAAACTAAAGCATAAGTAAAATAGTGTCATAAGTATAATCATAAAATAGTGCCAGAAGTAGTGCCATCAGTGTAAAGAGGGTATTAATGAAGTAATGCCATTTGTCGGGAAGAAGGCTAATTAAACTTTTAATTAAAAAAAAAAGTCATATCTACAAAGGTTGCAACTAAAATACGAGTTTCAAAACCCAATAAGATCGCATTACGGATAAAAACTTTAAGACTATTCGCTAGCAACTTTTCAATGAAATTTTTTTTTTCAATTTATCGAATTTCTTTTATAGAATTAGGTATATTTTTAATAGTTAGGTATATATTAAATACCCCACTTAATTAACCCTATTAATTATTTAACTATCCTTTTTTTGTCCTAAATAGAGAAGCTATAAGTTCTTATAGACGATATAGAACCTGAAATAATCATTTATTTTGTTTTTCTTGCTTTTGGTTTCAAAAGTTCTCAAAGTATAAGCAATAATTATAACTTGATAAAAAAAAATTATCGCAATTTTTGGGGACATAGCATGAAATTGGGCGAGTTTTTTCTAAAAAAAAGAAAAATTAATTTTATAATTTCATCGCAAATAGATTTGTTTTGCATCCAAGAGTGTAATAAAAAAGTAAGGCTACTCTTATTTGTTTTATTAAATAATCTTTTCAAAAATCCTTTATTCAAGTCATAACTTACCGTCTCAATGAGCATTGTTGTTCTTTTCTTTTAAATAGCATGTTTTCTACTGTGACACATTTCTTTTTTTTTTCTACATTTTAAGCGATACAAATTTTGTCCAGCTTCTTAGCAAGTTTTCTAGTTTTTTCTAAGCAAAATCTTTAGTCTTATTCAGCTTTTGTAGTTAATTTATTTAGAAGTAGACAATAAAAACAAACAGGAATTTATATACAATATAAAATTTTTCCTCACAATACACGGAAATTTAGCAAATTAAGCTGATACATCATCTCTATTTAATGACTTGCCATAAGACAATGATATAATATTCTATTTATTTTCCTGATTTAGAAAATCCATAAATGTTTTTCTCTAGTTATCCTCTTCTTCTCCTTGTTTTCCCTAACCAATATGATTCTGGCATTTCCTCTATTGTCTAAAATTGGTCTTTGACCGTCCACAATAGAACATCTTTTTTTTTCAACATGTCTCTAGCTTTTCCGTATAAATGCGTCCTTAGAGGGAAGGATATACATCAAAAGAAAAGAGCAATATAAAAAGAAAAGCACGTGGTGAGTGGTCAGAGGGTTTGAGTCAATCAATTCTGTCATTAAAAGAAGCCCGTGTCCATTGTTGACGCCAGAAGGTCACTAGGGAATTAGATTCTTGTTTGACTGGGAATCTTTGATTAGGAACAAAAGAAATGAAGGAAGAATGGCGTTCAAAAAGTTCTCATGATTAGATTTTTAAAGGGAATTTATTTCATTTCAATTATTTATTTATTTATTTTAAATGAAGTTTTATGCTTACGGTAGCATCAGTTTTCGCTGAAGTAATAAAGTTGCCATTGCATTGTTATAATGAATCATGTGTTATCAATGTGCAATCAATGTTACAATCTATTCCTTCAATTGTGTAATTAATTTCGGTGATTTTGTGAAATTTAATGTATAATTGAAGGTTTAGGGGCAATTTAATGATAAGTCATATTTTTGAATCGTTCAGGACAGCATATTATTTTAAGGGAATTTTCCATGAGATCATCATTATTTCCAAGTAGGCAATTAGGATTTTCTACTTTGAGAAAAACAGTATGGTCAAATTCAGCAGAATATGGTAAAAACTACCGTGTTTCTGGTTCTATGGGAACATCAAAAATTTCGGTAAGTTTTACCGAAGCTATTTGGTAATAATTTTAGAGAAATTAACAATAATAAATAGATTTCTAATGCATGATAAAATTTGGTAAAAGTGGTAAAAATTTGGTAATTTTATCATAATACCTTAAAGCATGGCTTAAAAGCCATGATTATTTGGCAAATTTTCTTTTCAGTTTTATATCTTTTTACTATATGAGTGGTAATAAGAATTATAACTTCGAAAGTCAAACTATTACCATAAACATATATGGGATCAAGGAGTCAAAAATAACAACGGTCAATATTAAAATGGAAGATTTTGTAAAAAATTAAAGTGTTTCTAGATGACCGTATTTGATAGAGTAGGACAAGCTGTTTTAATCAACAGCTTAGCATACCAACGTGATTTAGTTTAATGCCCAATTTAAAATTGTAGATATTTTTAGTCCCATAAAATTTTTTACCATTAGGTTTCCCTGTAGAAATTTTGCTTGCTCTAAATAGCATCCATATTTGATTTACGAGCCGTATATCCGGTTGACTAGCATTAAGTGCCTTTAGCCTACGACTTATAGAAGTTAATTATAGAATTATAGAAGTTAAGGCATGTTGCCATTTTCATACTGTTGGATTTTCTGTAGTTTTGTTACTGCTTACGTTTGCGTGTTTTTTAGTTAAATCGTTCTCAAACTTAACTCTTTGTTTACTGTATTGAACTTACTATACTCAAAATTAGTTTTTTGAAGTAAACAATGCTTTCAATTAGTAAAACAATATTTCCTATCCAAAGTGAATTTGTATTAATTTTTCTTTTTAGTTTTTGGTATAATGATTGCATTGTTAATGTTTGCTGTACAAAATTAATTTTGTATTTGAAATGTATAAAAAAAAAGAAAAAAGAAATAAAGAAAGAAAGAAATGTCACAAATCTGGCCCCTTTTTTGTCTAGATGTAAATACCTAATTTTATTGAATATAATTTAGTCCCGAATTATTACTGGGTGTTTACTAAATAGGAATACTGAGGTTTAATTTCCACTTGATTTTATGTGAATCAAAGTTGATTGGAATTTTTTTTAGATTCAATTGAAGCAATTAAGAATTACATGAAATGATCGTTAAAAATTAATGACAATGCTTCATAAAACGATAGGGTTTCAAAAACAGTCAGTATTTGTAACTAATTAAATAACGAAATTTATTTCTTAAAAATCTACCTCCATGTTGAAGTGAGATTGTTACATTTCTCTGAATAGTCATAACTTTGAAAGGCATCAATCCTTTTCTTAAATTGTCTTTTACGCTAGAAAATATTGCAAAATAATAATATAAAATTTTTAGACTACATTTTCGAAATATTTTCATCTTCTCTACAACGCAAACAATTTTGTTTTTTATTTCAAATTGTGTTTTTTTCCTAAAAAAGGAAACAAGAAAAAGAAAAAAAAAAAAGACAAAGAAAAACTTCAGTGAAAACATTGCATTTTTATTTTATGATTTTTTTTTTATTAGATGCTGTAGTCCTAGGCTGATTCACTGCACGCAATCTCATTTATCATTCAGTGCATATAAGTTATGTATTTAGAATCGAAGTTATAATTGGATATCGGAATTTTTTTTTATTTATGGTTAATGCATAAGATTATTTTTCATTTCATTTGTAATCAATTTCGAAACTATTCTATGGTTAATAAATTTTGAAGTAATATTTACAAAATATTATTAAATAAAATTAAGCTATTTATATTCATATCTGGAGTAATAAACTTTTGGTTTTTATTACTTTAAACGTAGTTCAATTAGTTACAAGCGTGCTCTGAGAAAAATTTGCGAAATAAATGGGCCAAATTCTCAGATACATGGAAAGATTGATTATAATTTCTAGTTCTTCATAAAGCTACCTTTTAAAAATAGAAAGGGGACAGTAATTTTGAACATATACGCAACTGTATTTACGTTAAAAAAAAATCACGAATCGTCAATAACTTCATTATATGGAAACACACTCAAAAGACCAAATATATCTTCTACACCTACTCTTTATATTTTTTAAAACATTATTTATTTTGAAGTATTCATTCTCACCAAAAACTCGTATGAATATGTTAGGGCAATGATTCCTAAAGTGTGTTCAGAGAAACCTTAGGGTTCCGTGGAAGTATTACAGTGATTCGGAAAATTAGAATTTTTCTTTTAACAGGCAATATTTTTTTTATAAAATATATAACTTAAATTAATGCATCACGCGTGGGAATTAAATAAAGGATCCCCTTTAGAGTTATATATAAACTATAAGAAAGCAAAGTAAGTAGCACAAAATATCAAAATTATGAATGTTTAATACATATAACTCAAAATTAAAAAAATTAAAAAAACAAGTAACTGATAAGTTATCTCAACTTTATGTCTTTTAATTCAGATTTCCCAAATGGACGCGTTTGTCAAAACGGAGAAAAAAAAATTTAGTAGAATTACCGTACTGAATGTACATTTGTGTTAAAGAAAACCACAATTCTCGTATTATAAACCAAAATATATGATTTTTTTAACCATTCATTTGATAATTTTTCCATCCATATGCAAACAGTTTATCAGAAATGCTGGTTTTCAAAATTATAGTTCTTCTTACCTCACATTTAGTAAAAAGATACTAAATTGAAAATTAAATGTAACCGAATAAATGGATTTTTATGGCATGCTCTAAAATATCATGATAAAATTACAAAATTTTATTGCATACAATAATATGATACTTTATTGTTAGTTTTGTCAAAATCAATACCAAAGAGCTTTGATGAAAATTACCAAGTTTTTTGGTGTTCCCATAGAGCCATAAGCGTGGTCAATTTTACCATATTCTGATAGATTTGACCATACTTTTTTCCTTAGTGTAGTCTACAGTTTTATATATTTATTTTGTGATATAATATAATTTTTTTGAAAAAAAAAAAAAAAACGAAAGTTTTCTTATAAATAAATTGAATTTATAATGCCTTTAGCCTTGTTTATTGTTGTGAAAATACTTACTACATGCCAACATAAATATTTAATTTCTGTAAAATCCCCCCTAGATCTAAAATATAAGTAGTACGCGATATGAGTCTATTCTCTAGAGAAAAGTTGGGTATTTTAAAGATATAATAGAGTCTAATTCTTGCCAGCAGCAGAGTGCATAATGTATCTCAACATCTCTGCCACCCGAGAGGAAATTTTCGAGTGGATGCTTTTCTGTTTATTCTATGGAGAGTACTTCAACCCAGTATTAAGGAATCTTTGTATTTTTGCAGTAAAAATATTTTATTTAAAAATAGTTGATGTCATTTAAGTATTTCTCATTGTTAACCGTTACTCTTACTCTTAATTTTATTTGAATTAGTTGTAAAAATGAAACTTTCTATTTTCGTTTATAATGTACGTATATAATGTATATAACTAGGTAAATAATTATTTACCTAGTAGGTAATACCTAGGCATTAGCCTCATTGATCACGAATTCAAATTAATAGCGTTAAGCACTTTCAAATGACACTGTGTACTCTTGAATAGGATTTTATTTCTCGAAATGTCCGTAGAATTTGCATTACTGACAATATATACTTCGTAATTAAAAAACAGCGATAAAAAATACGCCTAAAAAGTTTCATTGCTCAGCATATAAGCGATACCTGTGAATAATGTATGTTTTTTAAATAAAATTATTTTAACATTTATTTTTTTTACCTTTGCACAAGCATGATTCTGTAATTTGTAATAAAATTTTAATTTTTAAATTATCCAAGAAGGAAAACTCAACTGTTCTATACATCATAATCGTTTGAAAAGTGCTCAAAAAAGTAAACATCACTTTAATTTGAAGTAAACGAGAAGTTTGTAAAATTAAAAAAATATACTTGGGAAAATTTTTTTAAATTAAGGCTAAAGTAAATTAATTGTTAAATTGTGAAAAAGAAGCACTAAAGATAACTGTTTTATTTAATGTAACATTTAAATTCATAAGCAAACAGGTAAATTTTCAATTCATACTTCATTTTTTATATTTCAGTTAATTTTGTCATATTGAGTTAAGATAAATCACACAGATTTTAATCGCAACGATATTCGACAAAACATTAATAGCGGAACTGTGAAAAAGAATTAAAAATTAACTGTAAAATTCGTTATTTCTTTCTGTTGCTAATTATTTTTCAAAAAGAAATCCAAAGAATTATAATTCCAAGAAAAGTGGAGAATGCTGAGAAATTCTAAGAGCTGTAAATTCTTCAAAAAGAAATTTTAATTTTTCTAAACGAAAGTCATTTAATTCAAATGAAAACAAATTTTCATTATTTCAATGATTAAAATAGTCAAGTCAAAGTGGTTTTTTCTTGATCTTATCATTCAGGCTTATTATTCGTCAATCATGTTATCATAAAAACATTAAAAATGATTTATAGCTATATTCTGCTTCAAAGGATATCTTAAATGTTACTGAAGTTAAAAAAAAAAATATCAGGAAAACCATTTTGTTTTGATATTTTCCTTTTATATTTAAACTTACCTATAGCATATAAACTAATTTCCTTTTCTTAATAATCAATATAAATTTTATAAACTGGTTATTTTTTGTGAATATTGCAAATTAATTGTTAATATGAGTATTATTTATAATTACTAAATAGTAAGATGTTATGAATCATTATCTATTTCTGCTATTCCCCGATTTTCTAAATAAGGCTAAAAGTTCTTTGACAGAATACAACAGTAATTTACGATAAGACTTTAATTATTAAGTCACGTGATGTCGTAAAAAAATTTCCATTCAAACCATAAGCATTGCACGTATCGTGTTCCATAATATATTTCGGAGAATTCTTGCTTAAATCTCTTTTTTGTGTATAACAGTAAAATGTCTTCATATAAAAGAAATGTAAAAAAAAAAAATTCTGAAAAATATCTTTTCAAAAGATTCTTAATAAAACAATCTATTGTGTGCAAATAACTGGCGCAATTAACTTTAAAATATCGTTGTTTGGAAGTACCTTGAACCTGCACTGAACGGACAATAACTCTCCACTCTTATTGGTAAAATAGATTGCGCAAAACAACTTCTCTTAACCTTCTCTTAAAGCGAAAAATGTTTTCTAGTTTACTAACACTATTGACTTTAACCAAAAGTATCCTTGTTTGAAAGTATCCAGTAAAAACATACATTTTATTTCCAATCTATAATGAAAATACACTGAACGAATAATAACTCTCCATTCTTATTGGAAAAATAGATTGCGCAAAACAACTTTTACAAATCTTCTAAACTATTATGACACAAACTGAAAAACATAAATTTTAAAGACATTAAAATCACTAACCTTCTCTTAAAGCGAAAAATGCTTCCTAATTTACAAACCTATTGATTTTAACCAAAAATATTCTTGCTTGAAGGTTGCCGGTAAAATTAAGCATTTAATTTTCAATCTATAATGTAAACATACTGAACGAATAATAATTCCACTTCTTACCAGAAAAATAAAAGAAATGATTGCTCAAAACATGTTTTAAAATTCTTACAAATTTTCTAAACTATTATTGCACATACACTGATAAACATAAATTTTAGCGATATTGGAATCACTAACCTCCTCAGAAAGCAAAAAATGCATCCTAATTTAATAATACTGTTGACTTTAGCCAAAAGTATTGTTGTTTGAAATTACCAGATAAAATTAAGCATTTTATTTCAAATTCATAATACAAATACATTGAACAAATAACAACTCTACTTTCTTATCAAAAAAATAAAATGAAAGATTATTCAAAACATTTTTTAAAAATATTACAAATTTTCTAAACTATTATTACACACAGACTAAAAATCATACATTGTAAAGACATTAAAATCAATAACTTTCTCTTAAAGCGAAAAATACATTCTAATTTCGCATTTAATAACATGTCTCGAATAAAAACGAGCCTTGTCTCTTTTCAACTAAACAAAAACCAATCATCTTTTAAATTCCATGTGCAAAAGCAAAATGAAATTGATGGCATCTAGCTCCTTTAAATACAATGTTGGGTGAAATTAGTTCACTCTTTCATGTATTTATTTAGTGTTTAATTTCACACTCGTTTCATCCAATTCCTTCAAAATGAATAATGGCCTCAAAGTGACGTAATCTCAGGCTAATAATCTCTTTTGCCTCCAAAAGTGTAATAGTCTCCGTTTCATTTGCACATTTTAAGCGCCCTTTTTGACTCGCTCCAAATTACTTTATCAATATTTCACGGTTCCCTTTTTTGAGACTATCACTTTTAGTAATAAAAAAAGAATGTGAGATAAAGGAAATTGAAATGATAGCACTTTTTAAGACGAAAGACGGCATAAAGACGTGGATCTTAAATATTCTTTGGCATCACATCACTTTTAATTTTCTAGTCGTGTCTTTGATTTCGGTTTTTAAGTTCGGAATTCATTTAATTTGGTTCCATTATAGAATTGCGTTTTGAAGTGGAGTTTTCCTTTCTGTTATTTCTTTTTCACTTTAATGATAATCGGAGCACCATGTTTTGGCTGAAGAGTGACATAGTTTATCTTATTTCAAATTGATTATATAGTTTTATGCTTTATTTTATTTTTCAATATAAGTGTTAAATACATTTTTTTTTTTTGATTATATTTTGCTGGAGATATAGTAAATTGTAACTAATAGTATCTTTTTCAATTTTTCAGTTATTTAAGGATAATTGTATATTATACAATTATATATATATATATATATTATATATATATAATTATATATATATTATTATAACAACATTATATATATATATATATATATATGTAATACAAAAATTATAAATTTTTTTGTATTAATAAAGGCATTAAAACTCTTTAGTTTTCATAAAATGTCTTTGTTAAAGAATAAGCGTAGAGATATTCTATTTTGGGAATTCAAGGCTGAAAACATACCATTGAATTATAATTAGATTTATATTTCAAAGGAGGAGTTATTTTTTAGAAACTATCCCTCTTTCACTTCCTATTAGGAAGCATTAAATGATTTTCCTTAATGCGTAAGGTTACAAGACTGAGCCTTTTTGCCTCTTTTCTGTTAGTATATGCTGCAAGGGCAGTGGTTTTTGCGTTTCTCTTTCAACATGATGTGATCCTGATAAACTTTGTCAGAATTCTCCAAGAGGGCTGTCTACAACCCCTCCCTTGTGGAGTGTGGATGTGGACTGTTATAACCACCAGCCTACCTTTAAATAAACCTTTTGAGAGAGTATTATGGCTTACGACAGAATTATTCAAGCTGAATACAACAATGATAACAGGGATGTTGCCCTGATATTATATATATATATATATATATATATATATGCTTTAAAATTAACATTAAATTACCTAAAAATCTCAAAATCCCTCAAAATAGGAAAAAGCAAATCCCGGCCTCTCAGAAAACAATATTAGAAGAGTCCTATCCCACAAAAAGGAAAAAAAAAGAAATGCAAATCTCTTTGAAATCAATTCATAACTGATATAAAAAGGTAAAATTGATATTTCTAACTTAAGCAGAAAAAAAATGCAACGTTAATTTATAACAGTTTGATGAATTATGAGTAGATTTATTTCGTATATATAAAATATGAATAAAAGTAAATATTTAAAAAGCAATAGCACATATCTTTCGAAATTTATTCTCAGAAAATTGAAGAACACAGTTTAAAGCGAAAATAAAATGCACTTAACTAATTTTTTCTCTTTGGAATTAATTTGAAAGTGGTTTTCAAAATATGCGCTTCAGTTTATTCGTTGCCCTTCTTTTTTTTAATTTCTCTCAAATAGCTGCGAGCTTTTCGCTTAGATAATGATTTAAGTTTCCATTCTGAAATGCATTACTTACTCTAAATCGAAAGTATTTATTCCGCGCTTCAATGTATCAGAATTTTTTACTTATTCTTAATTAGTAACACTTATAAATATTAAGCATGATTTAAAACCTAAAATCGTTTTAACAAATATTCACTTTTAAAATATGTCTGTTTTTAAGAGTTTACTAATCTTGGCCTTTCTTTCTGTATTTACTTTCTGTTTTTACCTATTATATCTTTTGTAATTTGTAATTGAACTTATTTTAATGTCCCCATTTATTATTCATTTATTTAAAAATTGTTTATAGAACATTAGATGCTTTATATCATTTATGAAATTCTTTTGAACCGAAAAATATTTTTACATAAAAACCATCGTAATACTTTCTAAAGTATGAACTATCATAGGAATCTGCAACTTCATTGAAAGGAAAAACAAATAAATAATGTTCTTTTGCTATACTATCCTTCCGTTTTCTGTTTTTGTGCGATAAAAAAGTGATAAAATTGTTGAGAAATTGCAAAAATAATGATAGTAGTAACATAATTCACTTTATATTCGCAGCTAAAAGTCTCTCCAAATTTTTATTTCCGACCCTTAAGAAGAAAGTACCACGATAATAAAATGCCATTTTATTTGCTTTGCAAAAATAAAAGTGGACTTTTCTAAAACGAGAGTGATAATTTTTCGAAACCTGTCTTATATTTAAAAGCCGAAAACCGCACAAAAGTATAAACAAAAAAGAAAAAAAAAAAAAAACTAAAGTAAAACAAAAATAAAAATGGAATATTTGTTTGGTTTAATTCTAAAAGTTTAACATAAAAGAGGAATTTAATTAATTTTTATGAGATAAAAAAACTCCGCTAGATAATATGTATTTCGAAGTTCCACAGTAATATTTTTTCATCTAGGTATTTTAAATAATAACAATGAATTTAGAAATTTAAAGATTGTTATGAAATTACGAGTTTGCTATTGTAATATTAATATCAGATAAAATTATTTAAATCGGACATTTAATTACCTACTATAAAGTTTTCGCGATAATTTGTAGTATCATAACATGTAATTGTGTTACTTGGGTAAAATAAGAAGAAGAAAATATATGCTAGCATAATTTTTAAGCCTGATACTATATATCTTTATATTTGCTTAAAATGAACTTAATATTAACGCTTAATTCTTTGACTGCATTTTTTTCATAAGGTGTAAAACTTCACAAGGAACCTTTGCAGCATATCGTTATAACCTCTTTGAAAGTTCTTGTTATAACTGTTCACAGCTATATTAATTTTTTTAAAATTTAATTATATGTCATTTTATATTCCTCACACTTTAAAAATAAGTGATTACAAATGTTTTTCAATATAAGTAGTTCAATTATTTTAGTGATTTCACCTAATTTCAAATTTTAGACGTAAATAATGAATTTTCTAACCAATAAAGATGCTGTATTTTGGAAAAATGATGTTCGTCCTAATGCATAAAGGAGAATTCCAAGCTACAATGTATTTTTTTTAAGTAACTGAAAACAACTTTCTATTTAAATTAAATTTAAAAATAACATTTAAAACTAATTTTACCAATTTTCACTTTAATCTTTTAAGAATGAACTAATGAGTATTAAAAAGTAACGCATTGATACTTAAAAAGTAATTAAAAATTATAATGGAATTCTATTAATTTTGATTAATGCCTTAAATCACTGATAGCAACTACGTTTCTTTAGTGAAAATTTATACATATGTTTTCGCAAAAATTTCATGAAATAGAATTTTTTTTATCAATAACGAAAGAACCTTTCAAGGCAATGGTGCGTAGTGTAAAATAAAAGTTTGAGATAGAAACAAAACTTTATCGATAGATTTTTAAAGTACTAAATACAAGTGTGTAAGCAATTGTGAGATTACCTGGATGATAAAGCTGAATGGTTTCTAAGATAGTTCCGAAATAATTTATTCTAAATTCCTTCATCCCTCATTAGTCCAGGATGGACTGACTTTATTAAAGATGAATAATAACTTATAAATAATAGGTAAAAAAGTCAAAACACGTAAAAAATATCTGATGTGGACTTTTATCTGGTATTTTCCAGTTCAGGAGACCAACATCATTCCCTTAAGTCTCTAAAATGTCGCATCATATACACATTTTTTTTTATAATATAGGATGAATATTTTGGGATTTAGAAACTATTCAAGTAACAGATTTATTTGAAAATTGAATAAAGTTTTAATGAACTAATCAAGGCCAGTTGAATCATTAAGAAAAGACAAGAGGGTTAAACACAATAAAATTTTTGACAAACACGGTCATTTTTTCACAAAATTGTCTCTAAAATTCAAGTATTTGTCCTTTACTTAAAATTTTTTTTGAGGTTTTCTGTTTGGTAAACGTTGTTTACAATGATGTGAGTTGGTCATGACGGGCCTTGAAGCGTTGTTGGTAAACTCTTATATCATCACTAATTTAAAATTATGAATAAAATTTCTGACAGTGTGTAGTGAGCCAAGGCCCACCTGATCTGCCAATGATTTTGACCATCTAGCATTAGTGGTGTTAATATTTTTCAAAATATAATATTTAAAATATCTATTTAAAAACATTTTCAAATCTCCAATTAAAAAAACATTGATATGAAGAACAAAAAGTTTTGCTTCTTATCAGAGTTTTACGATACATAAGGGAGAATTTCCTCATTAGTTCAATTAGATTCAATGAATTTAGACAGAACATCGAGGAAAAAATCCTTATCAAAAAATAAATGCATATAACTTCATTGAAAAACGAATTTAATGTATAAAGAAATTTGCAATTTTAAGTAACTTACTAGTCAAAAGCGTGTGTTAAGGAGCTTATTTCAGCACTCTTGTATATAACAATATCATAAAAGAAAATATAATGGTTTCATTTCATTACATTATGCAATAACCATTTTTATATTTCGCATCATTTAGGAATTATTATATTTTTACCCCAAATGACTTTTTTTTATAACCCTTGAAAACAAATTAAATTCATCATATATGTTATGTATTTTATTTCAATGGTCAGGAATAACCCAAAACAAGAAAATAAATTCCTTAAATAATGCAATGTATGCATTTATATTTATTGGAAAATATTTAAAGTAGAATGCTTATTTCGCCTAACCAATGTTATTCTAATCTGGACGCATTTTCCGTATATTCTGGATAATGTTTGGGAATGGAACTTATTCACGCGATTCAATTCTAATGTTCTATACGGCTGAGTGACATTTACATAAGCATAATTTAATGTTCATTTTATCGATTTTATTGATTCTATGTTTTCTTTTTATCCAAAAAGTAACCAAATTATTGTATTCTTTAAATAAAGAATTATCTATTTAAATTTAAACATATCTTCAGAATTATAAGCGGAAATTAGACAAAACTTTTAATTCTGAGATAAAAGGATTATATCTATTTGAAAAAGAGAGTAAGTAAAATTGTGGTATATTACAACACTATTTTACACGTTTATAAATATATTTATTTGCTAAAGGCTTAATTTTTTTCAATTTGCATGATACATTTTATTTGATTCAAAAGTTGATGAAGTTGATTGTCAATCAACTTTTATGATTTGCATGATTTTATGATTCCACGTGCATTTTATGCACGTGGAATCATGCTACTGCCACAAAGATGGCAAAATGTATTTGACTATAATGGACACTATATGATTCAATAAAATATTTATACATTATAAGAAAATCACCTTTCATTTTCATAAAAAAAGTGAAAATACTTTCTAAACAACATAATAATTGGGAATTGCTTTGTAGTTTTTTTTTTGTTACTTAAATGCATGTTAATTTCCCTCACACAGCTGTACAGTGCGCAAAAAATAGATGGACAACTCTGAATAACTAATAATCGAATTTGAAAAAATCGTATTTTAAAATTCGATTTCTTAGGAACTATTCGTCTACTTTTGCTCAAATTTTGTATTTTTCCATTTAAAAATTGTATTCTTTAAGATGATGTAAACATCTTATGCCTGAAAATTCAAAGGGTTTTTCCACCATTATTACATAAAATAATAAAAAATAACAAATATTTATAAAGTTCTATTATTCATGCAATTATATTTGGTTAAACAGATTTTACAATTGGGTGCAAAAATTTTTCAATTCACTGAAAAAGTTCTCGAGATGCGGTAAAATTCACCAAAAGTAAATTTATCGTTAAGTAGTCCAAAATTTGGACTAAACTATGATTAAACTATCGGGACCATATTTCCCAGATTGCGGTTATTCTTATATTTTGAAGGTCAGAAATCTGAATCCATTGAAAAAAAACGTATGTTCATTCAGAGAAAGTACGTTTCTGCGCCTAATTTTATAACTTAAAACATCGTCTGCACTAATTAATTACCATATTTGAGGTTACAAGATTGAGCCCTAGAACATGAAGATTCGATAATTAGTTTAAAAGTTATTTAGGATAATCTCTTTTTTATTTTACACACTGTGCATGCTGTTGATTCGATTTCTTGCTCTCTGCGTTAGACAAAAGACTACAGAAACCAGAAGTTGAATGAGCCGTTGATCATTTTTTCATATATAGTTATAAATTAAAATTGAATCAATCTATATGAGTTTCAAATTCTTAGTTATTCTTAGTCCTTATTCTTAGTCATTATTTCTTAGTTAGTTTTAGTCCTTCATTAAAACGTTTTTTTTTACCTAAGATACCGATGAAATTGAAATACTTTTATAATTACTTCTGTAAAAACTACAAAAGTAAAATTATTATTTCCTTAATTATTTTATAAAATAATTTAAACAATGAATTTCAAAATAAATCGTAAAAAAGAACATTTATTGTCTTTTCATTTTTAATGCATTATTGAAATTTCTAAATCATATCATTTCTTAAAAAAATTCTATTAATACTAATTCTATAATATTCTAATAATTCAAATAATTCTATTATTTTTTTTTAATCTTTAATGTTTTTTCGTTGCTTCTAATCTATAATTTATATATTTTTTTTTATTGAAACTACAGAAAAAATTTTAATAATTTCATGACACTGTTTGTTAAAACTTTATTTTTCTAGAGATATATACACTCCTCAAAAGTGAAATTGCAACACCAAGAAATAATGCACGTAGCGTCATGCAAATTTCAGGAGCGATAATAGTGAGATGGATATGCAAATGATTAAAAAAAACAGACTAATAAAATCATTATAAAGCAATTTATTCAATATCTAATGTGGCCACCTCGGGCAGCTATACAGGCCTCAATCCGGCGAGGCATTATTTCTTGGAGTTGCAATTTCACTTTTGAGGAGTGTAAATTGAATTTTAAAAAGTAAAAAAAAATTATAAAGCGTAAGTAAATTGTTTTAAAAAAATAGTTTTAGCAATTTTATACAAAAAAGATTAAATATATAGTGTTTTTTTCATTTATAATATATTAGTGAGTCCTCCCGAACGATTCCTTATTTTTTTAAAAACAAGTTTAACATTTATAAAAATCTCGTTTCTTGAAATTTAATATCTTCAACTTCGAATTCTGCTTTAGAGATTTTGTTCACGTTAAATGAAAGCATCCGTATCCCACCAAGATTGCCAATTTATGAAAGATTTATAACCAAGACGAATTCGTTCTCTCTCCCCATCTTTGGACTTAATCTCGTTCTTCTCTCTGCAAAACCAATATCTCCGAAACGCGTTCATCGAAGCAAGCGTTTCATATTTTAAATCTCACTACAATGGACGTGAGAATTTATGTCATCTAGACCAGTGATAAAATGGCGGTCTGATAAAAGAACTAAAAAATAGACAGAAGTAAAGGGCGTCCAATCTTAGTAAAGCTCCTTCAGAATTTATTGCCATCTACCCAACTTCAAAATTCTCAACACTTTAAAGATGGTTGTTTATGGCCTTTATTCGAAGAGTTTTTGCGCTACAAGGATTTTTATTGTTAAGAGCGAAAAAGGATGCATGTAAAATTTTCGCGCTACTTTCTTTTCAGCTAGGGCAACTTAAAGTGACATCATAAAATCTTCAACTATAAAAGGTTCCCCACCTTTATATTTACTTTTTTTCTTAGATTTCTTGAAAGCATTTTGTTATTCATTTAAAAGCCTTTTGTTATTCGTTAATGGAAAAATGGCAAAAACTAAAGATTTTTTTTTGTTTTGCAGCAGGCAATGATATATAAACAATAGCAAATTTCATTTAATTAAAAAATTGGAATTTAAATGCTTGTATTTACTACAAATTATTAAATCTTGTTTAAATAATCGCTGTAAATGGAAGAAATTCAAATATATAGTATCGTAAATTTTTTTGTAGTTGATTGAACAATTTAATTTATTGAAAAATTTTAGAAAAATTTTTTGAATTGTTACTGATATTTAAAATTTCCTTATTATTGAAAACAATGGTTTTAAAGTAACAATAAACAGCCCATTTCCATTCTGTTAGCATGCCTAAAAGTAAAAAGAATCTATTTGATATGTTTAAACAAAAATTATTGAGATCATTGAGAAAGTATTTTAGAATTTTATTAATTGATATATTGTAAATGAGTGTAAATTTTATGCCTTTTATCATTAAATTCCCAAGTTCTAAGTTTTCTAAAATATTTAAATGGCCAGTAATAATATGTTTATGATGTTTTTCAATAAATTCAAAATATTTCTCTTCTTCACATTGACATTCATAATCGGATATATTAATTTTCCCTAAATTTTTGCTAATATCATTATAATTAAAAATATTTCTACCAAGAGATTTATTATATATAAAACTTTTAATTTTGTTGAAATCTTTAAACGGTTTTTATGGTTTAATTTTGTTAAAATCTTTAAATCTTTAAAATCTTAACACATATTTTTAAGTTTCGAAAAATATTAGGAAATTTAATCATATCGAAAATAGGATTTTAAAATTTATAGACGAAACATAAATTATGTAATTTTTTCTTTTTATTTGGAGAAATTTCACTCATTTTTGCTCAAGATCGAAACAAAGAATTCTAAAGTGTAAACTAAAAAATTTAAAGTTAATAATAAGATATTGAAGCTTATATACATCATTATTCTTAAGAGAGAAAACAAAATCTTTCATAGATATTATATTATAATGTTTATTAATTATATAATATTAAACCAATGAAATAGTTTGTTTTCTGCTTTAAGAATACTGATGTAGTATATCAGCTGCAAGATCTTATTATCAACTTTTTTTATTAATTTACACTTCAAAATTCTTTATTACGATCTTATAAAAGTGAAAATGAGTAAAATTCCCCCCCCCCCAAAAAAAAAAGAAAAAAAAATTTAATTTATATTTTATTATTACGTTCAAAAAACATTTGATAAGATTAAATTTCATATTTATGAAAATTTAAAAAAAAATTCCATTTAAAGATTTTAACATAACTCCAAACTTTAAATATAATAAATGTCATGTCAGAAATATTTTAATTTTAAAAATATTAGCAAAAGTTTAGGGAAAATTAATATATCCAATTATGAATGTCACTATGGAGAAGAGAAATAATCGTAGACATATATTATCACTGGTAATTTAAATATTTAAGAAAACTTAGAACTTAGGAATTTAACGATAAAAGGTACAAAATTTCGACCCATATACCATATATCAATTAATAAAATTCTTTCTTAATGATCTCAATAATATTTGCTTAAAGATATTAAATAGATTCTATTTACTTTTAGGCATGTTAACAAAATGAATGTGGGCTGTTTATTTTTTTTCACTTAGTAAATAAATTCTGTAACCATTAAACAGATTGTATCTGTTGGGTACAGATTTTTTCAGTTTTGAATAAGAAAAACTTTAGCATCAAATAATTTGATTCTTTATGACCGGTCTGAATGGCTGTCAAGTTTGGCCTTATATCAAGAAGGTCCCGGGTTTGAATACCGTTTTTGGACGTCTAAACGTATTAACAATGGAAAAAAATTAAAAATCTCTGACAATTCTTTGATTGAGAATATTAAAAAAATACCTGACAAAACATGATGGTTTTCTCTAGATCAAAAACCACGAAAATCACAAAAAAATTTTATAATTTAGAAACAAATCTAAATTTTAAAAATTTGTTTCACTTTGTAAACCAGAGGGTATACAGTTACCTTAATTCCAATTTTCTCTGCCGTTCCCTGACGACCGTACCTTAACCGACGGAAAATATCTGATGCTTACAAATATTTTCTGTTGTGTTCTTATACAGGTTATTTCGTGTTTTTTCCGTAGCATACGGATAATCTCTGGCAATTTTGCTGGCAGAAATTTTCCGCATTATAACATATAGCAGAATTATTTTTATAAATAATAATATAACAGAAATATTTTTATTTTTGCAGTTAAGTTTGTTAATTTGTTTTCATTTTTGCTTTTGTTTGCTAATTTGCAGTTAAGTAAGTTTATTAAGCAGTTAAGTTAATATAACAGAATTGCAGTTTATTAAGCAGTTGCAGTTTATTTGCAGTTTATTAAGCAGTTAAGTTAATATAACAGAAATATTTTTTATAATATAACAGAATTATTTTTGCAGTTAAATTGTCTATTGTAAGTAAACATTTTGCGTGATTTTAGCTAAACAATTTTTAGTATTTCAAATTCCTATAAAATTACAATTAATAATTTTATGTTTCATATATTTATTTATACCATTTTATCATTTATTAATTGCATACTATTTACTTTACAGTGTGTGTTCACTTTCTAAAGATGGATGGGATTCATAAATGAAAAAGAATGTGCTACATGATTGTTACATCTCGAACACTTCTATGGACTCTGCTAACTATGGCTACAACTTTAGCTATGGTGGCAGCTGTAATAACACCAACTTGGCTAATAGGACCTTCACGAAGACTTAGGGGAAGAAATAAAGTTACTCCTGAAGATGAAATATTTACTCCTTCCTTAGGTAAAGATATTTATCACGAGTCTTATACTATTCATATTTTAAGCTTTGTTTAGCTGGTATGTTTTATCGTTTTCTTAAAAAATGCTTAAATAACACAAAGTGTTGCATTTATTTGTTTTATAAAATGATAAATAACTTCCTTATTATAATTTATTGCTCCAGGTAAAAAAATTAACCTAAAGTAGTTTTTTTTTCAGAAATTTAAATTCGAAAAATAAAATTAAAACTTAATAATGATTAATTATTTGAGAGATTTTTAAGTAAAACAGAGAAGCTACCTATTGTAGGATTTTGCAATTCCTACTATTAGCTCACACTTCATATATCTTGCTCAAATTTTCAATCGTTAATAAAATACTTTTTATTCATCCACTGAAGTTCAAATACATTTTTTAAACTTGTAGTGGATGACACTTGTAGTGGGTGACACTTGACGTTAATACAGTTTTTCAAAAATTGATTCAATAATTAAATTTAATTAAATAATTTTAGTTTTATATGTGAGAAAAAAAATTTCTCTTATATAGGATATTTAACAGGATATAATAGCATTGCAAGAGATGGATAGATTTACAAATTATAGATCATCATCAGCTTCGTAAATTAGAAACGAAAGCAAATATAAAGCGAATAAATAAATAGTAACAAACAAAAATAATAGTCCAACACCACATATAGAAAGGAAAATGGACAATTGTTTGGAAATTCGCTTTCTTTTTTTGCCACTTAATATTGTGATTCTGTCGTATGTATATACATATTTATATTAGTTGTAATTATTTAATAAAATGTAATTAAAATAAAATTTTTCTTTGTTGACCTAAGTAGGAATTGACTTCAATTTTTTTTTATATTACTTGTTATCTATATATTTTCGAAAGAACTGTTAGAATCATGAATCATTCGTTTAAAAAAATTTTGGCAAACATTAAATTTTAAACGGGTTTAGTCTGCCAAATGGGTAAAACAATATTGCAAATATTATGACCAATGATGAAAAGAAACATTAGAAAAAGATTTTAAAACTTAATATTACAAAACCAAAATATGAAACCATAGTATATAAAAAGTACTTGGTGTACTTGGTGGTCCAATTCTAAAATTTTATTTTCAGGTAATTATTTTATTCCGGTTGTAGCACGACTTGCTATAACATCGAGAGATAAAATGGCTATGAAATGTTTATAATATTCTATCTTTACATATATTGTTATTTATCAATTACAATATTTAGAATTATTATTATCTACATGGAGAAAAAAATTCAGATAAAATTACCGTGCTGTATGGTAATGACGTTTCTAAATAAAAAAGAAAACATATTTCTGATAGTAAAAATATGCGGCACTAAACAATTCCTTTGGTTGTTTTTCTATTCATATCAGGTTAACTGAAATTCTGGTATTCACAATTATAGTTCTTATTACTACACGTTTAGTAAAAATAACAAACTGAAAAGTAAATTATATAGAAGAAATTATTTTTTTGCCATGCTTTAATGTATCATGATAAATTTACCAAATTTTATCACATATGATTCGGTAAAAATTACCGAGGTTTTTGTTGATTCCATAGAGCCAGAAACGCAGTAAACTTCAGCATATTCTGGTAGTTTTGACCATATTTTTTTTCATTGTGTAAATATTCTAAATTGTCTATAAACTTCTTATATTATTATTTTTACTTGACTTTTACAGTACTAGAAATTTACTAGGCTTTAACAGATTTCAGTATTGTTATATTTGTTTTTATATTCCAAATAACCATGTTTACGATGTTTAGAATTTAGGTCTTAATTACTTTTCTTTTGACTAAGGTCTTGAAAACTGCTTCAAGATTCGTAAATAAAGATTGTACAGTTAACAAATTGAGATAATATTTTTATGAATAAGAAAAAGTAATTCGCATAAAATATTAGTTTTGATTGCACAAATATGCTCTTTAATTTTTACCCACTTCTTTTATTTATCAAAATTTTAAATTAGACGGATTAGAAATGTCATCGTCAAGCAATGTGTTTTTATATAATTTTAAGAAAAAGTGACATTCGCGATAATAAAGAAAAAGAAGTATTATAAAAATATAGTATCATTTGTAAAAGTCTTCGTACCTTATTTTCAGAAGTAAAATGTTATTAGAAAGTTTCTCTTATAGTCTATAAATTTCAAAAATGCGTATTTAAGTTGTAAAAGAGACATTAAATGCAAAAACGTATGAAAGAGTTTTTTTTTAAATATTTTTTCTTATTTTTTAAAGAGCTTGCTATCAATGCAATATTACTATTAACCTCTGTTTCACTCAATTGAATCAATGATTCCAAAAACCAGAAATCTCCACTTATATCCAAATTAAGATTCTTACATTTTTAAGTTTAGCTGACAGATACTTAGTTAGGATAAAAAAAATTACTTACATGATGTGGTATATTTTGTGCGGTAAAATTTCAATTTACTTCAAAAGCATGCTAAATCCCGGAGTTCTCGGGATGAAATTGCGAATAAAACTTAAGATGACTGCAGTATTTGCCTATGAAATTGTGCACAGAACCTAACAATTAATTATTTAGTTTAGGCTTCCTATTTTGTTGATGGTTTTTAACACACAGTGAGGGATTCAGAATGTAGTCCTTTAGGTGGTATATGCAAGAAAAGAAAGAGGGATAACTATGCCACAATAAAATAAAAATTGGGAAAAATTAAGATACGGAATTCATGGGGTCCGGAATTAAGTTGGATTCGGCATTCATAGCAAAGAAGAAGAAAAAACTTCTTAAGAGATGCAAAGGTGAAAATTGAGAGTAAGGATACCAAAATAACAAATTAGATAATATAATTTAATATCATCACTGCTCAGCACAGATTATCACAATCCAGAAGAAGATTTCTAAATCTTCACAAATAACTATGCATAAAGCATAAATAAAGTCTTTATTTCCTTTCTTAATGTCAAATTATTAATATTTCAGTTTTTAAAAAATAGCATATAGTATTCGCTTTAAGGTTCCGTACTTAAAATTGGTCATTGACTGAATAAATTTTTAAAAAAAGATGGGATGCTATCGCATTATTGTAATAGAATATTTTGCAACCAGAAATATGTTTTGAACTCATTGATTCAATTATAAAATAAGTTTCTGCAATTCGAAAATAATTCTTTAAAACTTAGGAATACAGTTATATACATTTTTTAAGTCAAACGGATTAAAATAATAAATAATTAAGCTATCATTTGGTTCTTCTTGAGACCACAAATCTGCATATATATATATATATATATATATATATATATATATATATATATATATATATATATATATATATATATATATATATATATATATATATATATATATATATATATGCGTGTGTGTATGTATATACTGTCCGTATTTAATAAGTGTCTATAACAGGAAAAGAGTTAAGCCATCATTCAAGCAATGTACTTCTTCATTAAGGAAATTGATATAAAAAAAACAACTTCGTATTCGCATCATCAGAGTCGGCCCTATTACTGGAGAAATGCCAGGACTTATCTTATAATTTATTGTCGGCAGGATGCCTTCCACAAAAGAAAACAGAAAACAAAAAAAATGAGAGATTATTTTTCGCTTTCCTTCAGAAAAAACTTTGTAGCATTAGTAATTGCAAATACATATATATACGTATCTACATTTATTTTTTCTAATCACTTTAAAAAATACAGATATATTTCATTTGGACTAAACAGCTTCAAAAACATGGAATATTAATTAGCTATATACTTTGGTTTTTCCGAATAGAATAATGCAGTAAGTTGTAAATAAATGTTTAAAAATTGAAGTGCATTTTAAACATGTTTGTTTTTACGGATTTTACTTAATAAAAAAAAATTCTGCTTTTGTTTCGTAGATATCGGTTAAGTATTTGAATAACCATTAATTTTTGCAATGCTGTGCAAATATAATATTTCTGATTTTTCATTCTTAGCTCTATTAAAGATCATATTTCCTTGAACGAAACCGAATGTAGCTTAAGATTTAAATAAAAGTAGTCATAATACAATTTCTAAATTGATAAATAGGCATGTATGAATTTTTGCATGTATGAAGTTTGTAAAATTTGATCTGAGTTAAGTTGATCTGAGTTGAGTTTTCTTAAGTTTTTATTTCATTGATTTTATTTAAAAATATCATTTAAGATAAGGAAAGTGGTAAAGATTTATTCAAATATTATTTATCTTAAGAACGATTTTCATTAAATTCTATATTATAAACCGATTGAACATTAATGATAACTATAAACACAAGATTAGCCAAAATTTTCTGCCAAAGATTTATGCCAAACGAAGGATAGAATAAAAAAAAATTGAATTAAAAATGTTTTCTTTTCTTTTTTTTTACTTTAAATATAACACGTCATTTCGTCAAATTGCATTTCGTAAAATGCATAGTCAAAATAATAGTTTGAAAATAAAATTGGTGTACTGTAAAAAATTCCGGATCAAATTACGGTAAAAAGTGGCGGCACTCAGGGTGCCAGTACTTTTTACCTTAAAATCCATTTTTTCCGTAACATTTTACGGAACAAAAAATCTGATATACCATAATTTTTATATTACGTAATATTTACTGTAAAATCACTGAATCAATGTAATTAGATAAATATTATTTTACATAAGTAATAAGAAAATTTATTACTCTATATTAGAAGTAAATACCATCGTCTTTTTCGGAAAATTTTCGTCCAACTCGCTATTTATTCTTTTAATTCAAAAATTTTTTGATGAAGCAATATAAAGAAACATATTTAATTAAAAATGTTACTGATGCGGTCTATAATTTTTGAGTTATTCTAAGTCAAAGTTGAAGTCTTATTTTCTCCGAGTAATTCAGTTTAGCGAAAAATTTTCAGCTCGGGTATTACGATTTTTTCGAAGCCACATATTCTCATGTCTAAAAAAGAGTAAGATGTCTCTCCTTGTTCTAATTACGAATTTTGGAGGAATTTAATAGTTTACATTGACGTTTATTTTAAGATATTTTCGCTGTAAAGAAAGGCCGCAGTAAAATTATAATGTTTCTAGCAATAGTGAGAATGTAATGAACCCCTTGGTTACAGATTTTGTACATTTCTTAAATTTTGATTGTTTGTTATTAAATTTAAAGATATCAGGTTAAATTAAATTTCATATTTCCCCCTTTTAAAAATTTAACTTACTTTTTACCTTTTCGTATTTTTTACACGTCTTTTAGTTTTAAGGTTATTTCCTCTCAGTCATCAGATAATTTCAAGAACTAAGAGTTTGGTACGGAATTTGAAGAGTTTGGTACGGAATGATTCCCTTGTGAGAATGTTTTGATTTTATTGTATTTTTTTATGATGCCTTGAGCAAAAAGCGGACAAAAAATCAATTCCTGATGCGTTATAAAGAGTAAATTTTCAATAAAAAGATATACAATTTGGTTGCAAAGCCATACTTTCAAGTCGGATTGGATAATACCATTTAATTATCCAATCCGAAATTTAATTTAAAACAGTTATATTTAAATATCTCTAAATATTACTCGAAATTAAGTACTGAGTATAATAACTATGTTTTATAATACAACAATAAGAAAAAATGAATTATTAAAAAACAATAAAGGAGATTATAATTTCATAATCATAATAAAATATCATAACAAAAATCTTTGAAACAGATTGAAATTATTGTCAGCCGTTTTCAAACAATTATTAAAAATAATACGTGCATTGAACAAAAATAAAAGTAAACGAGTTTGGAAAAATACTTTTTAGAAATTTGTATTTAATTTCATTGTATTTAATTTAATGTACGCTCAAGACCATATCCTTATAATCGTGAACTCAGTTCATAAAAAATAATAATTATAACAAAAGTTTCAATTTCGAATCACTTTTTAATCAATCATACAATGGAGCAGAATTTGACTTCAACACTGAGAAAAAAAAGTATGGTTAAAACTACCTAGATATAGTACAATTTACCGTGTTTCTGGAACACCAAAATGCTCGGTACTTTCTACTGAAGCGCTTTCTAAATAATTTTCATAAAATTAACCATAAAAAAGGTTTCTATATGTGTTTGGTTTTGGTGAAAGTGGTATAATTTGCTAATTTCACCATGATACCTTAGAGCATGGAATAAAAACCATATCGTATTTTTTATTAATTGTGTGATAAAAAGACTTGTATTTTTGCAACCCAGAATTTTCAGTAAACCGTTACCAAATGAACAAAAAAAAAAAAATTACCAAATGAATAGTTTAAATACCGTATATTTTAGTTTATATTACCTTAATTATGGTTTATTTTACCAGAAATGTCATTAGCATACAGTACGATAATTTCACTAGAATTTGTTACTTCGTGTACAGAGTGTTCCTTATTGACTACCTATAATATATATTTTTAGAAGTCTTTAAAAAATGAAGACAAAAAAGTTTACACTTTCGGAACCTAAAAAAATTACAGATCTATGGAAAATTACAAATTAATGCTTAAGAAAGTGAAGAAAACGCTATAAAAATGATATCTATTACTGAGGAAAATGAGTGAACAGAACATCAAATCCTGTTTGATTGCCGGAAAAACAGAGATGTGATTAGAAACGATTATTTGAATCTTTTTTAAATACTTTATAAATGTACATTATACATTTTAAAAAGTGTACTATTTTTGTGAGAAGCCTCTTTCTCTTCTCTCGATTTTAAACAGATATTCTTCGAAGAAATCACACATGCTCTCCTACTAGTACCACCGCAGAAAATGTGGAATGTTATGGGGTTCCGATCTAAAAAGTTTTAAATATTGTGTCTTAAAGTATTTGCTAAATTAGGAAATAAATTGCATTTTATATTTTTTAGTTTAATGATGTATGCCATGAGGCACAACTTCACCAGATATTAAAATTAAATTATTTGACATTGAAAATTGATTTATCGGTTTTCTAGAACTTTCGCAAACAATATCATCACGTGAACTTTATTTTATTAAACTATACTCAAATTCTACATTACCATATATTATTAAAAACAGCGAGCTTGTTTGATTAGTTTTGTAACATAGATACTTTTTTGCAGTTTGGTCTTGGAATTTAATAACCTAAAGTTTTACTTTTTTTATATTTTTTGCCAAGTCTCTTTTTACGAGAGAACAAAATTTCATTTTCTGAAACAGTGTGTGGAGGTGAATTTAAATCTGTTTTTTAAAGCTCCCACAGAAGGGTATTGTAAAATTTTATTCTATACTAAGCTATAAGAAATTCAAATACTTCCAGATATCGCAAGTAGTTGTATAATAAAAAATAAAATAAGTTGAAGATTTGTATGATTTGAAGATAATGTTGAAGATTTTAAGATGATTATTATTTCTTTTTACTCTTGAATAATTGTAACTTATGAGTACATAATATAAATTCTTTAACAAAATAAGCATTCGTTAAAATTAAACAAGTGTTTCATGCTTATTAGTTAACATGCTTAAAAAGGTTTGACCATTATGAGAATGTTACATTTATGTAGATTCTCAGTTCTAATAGGAATCACGTAGGAACGTTCGAATATACAAGTAGTAACACGAACGCATGTAGGAATTTTTGTTTCGCACTGAGAAAAAAAAGAATGGTGAAACTACCATAATATGATAAAATTTTCCATGCTTCTGACTCTATGGGAACACTAAATAGCTCGGTTATTTTTACCAAAAAGTTTTGGTAAAATTAACGGTTTAATAAAATATTATAATATGTGTTAAAACTTGGTAAATGTGGTAAAGTTTGATAATTTTATATTATACCTTAGAGCATGGCATAAAAATTACTTATTGGCTTAAATTTACTTCTGATTTTGTTTTTACTAAATGTGTGGTTTGTTTTTACTATAATTTTAAAAACCAGAAGTTCCGGTACCATATAAACGAGAAAACTACCAAGTGAATGGTTTAAATACCTTATATTTTGGTTTTAAGAACCAAAACTATGATTTTTTGTCTACCAGAAATGTCGTTACCATACAGTACAATAATTTATCAGAGTTTCTTTTCACGTTCAAAGAAAAAAAAAACAGAAAAAATAAAAGAAGTATTTTAACAACAGCCAATTGTGAAGCAGAGGTTCAAGGATGCTAAGGCTAAGTTGAAGTAAATTTATATATGCTATTATAATGTAAAAATAATTAAAGGTTAATTATGCATAGAATTAATTAGATATATTCGATTGAAAGGAAACTTCAATGCATAGATTTTGTGATATTATAAGTAATTAAAAAAGTATCATGCTCTGACCTTATCTAAAATATCTAATTCACTTTGGTCAAAGTCTCAATGTAATTTAATCACCTGCTTACTAAAAACAATGTATCAAAAAAAAAACCTAAAAACAATGCAAAAGATAGAAATTTAATTCATATAAATATTCCTCTTATTTTTTATCAATGTTCTGGTATTTCTGATAATAAAAAGATAAAGAAATTATGTACATAACACGCTTTGATAAATTTTAATTCACATGATACCTGAAAAATTTTCAGGGCACATAAATAATAGGTAGGGAAACCTCAGCTGTATTATATTCTTGAAAGTTTTGGAAACTATGATTCGAATAATAATTACAAATAATAGATTTAGATCTATTATTTGTAATTATTTGCAGGTAATATTTTAATAAATGTAATGTGAAATGTATCATACATTTATGCAGTTCTATTTGAAAAAAAATAAGACTTAATTTTTATTATTTTGAAGTTTAAAAACTTATGAATGCTTTTTTTTTCAGGCCTCTATAATGGTTGTATTAAACTTCATGAAATCGATCAACTTTTTACAGCTAATTGTGCTCCATTTGTCACTAGTTTCAGCATGTCCTCTGAGGATTTTCCGAACTTTTGGAAAGCTGCACTCGTTTTATTTGTATGTGGCTTAGGCTTGCTATCATTCACACTTATCACATCTTTATCATGTTGTTGTATACGAAGTGTTTTTCGAAAATCCATGTTTACTGTATCTGGAACTTTGCAGGCAATTGCTGGTAAGAGTTTAAAATATATTTTTAAATATTGACATCTGTATTATTTAGAGAAATTTAATATGTGTGTTTTAATAACTTAGTGTCAAAATTCAATTAATATCATTTATGATAGTTACTTCTGACTTTGATAAAGAGTTAGTTAAAGTGTTTCGAAGTCACCGCTCTTATTTTTATCAATAGAGAGGTTCTTGTTAAAGGGGAACTCAACAAACCTAGAAATTGGTCATAAATTAAAATTTAAGCAATGATAAGTAAAATTTTGATGGAAATAGGCTGCATCAGTTTTTTTTTTAAAAAGTATCGTTAAGCTAAATAAATCAACGAAAACAACTTATTTGTTGAAAAACTAAACGGTAACACTAGAAAAAATTTTCGACCCTACATATGTGGCTTTTAATGATTTAATGTTTGAAAAATATTCTAAAAGAATTTATTTAAAATAGTGGTTGCGGAACAATCTGTTTCAGGTAAGTATAAAACTCTTCTTTGGGTTATGCAATTTCAAACAAGTTATCTTCAATATTTCTTTAAGTTCGAAAGTCATATTTATACTCTTTCGTGAGAAACTTATTTAATTTTAATTTTTTTTTTAAATTTGTAGTTATAATTACTTTTATGAAAATATTTATGAAAAATTGAATATAATTAATTATGAAAATATTCTTATGAATAATTGATTTTTTTTAATTTGTTAATATTTTTAAAGAATATTTAATTTATGAAGGATATTCTTTTAATAATAATTGTTAATATTTTGTGTTAAATTTATAGTCCGTCTCTTTTTGTGCTAGTGACATTTTAATGTTCTATTGAGTAAAAAACATGTTTCAAAATTTGTATATATTAGTTCTTCAACAAATACTAAAAATGCAAATTACGACATTAACGAACTTGTTTGAACAGATCTATCTGGTTATAATTGTCCCTTTAAAACTTTCATTATAAAATTTCTCAAATATAAACAAAATTACGATATAAAAATTTTCGATTTAAATGAAACTATTTGAGAAGTTATTAAATTATTGGTATAAAACAAAGCATAATAAATCGGACATTTTTTAAGTGTTAAAGAGTTATATTTTTTGTGATTTTTTTAATCTGTTTTTAATTATTCTTAGATAATGGATTATTCTTCTTTCAATTATTAATATATATGTATACAATTTAAACATTGTTAAATTATAAATATATATAATTTAAATATTTTTCACTTATACGCAGATTTTAATACCGGCTCTTCATTTTAATTTTAATAAAGACACGAATGAAAACTATTTCAAATAAATGTATAGTTTAACAGATTTCTTTTTAAAAAAACTGACTACACTATTGATTTATTTATTCATTTTTCTAGTTTTGTACAATTTATTGCTTAATTATTAAATGTTATTATTAGAATAATATATAACTAACTAATTAAACAATTTCTCATAACTCTATTAAAGATATTTTTCAAAAAAATATTTTTTAAAACTTCAAATAAATTATTTAAGCTGTTCTTACATGATATAAAAATATATTTGGCTTTTTGACACTAAACTATGCTACAAAATATTCTTCTATCTAGTTTTGCATAGTTTATTCCAGTACTTTCCATTTGATAAAAAAATGTTGGCAAATAAAATTAAATGAAAGGCTTAAATTTTCATTTCTGGTATATTAAAATAAAGCCGTGGCATTCTTTAGGTTAGTCCATATCCAACAGAAGCCTATGATATTTTTCTAGATGTCTCATTTGAAAGAAATCTAGAGTGGATATTATTTTCATATTCAAGTTTTCATTAGAAATTTTCTTACTTTTAAAATAAAGAGTGTTTGATTAAAATGAAACTATTTCAGAAGTTATTAAATTATTCGTATAAAAATCCTAAGAAACCGGACATTTTTTAAGCGTTTAAGATTTATATTTTTCGTGATTCTTGCAATTATTTTGAAGAAATATATGTGATATAAACATTTTTCAATTAGACGCAGGATTTAAGACCTGCTCTTTATTGTAATTTTGATAAAGGCACGAATTAGATCTATTTCAAATAAATGCACAGTTTAACAGACCTTTAAAAAAATCGACTACTCTATTGATTGATTTATGCATTTTTCTAGTTCTGTAAAATTTATCACCTAATTATTATTAATGTAATAAATAAATAATTAATTAAAAACTTTTTATTACTCAATTCAAAATGTTTTTATTAGAAGCTTCAAATAAATTATTTCAACTATTCAGATATGATATAAAATATATTTGGCTCTTTGGCACTTAACTATGCTGCTAAATTTTTCTATCTAGTTTTGCATAATTTATTCCTGTATTTTCTGTTTGATGAAAGAAACTTTGACAAATAAAACTAAACGAAAGGCTTAAGTTTTCATTTCTGGAATATTTAAATAAAGCCACGGCTTTCTTCAGCTAAGTCCATTTCTATCAGAAGCCGATGATATTTTTCTAGATGTCTCATTTGAAAGAAATCCAGCGTAAAATAATTTCCGAAGCATGCATGCAACTGAGGAAAAAGCTCTAAGAGAAATCGATTTCTTACGTCACCATTAGTCATTCAAAAAGTCTGGTTCAAATCATGAGGAAGCGAAGATCGAGAAAATGATAGGTTTTACTTTTTATAATAATTCTTCAAGGGAAAAAAAATAGTTCTTTGGCAAAGAAAAGTTTTCCGCTTTTTAATGACTTTAAAAAAATTATTATAAATATTCAAAGCCGGTTTGATTATTCTAGTGTCCTTTCAATTCTTTCTTGTTTGATCACTTGTAAAAGTTGGGTAACAACTATTTCAGTTTGGGTTTGTTTACTTATCTAGTTAAAAAAAATAATAAAAAAAAGTTTGTAATGATAATGCTATAAGTATTTAAAAATAGATTTCACTCATTTATTTTATTTTTAAAAAGAATAGTTAAAAAGCTATTGAAACTACATTTTTTTTTTTCATTTCGTTAACACTAAAACCAACTTATGCATAATGACAGAAATTATTTAACAAAAATATAAATTACAAACAGCAAATTTTATTAAATTTGTAGATTTGTGTCATAGTGATGACCCTTACAATTGGGTGAGAGATGGTAAGCAAATGGATTTTATTCTATTTTATAATCAGCGTAGATCAGCCAGCCCTATCCTGAGTTTATGACGATCAATGATCAGCTCCGTAATCATGTAATTTCAAATCCAACCAAGAAGAGAACGGAACTCCTGGATTAGGTATTGAGGCAAACTAACCTTCGTTGAGTACGAGAGTTTTGATGGAACTAACCCACATTTGCGTTACATGGAGAAGAAAACCACGAAAACCTCACACGTTAACCCAACTTTAAGGTTGCTCTTACCAATGATCTGTCTACCACTGAGGATATTTTAAGACAGCACTGTGATCGATGCGAGCCGAAAGCTAAATTTCTACCAACTAGCCACCTCCATTTGGAGGCGAACGCTTTATCCCCTGATCAACCGCGACTCTAGCAAATGGATCAGGGAATTGGTACCTAAGTACAAAAAAGCCAAGGAAAGCTCATTTTCATCTTTTTATTTTTAAGAGGAATTAAATATTACCTTTGTCTTGCAGGATAAAAGTTAAAAGCATCAATTCTTTTCGATGAATCAATGTGCATACATTAGAAGTTTATAGTTTTTGTCAATTACGGAACAAAATTATGGAGAGAAATGCAACTTAAAAAAATGTAATTTATGTTTAGTAAAAATTTTTCTTTTTTTGAAATCTTAAATTCTGTAAATAAAGGAGTCCTTTAATCATAGGGTATTTTCATGTTTATTTCAGTAAACGCATAAAAGAACTTTCGAAATTTATAAATAAAAATTAAATAAAAAAAAATAGACGTTTAAGTTAATTATCAAAAATATTTTTTGAAGAAAGAGAAGATGTTGCCCTTTTATTTATAAAGCATTCACTGTTTTTTATTCATAAGTAGATAAATAAAGCAAAAATACAAAATCCGTGAAAGTTAATTTTATAGTTTGACTTTAACTGCAATTGTACCTACTGCAAGTTCAAATTACGAGTCTCAAATTACTCAAGTTCCAGACGATTCGTTAGCTTATTGATCATTTAATTATGATCTATTCATATCACTCTGGTTCATGAATTCTTTAAAAATGTTGGAGAAATTTAAGTTTTCAGTTATTTTTTTTAGTACATCATAATACCTGTATTTTTAAATCGTATTAATGTGATAACAAAAATATTATATCTAAACTAAATGTTTTATTGTTTTAAAAACATGCATTAAATTTTAAAACAATGTTTAGAAGAATTTTTTTATGAATAGCTATAGAGTATAATGGATACAAAGCTGAAAAACTATACCCAGGGAATACCATTTTCATGTCTTATAAGTCAAATACGAATGCCATCTGTCATTCTTTTAAACCCATAACCATTAAAGAAATGAATTATTCATGACGTAAAGTCTGGATTTGTTGGTTAATTTCATAATGTTAGCTATTTTTTTGAGAACAAAGTATTTCTGTTTTTTTACCTGGTATCTTTATTATAATGCATAAAAATTTTTCCGTGACCATAGAATAAAGGCAATGTTTTTGTAAATGAAATGAATGAAAAATGATTGCTTTGATACAAACATATTTTGAATCTTGAGAATTGGATGAAAAAATGAAGAAAATTGAACAAAATTAGGAGCCCCAGAAAATGTTATGCACAAGAAAATATAGCAAAAGAGATGTCGAGATATTTTATTTTATGAATCGATTATTAATATAGTTTATTTTTAACTTTTATTTTTTTGTATTGTGTTAGCACTTATGAATTTTTCATTCTATTTGCAAAAATTTTGATTTTTTTTTCTTTTAATTTTTTTTTAAGTACCGATTTTTGAAATTTGCAATAATTTTTTTCTCTTTTTTGATGTAGTAAAAACTAGAAAGTAAAAAGAATTAATGAATTATATAAAAATATTTCGTTTTCAAAATATCTAAAAAAAATTTAAGTCTCCAAATTTATTTCATTTATTATTTTCTTTCCAAATTCGTTTCATTTAAAAAAATTTTAAAAAATCAAGAAAAAAAATTGCTATAGCGTTAAGCCTAAAAATAAATAAATATGTAACTTAAAATAAATTTTTATGATTGAAATCTTTATTTTATCAGTAATAAAAACTGTATCGCATCATAAATAAATAAAAATCAATTTCAAAATAGATATTTTAGATATTTTACTTTTTCTGACAATTTTGACTTAAAACGTTTTGGGATCTAATTTTTCTGCTTTAAGTCGATAAATGTTTCGTGTTTTTAGTTTAATTATTCATTCAAATCCCTGAAAATATTGCTTTTAAATAAATCTCAAAAGTATTAAAATATTCAAAACGAAAAGGGAAAACCTGAAAGTTGTAAATATTTTATTTGTGTAAATGTTTTATATTTATTATGAGAATTTAAATTTGAATTTCTTCTGTACAAACACATTCTAGATTAATACTGGCGTTATTCTAACAATTTAATAAGATCTGATTTTGTTTTAAAACATTTTTCATTTAGAAAAAAAAATCACTTCTCCAGATCAGTATGGAAGTATATTATTTTTGAATATATATTTGGTTACAGAAGAGAAATTCTTATATTAGTAACATTGAAATTGTATATTAACTTAAATTTTACTATTAAATATATATTTATTTTTTGTTACAATAAAAATTACATTAAGGGCTTCTGCATATCATTTATTTATTTGAAAACATTACAGAATAAATCAAATATTTTGAAAATTCTTAAATGCAATGTTTTTATAAGTTATGATAATTATTTAATCTTTTTTTAATCTAATTGAGAAGTTTTTTATGTTTATGCATCTCTTTAAATGTAACTGATGAATATTTAAAGATATAGTTGAACATCATTTGTAATGTGTAATTGGATTAATATTTCTACTTTGCTTTTTTTCTCATTATGTTATAAGAGATTGATTTTTTAAGTGCAATAATTTGGATTATATTTCAAATCTATATTTATCTTATGCTTAGTTTTAAGTTCTATTTATTTTAAACATTGAAAATACAATTGAAGTTTCAGATTTGAATACTTTCCAGTTAATTTCACGAAACTATTATTTAATTTAGGTTTAAGATATAAAAATTTAAAAAAATAATATGTGCGTTTAAAAAGAAGGATAAGGTATACTTGTGTTACGTAGATTAACGGCGTGAATAATGCACAACATTATTTGTGCTTTATTACATTGCTTTCATGCTTAGTTTTTAAGTGCTGAGAACTTCAATTTGTATTTTTTTGTAGTTTTGAGTTAAATGTCGCTATGTAATTTAAAGCAGGTTAAAAATTGCGATCCGATAAATATTTCAAAGTTGAAAAAAATATTGAAAAATTAAATTATATGATATGATTGTTCGAAGACTTATTTGGGATCAATCCATTTTCTATGGTGAAATAGCATGACTCTACACTAATTAAGGTTAAAAAATGGAGTTAATTGTAAATTATTTTAAAATTTTCACACGGATAAAAAAAACTGTACAATTATCGAACTGGGTGTAATGACATTACTGATAAAAACACAATTCTGTTTAATAAATGTAAAATAAACGATATTTAAATCATTCAATGGGTAATTTTTCATTCATATGGTAACGTTTTACCGGAAGCTCCAGATTTAAAAATTATTGTTCTTGTTACTACACATTCAATAAAATAATACAAAATTGAAAAGTAAATTTATGTAAATAAATGGTTTTTATTTAGGTATTATTATAATAAAATTACCAATTTTATCACGTAATATAAAAATAATATAATGTTAAATTTACAAAGATCAATTCCAAAGACCTTTACAAAAAAAAGAGCTTTTCGGTGTTCCCTGAGCGTTAGAAACACGGTTAATGTTACAACTCTGGTAATTTTGACCATAATGTTTCTCTCAATGTAAAATACAGTTTAACGCATTTTATATTCATAGAATAATAAGTATTAAAAACCACATATATGATACATGTATCAGGTTATGTAAAAATATTGATATTACTTAACTCAAGAATTTTATTTGTCATTGTTAGAAATGTTTAGAGCAATATTTGAATTATGAAAAAAAATCATAATTACGAATAATTTAGCTTAACGTTTTAAAAATTAATATGAATTTTTATTTTTGAATCTATCGGAACACCTAAAAAGCATTTTCCCAAAATAAATCTTACTCCTTTCATTTTTAATGAGAATTGTGAAGAATTTTCGGATTATCATAACATTTTGTGTTATTTAAAAGTCAAAGAATCTCTAATTACGGAGAGATTAGATTCTTTAAAAACTCTTCATTCCTTGTTAGATTATAATCAAGTTTCTGAGTTTGGATCAATACGCTTATTATCAAAATATTTTAATTTGCCGCTTTTGGTAAATGAAGAATTAAGTCTCTGTTAATTTATACTTCATAATTTCTCATTTGTTAAATTAAATTCTATTATTCTCTAAACAAACTTTTAATGCATCATGACTAAACTGTTTCGCATGTTGTATTTTAATATATTATTATTTTAGCACACAGGCGCATACAATAATTAATTATTTATTTATGCATGAAGAAATATTAAATATTTCAGATTTTTTTTCAGTAATTTTACGTTACGATAGTGATTCAGTGTGTTTACGTTATTTATTACTGTAAAAATTAAGCTATATTAGATTTTTCGTTCTCATGTTCCAGTAAAAAGTACCCACATGCTGAGTTTCGGTTCTTTTAATAGTAATTTGATTTGGAATTTATTACAGTGTAAAAATATTGTTAAATACAACTTGTCTTTTTCTTTAACATTTAAAAAAATGCTTAACAATATACTTTTCATGGAAAATCTCTTAAAATCTGTAATTGAAAACTGATGAAATAATGAGCTAATTAAAATTTTGAAAACTAAACAAAATGTTTCAGTATATGCCGAATTTTTTTCGATATTACTTTTTTCCGTACTTTTTTTTCCGTAAAAGTGTTTAGTAAATATAAATTTTCATAATTTTTTGGATATTAATTTAAATTATGAATTGTGAAATAATTAGTAAAAAATATGGAGTATATTGTATTTTCATTTTTAATGCAATATTGATATTTTTAAATCATATCGTTTCTTAAAAAATTCTGTATTACAATTGCTCTATTCCTTTTTTAGTCCTTGATCAGCCTTAGTTTTTTCTAGTCTTCAGTTGTCTAGTCTTTTTTAAAACGGAAAAAAATTATAAAGTGTAAGTAAATTATTTTAAAAAATACTTTTACCAATTTGATACAAAAATGATTAAATGATTAAATATATTATGTTTTTTCATTTATTAATGTTATAAAATGATGAGCTAAATATATGTGAGTATTTTGAAAACTACATCTAATGTTTTAACATACGTATAATATTTTTCTTCCTTTCCTGTCCTTGATTTCAATGATTCTTTTAATTTTAAATAGTGAAACAAATGTATTTGTAGAAATATTTTCATGCATTCAATCCCAGTTTATTAATTTTTAACTTTTAAAATGATATTTCACTGCCAATTTCAAGAGAAAAAACATTCTATCAAATTTTTATGTTTTGAACGTTTTATACGCAGCAACTAAAGTCAGTAAAATCGTTTTATAATAAACAACGTTTAATAGTTAGCTACCAATCAGAAACTAAAAATTCTGCCCTCTCTTAATGAAAATTTCATCGGTAATTTGCAACATGACTACTGGATCAGTGCACCAAGTTTAAAAATAAATATTTGCAATATATTAAAGACGAATAAAAAAATGTCTCAAAAATATTTATTCCATTTTCTTATCTTGTTTCCATTTTTTCTATCTTGTTTCCATTTTTTTTTCTATCTTCTAGGCATTTTGTTTATGCTTGGCTTGGTGCTTTATCCAGCAGGTTGGGGAAGTCGAAGAATCCAAATGGTTTGCAGTAACAAAACTGGACCTTATTACATAGGAGATTGTTCTATGGGTATGGAATGTCATTTTTACAAGAAAAAAATGTTGTAGTCATTCTTTATTGGTTTTCTCATCACTAGCTAAATTACTATGTTACACATATTTTGATACACGTGTAGTTCTTGTGCAGTAAAATATGGAAACCTCAAACTAAATAAAAGTTGCTTTTGAATGCAAAGACTGAATTGAAATTGGAAAGATCTTCAATACTCTATTTATAGTTAGATATAATCTATTTTTTGTTCCTTTTATTTAGGATGAGTCAGATTGAAGATCAATCCATTTTTGGAAATAATTTAAACGAAAAAAAAATTCGAATTAAGATAATATAATTCAGATAGTTGTTTTTGTGTTAAAAAAAAAACCGTTTAATGATAATACTAAAAAGGTATCCTAAATGAAAAAAGAACACATTTGTTAACGAATACAGTAACAGAATTTTTAGTTTTTATACAGAATTATTATATTATATTATTTTCCTTTATTTAAAATAAGAAATATTGAAGATATTGAAGATCAATCCAATTATTTTTTTATGAAAAAAGAATTCAAATTCAGATAATTGAGTTTTAATATGGTTGTTTTTTTGTTTTTGTAAAGAAACCATGTTCAATGATAATTTTATAGGGATTGCCCAAATGAAAAGTGAATACGTTTGTTAACTAAAACAGTAAGAGAATTTATAGTATTTATATATCATTCATGAGTCTCTTTCTATTTTCATTACTTTTATTTAAATTGAATCAGAATTAATGATCTTTCCATTTTAAAAGATAATTTAAATGAAAAAAATTCAAATTAAGATAATTAAATTTAGATAGTTTTTCTTTGAGCATATGAGAAAATCCAAGCTCAACGATAATATTTTAAAGGTTACCCAAAAGAAAAGTGGCCTCGTTTGTTGATGAATAAGGTAACACAATTTGAAGTTTTAATATAAAATTTAGAGTGAAGTACTATTATCTATTTATTTCTTATTTCCTTTATTTAAAATGAGCCATATTGAAGATCAATCCCATTTTAGAAATAATTTATACGAAAAAACAATTCATATTTAGATAACTGAATTTAAGTGTATTTACTATTTTTTTTTCTTTTGAAGAAAAAAAACAAGTTCAACGATATTTTTATACTGATTGTTTAAACTAAAATTTAATACGTTTGTTAACGAATACAGTAAGTAAATTTATAGTATTTTACAAAATTTATCGTGAGTTATGATCTGTTCTTAATTACCTTTATTTAAAATGAGCTAGAATTGATGATCAATCCATTTTTAGAAATAATTTAAACGAAAAGAAATCTAAATCAGATAATCAAATTTAGATGTTTTTGTGCTTATGAAAAAAAAAAAAAAAACGAAGTTTAATGAGAATTTTTAAAAATAAGTACCTAGCTGAATTGAAACGTGCACACGTCTGTTAGCAAATACATATCTTAACCACCATTTAGGTTTATAAAGAAAAGTAAAAAAAAAATTCTCTACAAATAAAATGAAACTGATTAATCAAACCTCATGAAAACATTTTAGGTGTATGTAAATGCGAGGTAAAACGGATGTGACCAATACACAGCATTGCGAAGTAGTTCGAATTTCAGCTACAAACGGTGATTGTAAATTTAATTAATTAACGAGATTTAATGTATTTAATGGATTCACCAAGGAATTCATTGGAAATCATGACTATTGCTTGCTCTGGTCTTTGGTAGATAAGATATGGATACACGGCCATCACAAAAAAATTTTACACCATTCATTGCTAGTTACATTCATTCCGTTTGTACTAAAGAATGTTAGCCATCAACTTAAAACGATTGTCGATAAATGTCCGTGTTACGCACATCTCCTGTCACTACAAATTGTAAAATTGCGCGTTGTTCTGTTTTGTATGCATCAATATTAGCACGATTTTACAAGAAATATAATAATATCACTCCAAATTTGATCTTGAACAGTCCACAAAAATTGTGTGAAGATACCTTTTTATTTCATTTAGCACCAAATCGAGCATTTATATAAACTTTCTGTGCTGTAATTAAATCTATACACCAATGATGTTAAATGATTATACCAAGCTCATGTGCATTCTCACCATTCGTGAATTATTTTCGCCTCTGAACTTGCCAATTTACCGAACTTTGGATAACGTAAGTAGATTATTTAACAATAAATTTACTCTAATCGAGTACGAAATAGGGTAAATTTATTGTTGTCTTGAGCGCTGCGATACATCTACTGAAACAAAAGTTCGTTATAAAACATGTGCATGTTTTTAGTTGTGTAATCAGAATATCAGTCACATGTAATAAATAATTTTATAATCTTTAATATCTTTCTATTCATCTTCTAAATAATTAAAATTAGTAGGTAAAGTAAGTAAACTAAAATTAATAGTAAAATAGTAAATTAAAATTAATAATTAAAATTAGTAGGTGGCTCTCTTTTTAGCTTAAGTTATGTAAATTTTGGATTAAAGTTTTTACACTGATTCGAGGCAATCTAAATGTTAAATTCCATATAGACTTTTCAACTGTTACTTTATATTCTAAACTTTCTATGTATGAAATCTAAAATTTTATTTTATGCTTTTATAAATATTTAAAATATGCATCTTTGATTTTAATAAATGGAACTTTAGGCTCAATGAGAGAGACCTAAATGTTTCTAAATTCAACTAAAATAATTTTTTTTAATTATGTGACTACAGTGGCTACTTTTTATCGATTTGAAATTCGGATTTATGAAAACAAATCTTAAAACATTGTTATAACTACTTCATTCTGTTCAAAAATATACACATTGGAAATAACAACCGATATGTTTCAAGCACCCAAAAACAAGCACCCATTTAAAGACTTGCCAGACGTGTCAAGTCCTGAAAATGAGTCAACGTGTCAAGTTTCACGTCTGGTAAGTCTTGAAAATGAACACCTATATTTGAGTGCTTGATGTCATAATTATTTCCAATTTGTATATTTTTGAAAGAAATGAAATTTTTAATGAAGTAATCTTACAACTTCAGTTACTTGGGATTATTTATTTAGGATTGTTGTAACTAATCAATATTATTTTAAAATATGGTTATAATTGTATAAATATTGTAATGAAATTATTTATTTTAAACAGGTTGGACTTATTATCTAGCTATCATTGGAACAATCGTAACTTTTATTTGTTCCTTGCTTTCAATTCAAGCTGAGGTCTCTACATCGAATACGAAAGTTCAAGAAGGGCTCATTGAAGGAAAAAACGTCATATGTTTCATATGATCATGAGCTGCAGCATCACAAATCATTTCAACTCAAGATGCTTATGACAGTTTTTGCTTTGAAGAAGAGAATATTTTTTCTTAAATATTTCCACCCTACTGTGTGAAGCGTAAATAAAAGGATACTCATCCATGAGACAATCTAAAATAAAGAAATAAAATAAAAACATTAAGCTAAAAAAAATTAAAATTGATAACTTCATAATTCCTCGCTTTACTTGTTCTTTGAAACTAAAGTTTCATAATCCATCGATACGCGATGTCTTTTGTTTTAAATTTTATTTCTTTTCTGTACTTGAGCGTAAAGAATTCTGTCTCCGTAAAAATTAATAAAAGATATTTGTTTTTATTTCAGTTTTATTTTATTGATCTTTTACGTTATTGCACATGCTATGATACCTCATTATAAGTTTAAATATTTTCGGAGTCGGAATTTTTTTTCGTTGTAAATATATTTAAAAAGTGTTTTATAAATAATATTTTTACAGTAAGTAAGAAGTTTTTCTTAAATTAAAACCTTTATAGATACTTTTGGTGTTTATGATTCAGTTTCCCGTAAAAATTAATAAAAAAAAATTTATTGTTCCTAAGTTATTTTTTTTATAAATGTTTACATTGTTGTTCATGCTGTGGTAATTCATTATATGTTAAATGAATAATCCGAAGAAATTGAAGTGGAAAGATCAACTTGATAATAGAAAAACTTATTCAATAATCATTAAATAATCATTAAAGCAAGAAAAAGTCGACATGTTTCAGAAACTAGAAAGCAAGGCGCTTTTTCTTAAGATTTATCAGAGGAGAATAAAAATATCAAAACAGATTCTAAATCATTTGGGATCTTGTTTAATTCAAATAAATAGCGATTTTCTTGTAAAGGACATGGTTCCTCACCTCCATACCGCTTGGAAATGCATCATCTCTAATTTGCATCTTTCGACCACTGTCATTTTTCTTGGAAACATGTCATTTTTCATGTAATTTTTTTGCTTTGTTTTTCACCTTCATATTTTTTTTTGTTATTTTGTGTTTTCTTTTCTAAAATTCGTCTTGTTTTTCTTATTCATCTTTGGCCTAATTTTTGAAGCTTATAAAGTTTATGCATGCATTATTAAATATTTATCATTATGTAAAAATTTTTGAGGTTAATTTCTTTCAGCTGAAATATAGACCCTTTTGTGAGAAAAAAACACACATATAATCTGTCATTTTTAGTAGTAAACGAAATCGTTGAGTGTACAGAGATTTATGTACGTTGGGCAAAATGTAAATCGTATATATTCAAAATTATTAAAAGTAAGAATTTCTAAAAGTATTTCTATAAAGAAATTGGATTTTAAAAATACAGGATTTATCATGCATTTACAGAAAATATTTAATTATTGAATTGATATATCAATGGCATTATTTAATGTAAATATTGAGAAAAAATGTTTTATGTCATGAATTTCTTCTTGCTTGTCTTTTGTTTTTTAAAATATATATGAAAAAAATAATTAAATTAAATTGATGTTTTTTCTAGAACTTTAGCCGTTTTCCATATTTTACCGGAGAGCTACATTGATATTATTTTTTACGAAATAAGTGATCTCGCAATTTTCAAAGGTGCTGAATATTTTTATCTCTTAAATGTTAAATATAATTTGACTTTTAAGTCTCTAGTAATGTGTGTTATACTACACTTAGGCTCCATTCAAAATTTATCCAAAATGGCTTCTTAGCTGCCCGGGCTGAAAAAGTTTTAAGCTGGTTGCACTATCATAATGGCGAAGATTTTTTTTTATTAAACAATTATTTTCTCGGTGATAATTACAAAACATGCATTGTGAAGTTTTGAAGAAAGAAAATGACACTTGGTTGCAAAATTATGAAGAATAAAATATTTAACGTGTTCATAATCACCACATTATAAGTAATTATATTTAATTATAGATCATGAAATTTTGAGTTTTTAATTTATAAGTGAAAATCAATTCTACAAAACTTTAAACAGATCTCTCAGAAAGTAAGCTTTTCTTAACCCTTTTGCTGTGTGTCCCAGTATTTCACTGGGGAACGCGGAAGTAGCAGAATTCGCTTAACTCGCAATTTCCGAGGGAATGCTTTTTTAATTATTTTATATATTTATTTATTCATTTATTTTTTGCCCATTTAACTGGGAAATTTGCTTTTTTCCCGTTCATGGTTCCCTTTTTTTTGTGTGATTTTTAATAGCTAATTAAGATCTGGGTTTATAGATCTCCATATTTCTACGAAATATATAACCATGTTTTGCAGCATGCTTAGAACTCTATTCAAAGTGCACTGTTTATTTTTCAAAAAAAAAAAAAAAAAAAAAAAACTTGTTGCAAAGATTATGGAACAGGACTTTGCCGACAACCTTGTTTAGAATTTTAACAAACCTAACTTCATTTCTAATAATTGTTTTGTAAGTGAATTGCATATTTACATTAGTATACACGTTTTAACGTTGTGTTTCATAAAATAAGTTATAATTTAGAGAATTAAGCTTCAAAATTTCGTTTTTATATGAATATTCTTCAATTATCGTTTTCCCACAACCTTTTTTTATTATCTTAGTTCATATTGAAAAAAAAAACCTTTTTTTTTAATTTTTTAAATATTATAACACAAAATTATATGTACATTTGAAATATATAGTAAATAATGCGCAATTTTTAAGAAAATTATGATTAAAAAAATGCAACCAGAGAGTTGATACTCAGCCTGTATAGTTGGAAAAGGGTGGAAGATGACTAACTTAAGCTTTAAACCAGATCCAGCTTTCAACCAAATTCCACGGACATTTTGCTTTTAACTCGATAAAATTCATCCATGTGAATGTGGCCTCAATTTATCTTTCAATCATTTTTTCAGATACCTATAAACAAATAAATGTGTGGAGGTGGTATTTTGAATTTAACTGCACCATAATAGTATGTTTCCTCTTTTTAAAATCCGTCATTTTAAAGTTCTACTTAACTTATTGACTTTCAATTTGAATATTTTTTATATTTGTTTCTTTTTTCATAAAATCTTGATGTTTTCTGCACAGTATTGTTTAGTTGTAAATTATATATTCAAATTGTTATACTTGTACTATATTGAAAATTCATATCGTCTATAATGTAAAAATACATGTAAATAACTTTAAAGTTATTGATTAGAAACTAAATGACCATTTTGTTATTTTACATAGAATTACAACAGTTACTACATAATTATATAAATTGTTTATCGAATTACTGAAGTTTTATATGAACAATTTAATAATGTTTTTAGTGAAGTAAATATCTAGTTCAAAAGCTAATTAAATTTATTTATTTGGTTAAATTGCTCTTAACCAAAAGTATCAGGAGAATATTTATTGATCTGTGTTTACTGTATTAAGTATTTTATACTCTCTAAATGTAATAAAATACTATAATATCGTTCTCGGCATTTTTAATAAGAACATTAATTTTAGTACAATCATTCAGCAGTACACTTCACATCACATTTCACATGCAATACTAACATCAATATATTAGCATGCGTCGTGGTGGCTCAGAGGATAGAACGCTCGCCAAACAATAAAGTGACCCGGGATCGTATCCCAGCAATTCTGCTTCCGGCTCTCACCGACTGCAGTGCTGACGTAAAATATCCTCTGGTAGACGGATTAGAGTCCCTTTGCCGTCAGGCTTACCGTAGAAGATTTTCGCGATTTTTCTCTCCAATTAACGCAAATGCGGGTTAGTTCCATCAAAAAATAAGCAATCCCCCCCCCCCATTTCTTGATCTAAGAGTTCCCTTGTCTTCTGGATTGAGTTCAAAATTATAAGGCTACGGGGCTGAACATAGGTAGTCGTAAACTCAAAACTGGGTCTGCTGTTCAACAATGGTTATAAAATGTGTTAGTATTCTAATGAATAATATTTTTCGATATCACTAGTTTTTTCTGAAATATTTCAGCAAAATTTCAAATCTTTGAATCAGTTTTGGTGTATTTGAAAATAAAATAGCACAATTTGTCTACTTTTTTCCAAAAATTTAAGGGTCATTACCACGAAATGATATATTAATTTAACATTTCTTTTATACTAAACAGAACAAAATGAAAATATAAATAACAGCTAGCGGAAAGAAATTCTTTAAATAGAATGAATTCTCAGAGAGTTAAAAAGAAATAAATCGGAAACTTCTTGCGTGTCAGGATGTCATTAATATTCTAGAAATGGCAATACTCCAAATTGTTTGAAGTTAAAAAGGGCCCAGAAAATAATCTTACTTATAGATGCTATGTATTGGATAACATGAAGAAAAGACTTTCTTTATTTTTCATATTCAGCCCTTTTAATAGCTTACATCCTCTACTTTTTTTTTAAAAGAAAAATGTTTTTTGGCTCTGATTAGTTTACTTCATAAGGGCGTCTCAATACGATTAGATATTAACAGATAGGTAAAGACCTCGTATTGTATATATATATATATATATATATATATATATATATATATATATATATATATATATATATATATATATATATATATATATATATATATATATATATATATATATATATATATATATATGTATATATATATATATATCAAACCTGAATGAATTTTGTTCCAGCGGTCAAATTTATGCGTAGTTAGTATCAATGTTAACATTGTTCAAAAATAGCAAATTAATTAGTTTTAAGCGAGAGTTTGGGTCCTTGAACGTTAATACTATGTTTTGCATATTTCGCCTTAACTCGAGGTTATTTTTTAGTAAATCAAAGAGGATTTGTACTTAATTATAAAACTAGATTTTCCAAAGATAATTCCACTCAAAAAAATTCTTATAAATTATTTATTTTTTATTATTTTATTTAATATTTTTATAATTATTTAATATTTTTAAACAACAGTTTCACACAACAAAATAAAAAAAAATTGGAAGAAATTGGCTGATTTTTTTAAGAAATTAAAATTTGAAACAGAATTTTTAGAATTTTTGTCACTAAACATTTCTTTGAAATATTGGTTGTCTTTTAATGGTTGTCTTTTAAATTTCGTTCGTAGTTGCTTAAAATTTTATAATTTAAAACAACATAAATATAATGTTTTCCAATGTTTATGTATAAAATTATACATAACTATTAAAAATAATTTTTACACGAATAAACGAGTTCTTCAATCGAATGAAAGTAATTTTTGATACGCTTAAAAAGTTTCGCTTCCTCTGCAGCCTCTGGGATTCGAACCTGGGTCACCTCATTGGGAGGCGAACGTTCTATCCTCTGAGCTACCGCGGCTCATAGGAATCCAGCTTCGCCTTTTAGAATAGGGAAGGGGAGAAAGGCTGAACATTTATAACATTGATATCAGGTAATTCGGATAAAATAAGCCATAAATGCATTGATAAGTTGGCTTTCAATGAAAAAAAAAACCCTGTAAAATATGCATTATGCTTTAAAAAGAAAATGTGGCAAAAAATTAAGGTTATTATTCGTCGCATTAACTACAGTAAAGAGTTAGAGAGTAACTACAGTAAAGTAGCTGTAAAAAATTAAGCACTTCTATCAAAATCACATTTAAAATATAGCTGTTTATATTTCAGAATAGAGTGAAAGGATTTTTAGTTTGATGTCTAAAAAAAATATTTACGCATTGAAGAGATATTATAAGAATTAAATTAAACCATGCATTTAAATTCTCAACTGTTATTCTTTAATACCCAAGAACATACGAAGAATTAATTTAAATTCTCAGCCATGGATCGTGTTAAAACTTAGAACAAAACTTCTCGTCTTCAGAATAAAAACTTTTTCTCCCATTCTGATATCAGTAATAATAAATTTAAAAATGAACAAGTAAATAAAATAAACAAACAAGTAGTGCACACCAGCCCTTTTCTCTATTTTCCAATAACTTAAGACACTTTCCAATTCTTCAAAAAAAAAAAAAAAAAAAAAAAAAAACGAAAACTGTTCCCGCGAGATGTACGTAAAGTAATAAAACTTCTGTGTCGCCAAAGTTGTCAAGGCTTTTTGGAAATCACTGTAGTTGGACGTTAAAGAGAGAGAAATCAAAGCATGGAGAATGTAGGGATAATCGAGGGATTGAAAGAGGGTGGAAGTCAGGAGTAATCAAGCAATGCGGCGAGAACAAGGAGACTGCTTTGGGAACAGGGGAATTGAATTGATTACTTATCCTAAGGAGGTCTCTATTTCTTGAACGATCGTAAGGGTTGTAATAAGATACGTCTCATTTATTAGTTGGATTCACTTTCCTGTTAAGCAGTCGGAAACCAATAAGAATCACCGGTTCATCCGGCAGCTGTGACTCTAAATGACTCTAATCTACTAAGTTGGAAGACCATGCATTGAAAACAAACTTTCTGATACCCCATTTGTAGCAGATGTTATCAAATAATTCCTCTCCATTTTTCATGGTGGGCATGAAGATTGATTTTTTGCGAGTGAATGTGCTTCATGTAAACGGTTGACTTTTCACGCATTTAATTTATTTATATTTTACTTAATTTTACGATTTGGCCTTGTTTCGTAAAGGCTTCTAACTAGAAAGGTATACAACAAAAAACTGAAACAAATATAATAATGCTTCAGTATTTATAATAATAGCAGCGTCCAGCATAGAATTGATTACTTATCCTAAGGAGGTCTATATTTCTTGAACGATCATAAGGGTTGCAATAAGATACGTCTCATTAATTATTTATTCACTTTCCCGTTAAGAAGCCAGAAACCAATAAGAAGAGCTGGTTAATCCGGCAGCTGTGACTCTAATCTACTAAGTATGAAAACCATGCATTGAAAACAAACTTTCTGTAAGTCCATTTGTGGCAGATGTTATAAAGTATTCCCTCTCCATTTTTTATTGTAGACATGAAGATTACTTCCTTGCAAGTGTCATGTGTTTCATATAAACAGTATACTTTCCTGACAAGCGATTTATTCGTATTTTACATAATTTCATGATTCGGCCTTGTTACGTGAAGGTTTTCTTGCTAAAAAATGTATACAACAAAAAACTGAGACTGAAATATGAAAATAATTAAAATCAGTGTTCAACATAGAATTGATCATTTATCCTAAGGTGGTCTCTATTTCTTGTACGATCTAAAAAGTGTAATAAGATACGTCTCATTTATTAGTTAGATTCACTTTTTCTGTTAAGAAGCTGGAAACTACTAAGAATCATCGGTTCATCCGGCAGCTGTGACTTTAAATTACTTATCTACTAAGTTGGAAGGCTATGCATTGAAAATAAACTTTCTGATTGCTCATTTATAGTAGATGTTATCAAATAATTTCTCTCGATTTTTATGGTAGGCATGAAAATTATTTTCTTACGAGTGTTATATGTTTCATATAAACAGTATACATTTTAAAGATGCTATTTATTTATATTCTACTTAATATTACGATTTGGCTTTGTTACATAAAAGCTTTTAACTGAAAAGATATACAACAAAGAAAAATAGACTAAAATATAAAAATACTAAAACTCAGTGTTCAGCAATGTCCAGCATAGAATCCCTCTTATTGTTACCTTAAGGAGATCACTATTTTTTGAACATCACTAAGGTTGTAATTAGATACATCTCCTTTATTAGTTGGATTCACCTTGCTTTTAATCAATCAGAAACCAACTGACTCACCGACTCATCTAGCAGTTGAGACTAAATGACATTAACCTATTAAGTTGTAAGACCATGCATTGAAAAGTAATTTTCTGACAGACATAGCTCATTTGTAACAGATTTTAATAAATAATCTCCCTCCGCTTTTCATTATGCGTATGAAGATCTTTTTCTTACTAGTATAAAGTGTTTTACTTGAACACAGTACGAAGTGTGTTGTACCTTTTCACATGCTAATTTTTAGCTTCATTAGTTAGTCAAATTTATAACATAAAGACAACCATTAAATACACAAACGTTCTCTCCGGTAACATTTTTTTCAATGCAAAAAATTTTAAAATAAACACTTTTTCGATCACTTAAAAGCCTGCATCTGCATCTTGTTATACTTTAGGACGGTTTTGTTTGATCTAGTTCTGTACCAAAAAACAAACATTTTAGTTTGCAAAGCATTTAATTAAAAAAATACGCATTGTAAAAGTATTACACAAAGAATAAAAGTTTCAATTCTTACTATAAAAATTGTACTATGTACTATAAAAACAGTCAATATAAATCACGATGAATGAAGCAAATATGAGCAAGTAAAATACACAATTTCCTAAAGCATTTATTGGAATATTAAAGTACAGTTGCGCAAAAAAAAAGTGAACACCATAAATAACGACTTTTTATCCTATTAATCGAATTTTGACCATACGTACTGAGACTCATCTTAATAATTCGAGGGCCTTATCATAAATACCTAATTAATCAGTGTAGACCATATTTTAAGTTAAGAAATCAGACAAGAAAACATATTTTTTTCTGTATATTTTTTGTTGTTGGCAGATTCACTTAAAAAATCCATATTCTGAAAGTTAAAATATAATAAAATGAATTGCTTTTAATTGATTATATTTCAAAAACATTAATTCAGAGCTTCGGTTAATAAATTTTGCTACAGGTTATATCACTTGTTCACTTCCTCCTAAATGTAAATATTTATTTATAAATTCTTTTTACTTCTTACTCGGGTTTTATTTATAGCACTCTGGTCGTCACGAAATTTCAAAACTTTTGACCGCTTTATTTATTTTGATAAAATTAAGTTCAACGTAAAAAAATTTTTCGTGTAATTTTATTTACGCAAAAAACTGTTGCGTTACATTCCATTCCTGAACTTGCTTGTTTCTAAAATCCGGTCTGCGCTCATAGGCTGTTTTGTAAAATCCTGTTTTTCTTTTCAAAATTGTTTATTTAAATTACTTTTACACTTTTACTCGTTACTTGATAAATGCGTTGCTCTCTTGTAGAAACCACTATATGTACAGAACTTATAGTTTTGCACTAATTATATCTTTTTTAACTAATCATCCTACAATTCAAAGCTTAACTTTCTTTGTTCTTAATATAAATTCTGCTTTTTAAAATTATTATGTAAAAGTGCAATATTTTTAACTATACCATAAATTTTAAAAGTTTAACACTAATGATTAAAATAATTTAAAATAATTATATTTAAGTTTAAATAGAAATTTTATTATTATCTTTAAATTTTGGCTTAACTCTGAGGGATTAAACTGTGAGAAAAAATATAAAAAACTACACTTTTTAGAAAATTCAACGGGGCAATATATTCTCTAAAATTTGCCTTCTGGTGAAAGAAGATAAAGCTTTCACTTGTAAAGCTTTTTCCTAAAAGGAATAAAATTGATATCTATTTTTTGAAAGATCATTGGGCTCAAATGAAATTATGAAATCTAAAAAAAAAATATAGAAATACTAAAAGGTTTTTTTTTTCATTCTAACAGAAAATGTTCTGCAAGTTCCGGGATTTATTCTTTTCGACGGAAGAAATTCCTTTCTTCCTTCCACATTCCCTATAAATATATCTTAAGTGCAAACCTGAAGTTTGTCGGCAAAGAAAGTCGACGTAAAATAAGTCTAGAGAATTGAATTGTTGCATAAGCTTAGAAAAGAAAATAGTTTCAGACGTTTTCCTCCCTTATTATGAAAGCAACAAACCTCCAACGTCAACAAATCTGCTTCATCAGCAAGAAAATAAGTCACGAGGATTTGAGACAGGCATGTCTTTTTATTGTGTGATACCTTCAAGAAGTTTATTCTATTTTTGATGATTGTTTTTCTTAAATTGATTCCACAAACTAAGGAAATGTCCTTTTTTTCGATAAATAGAAAAATATATATATCATTCGCGAATTCATTTGTATAGCATACACTGTATATTATACAAAAAGGTTAAATTTAAACATCATAAAAGCTTGCTTTTATGATGTTCAAATTCAACCTACAACATAGATTTTCAAAGTATGGTATTCTGCCTATCTCCTCTCAGTAGATCAGTGTTCGACAAATTGTGACTTGCTCTTACGAATCTCTATCGTCACATAAAACAAAATTTTTTTTAACGATGTGCTGTTTGCAACAGTTATTTCTGACTGTTAGGTCAAATTTAACCTATCATTAGTCAGCGCGTTTGATGCTAATTCTAAAAGTGGCACAAACTATCATTATAAGAAAAGCCTTAGTTTTGTGAAAAAGAAAGGCGCTTGCGATCGAATTTTTTAAAATTTAAAAATTTACTCCATAGCTGCATAATATGGGCTCATAAAGATGTGCAAAAATTGAGAATTATTCATTGATTTTTATAATTTTCATCAAGTTGATGAATTTCGCCAAATTGGTGATATTTGGAAAACGTTTAAAATATATTAAATGTTAATAATTTTTAAAATACACGAAGAAAAGAAATTTTTTAAAATTACTGTACTGTGCGATAATGACATTTCGAGTACTAAATAAAAAAAACATAGTTCTGGTAAATAAAATCAAACTATACTGTATTTAAACCATTCATTTGGCAATTTTTCCGCTCATATGGTAGCGGTTTATCGGAAATTAAGGTTTTCAGAATTATAGTTCTGATTTCCTAACAAATAGTAAAAAATACAAAACTGAAAAGTAAATATAATCGAATAGTTATGACATGCTCTAAGGTGTCGTAATAAAAATTAACAAATTTTATCTCATCCGATCAGACAAATGTTACAATCAGTCAGATTTCTAATGCATTATATCGATGCGAAAATACAAATAAAGCAATATTTTTTCCTTAATGCAGAAAATAATTATGTATTTAAATATAGCAAAACTGATTCAAATTTATTTTTATTAATATTTAGGGTAATTGTTTTTAAACTAACTACCTTCTCAGATACGGATTTTCCAAACAATCCAATATTTATATACCAGGATTTTTTCCTTTGAACTCCATTTTTCTTTTTTCCTTTAAAAAAAAAAAATTCTCGATATATTAAATACTAAATAAACTAAATTATCATGAATATGCATTTTAGAGTTAAGGAAATTGCTGAGAAGATGTTATAAGCAACTAAATAGATGTTAAAAGTTCATAGTGTTAAAGATTATATCTGTCTCGGTGATTAGAATGATCATGCATTAACGAATTCTGTCATGTCTTTCTGACAAGATCTCAGGGACAAAATGTCAGTAACTTTCACCTGCACAAGGCAAGTTCAGGCATTCACGCCTACTCACTCCTTATTTTCATTTAATGAATTCAACGAGTCGGTGAGATTTCAGGAACTTCGACACGTGTTAGGGAAATTAGTTTCCTCGAAGTTTGAAATAGGGGGCCGTGGTTTATGCTTCCCTTCTTGACAGGGTGGTTGGGATAGCAGCTTGTAAAGGAATTTCTAAGGGGATCTTATTTTGGCCTCTATCCAAGCTATTCTTTCTACTTCACTGATCTTAATTTTACTCTCCAATGTCCCCAGTATTTATGGGATAACAAGAATCAAAATGCAATCCCAAGCAAATCGATCGGATAAAATTTTTATCAAGTAATGGATATTAACCGTAAGTAACTATCTAAAATTGATTTTAATCTTAGATTCATGAAATCAACTTAATAGCTAAGAATTCATATTCTTATTCAATACTCAATAACTACGTAGCAAAAATAGCAATATTTTTATTTATTTTTTTTTTATTTACGATATCATTCTTATAGTAAAGGTTGGTCACATTTTTGATTGAATGTTCAAGCTTCTCTTTTTCAACAATTTACAGAAAAAATAACTTTAAAATAAGTGAAAAATTATTCTGCTTCATTGTTAAAATGGAAGAAAGGTCGACTCGAACACGGAGTTTTTCGTCAGGCCATTCTACTTTTTTGTAAGTAACGAAGTTTCCACCATTCAATCGTTGTCGTCCTGAAAAGGAGCTTCATGTTCGACAACGAAGCTATTCAAATTTTCTATCGGTAACGAGGGTCTTTTCCAGTTTTAATTTCTTCTTCCGTTTTCACGATCTATGAATTGTCTTCCTGAAAAGGAGATCCATGTTCGACCACTAGAAGCATTTATTTTTCTATTTCAAAATAAATAATAGTCAAAAAATAGAATCAAATTACAAAATTTTTTTCCTGATTAAACATTAGACGAATATTTAGTTTATTAATGTGGAGAAAGAATAAAATATATATTTTTATTCTTAATGTAATATATTATTTAAATTCACCAAAATTTATTTAAACTGCATAGTAACACGTAAAAAAGAACAATGATGTTATTTTAATGAGTTTAATGTGTATATTTTTATACTGCTTTAGTACTTAATCTAACTATTTTAGTACATATTTAAAAATTAAACCACATTTAGACTTTTTTTGGGGGGATGAAAAGATTTTTAAGACTTCTTAAATGACGTTCAAATAACGTACTATGAAATATTTATTTTTTAAACAAACTCTCTTTGAGAAAATATTTGCTTTAGTCTCTTCAGCGTAACAAATTCTCTTAACTGACATTAAGAAAGAGTTACTTATACATAGACATGTTCGTAAAATTAATTAGTTCCATCGCTTGGGAAAAGGGGTTTAAGACGCCGTGCATATTTCATGAAATGACAGTTCAAAATCGTTTAACTAATACACCCGATAAAATAAGAAAAACATAATTAACTATGCCGTAAAAGTTGGAGTAGAAAATTTTCATTATTCTAAATAGTATTTAATTTGAATTTAAAAAAGATTTTATTAGAAGCGTATGTTTAAATAAACGCAGATGAATTTCACAATTTTTCGCAGCTATTTTATTTTTCATTTTAACATTAATTAACTTCAAAGTTTCAGAAAGTCTTAATTATTTTTATTTCGTTAATTTAAAATTAGATATTCATTTTTATCAAATCTATGTAAGGTCAAAAAGCTTGATTTACTTATTCGATAAATAATTTCAATCGTTAAAATTATTAGTAATTTATAGTTTAATCATTTTGCAGAAATATTGCTACTAATATATCAAGGTTCTTTAATTAATTGATTAAAAAAATAGTTGGTAATTAAAATTAAAGGATAAATTGATTGATATAAGATTTAGTTATAATTTGATAAATTATTTTAAAATTAAATACCAAATAATAAATTAATATAGAATTTAATAAGATACAAAATAAAGACACATTAATTTCAAATTCGAGATTTTATATTTATCAGATCTATGGAAGGGCAAAATTTTTCATTCACTTATTTCATAAATAATTTAAATAATTAAAATTATTAATCCTGTGTTGTTTCGTCATTTTGTGGAATTATTACTAGAAATATATCTAGGTTCCTTAATTAATTAATTAAAAAATAATTTAATAATAATTTAATATAGAATTTAACAAGATACAAAAGAAGTTACAAGATAGAAAATAAATTATTTAATTTTGATCCCTTACTTAGAATGAATGCGAACTTAGAAAGTTCGAAGCATAGTTGAGCAAAACAGAAATTACACTAACAAAGTTCTTAATTTTTTTTCGTAAAGCGGTAGAAAATTGAAGAAATTACTGAACACTTTTTTCACAAAAATGTCGTCACAATTAATCTTACATCATCAATCTCAACGCGTTTACTATATTCCCAAAACTTATTTAAAATTTGTAGAATAGTGAAAAATATATAAATATATTTTATTTTTTTATCTTTTATTCAAATAATAAAAGATAAAAGAGTTAGATAGTTTTTTTTTTAGAAAAAAGGTTAGGTTTTATTTTGTTATGAACTCAAGAATAAAGAAATATCATCATTAAAATTTTATTTATATTTTCACTGTTTTGTATACTTTATTATCAAATGACACACCATTGTATTAATCTGTTAAAATAATACAAAACGATAAAATCGCTGCGTCGGCCGGGAGTCGAACCCGGGTCAACTGCTTGGAAGGCAGCTATGCTAACCGTTATACCACCGACGCTTCCAGACAAATAAAAGAAGAAGCTTTCAGGTTTATAAACATCCAGGTCAATTTTACAGTGTTTGTTAGATGATTCCAAAGCGCAACTTCTCTTAAATTTCATTTTCTCCAAACTTGTTTTCCTTTTGCTTCCTCTTTGTTGAAAAGGCCACTTATACGTTCTCTTTAAGGAAGTGAGTTTCAATAACTAAAAACAAACTGTTTTTTTTTTATACTAATTTTTTTGGATAAAATTTTTGATTTCAAAATACATAAGAAAATAGGAATTTACTTATGCCATATTTTGAATGATTGATATTATAATAAAGTATTTTATAAAATAATTTAAAAAAACTAAATACGGCTCATAAAAGTAACCATTAACTTCTTCAATTTCCTAAAAATTTAACCGCGTATAATATGTTATCAATGTAATCCCTATTTTACGCATATTTTTTAAAATCCTTCTAAACAGAATATTAGTTCATTCAATGAAAAATGTCCTAATATTCTTCATTGTTTAATTGATCAAAATATAAATTTAAAAAATACATAAGCAAAATTATTAGTAACCTACGAACTGTAAAAGTTTTGGTTGAATCATTTAAAAGATTAAAAAAAAAAAAAAAAAAAAAAAAAAAGATCGAGGGCACAAGGACGTAAAGCGCCGTTTTAAAATAACGTCATTTATATCCAAACACTCATTTTGTTATATTATGCTTATTTGTCAATTTATTAATTTTAATATTATGTTTATAATATTTATTTGTAAAGGAGAATTGCGTGCCTCGAAAATATTCTTAAATTTTAATACCATCTGTCAATTTTAAAATAGAAAGCAGAAATATTTAAAATGCGATATGTTTTTTTCAGTCGCAATGAGCACTTGATGGTTTGATATTGATTTCATAAATTGGTGCACTTATTTTTGATTTCATCGTCAATTAACCAAATTTTTATAGCATTCTTAAAGATGATATTTTTTCAGTCACACAATATGTTTTTACTAAATACCTCTTGAAAATATTCCATAGTTGGATTTAAAATTTATGAATTTCTATGCCAATCAAGCTGACATTATTTTGAATTTTTAGTATGAATCTCTTGACCATTTTTAATTATGATAAGGTATCAAATCATGTCGAAATTCCTCATCAAACGTCTAAAAAATATTAACAATCATGTTTAAGTGCCTCGTCAAATGTATAAAAAAATTTAACAATCTTACACTGTAAAAACTTGCGATCAGTTTACGGCAAAAAGAACTGGTACCCAGGGTGCTTCTTCCGTAAAATCAATTTTTACCGTAAAGTTTTATACCGTAATTTTTACAGTAATGTTTATTTAAATACAGTGATTCAGTGATTTTATTACTAATAACGCACTAGTAAATACTACTATAAAAATTACAGTTTATTAGATTCTTTTTCCCCTAAAGTTTAACGGTAAAAATGGATTTAAATGGTGAAAAGGAAAATGTTATTTGGAAAATGCTAAAAAGTACCAGCATTGGTAAAACTGCTGGTACTTTTTACTGTAATTGATCAGGTATTTTTTACAGTGTACGCCATAATAGTCATATAACTAACTAACTAAGTCCCTGGCATTACAGTCCATGTTGAACCATGGCCTCACTAACAATTTTCCTCCAAAGTCGCCTGTCTCTAGCTCTTTGTTTCCAGTTTCGGAGTTTTAGAGTCTTAAGGTCTTTTTCCACCTCGTCAAACCATCTTTTGACCGGCCTTCCTCTTTTTCTTTGGCCCTGGCACTGTCCCTTGAATATCTTCTTAGTGCCTCTGTTTTCCTCCATTCTCTCAAGGTGTCCTAGCCATTGAATTCTCTTTGCTTTTACATAATTTATTATATCTTTTTCTTTTAATAGTCTTGCAATTTCAAAATTGTATCGCTTTCTCCACAGATCACTCTCTTTGACAGGTCCAAAAATAGTTCTAAGACTTTTTCTCTCCCAGGTAATCAGCATTTTTTTTTTTGTTTCTGGGTTGGAGTCCACGTCTCTGATCCATAGATAACGGTTGGTCTGATTATAGTTTTATAAACCTGAAGCTTTGTTTTCCTCGTTATTACTTTTGATGTTAGCAATCTCTTAAGTGCAAGATAACTGCGATTTCCAGCATTTAGTCTTTGCTTAATCTCTGGCATAATATCATTGTTTTCAGTGACAACTGAACCCAAGTACTTAAATTCCCTAACTCTTTCAAATTTTGTCATTTCATTGATTTTTAGTTCTGTGTCCATATCCGTTCCCTTACAATCCATTATCATATATTTGGTCTTATCACTATTTATTTCTAAACCAAAAAGACTAGCTTCTTTAGTTAAGTCTTTAAAAAGAACAACAAGTGCATTTTTACTTCTTGCTATCAATATTACATCATCGGCGAAAGCAAGGTCTTGTTTCGTTCTATTAAAAATAGTACCTCCTCTATTTGATACCGTGTTACGCATCGCTTTTTCAAGGCATACATTAAACAACAAGTCACCCTGTCTCAATCCAGTCATAATATCAAATTCTTTGAACATTTTATTTTGTACCTTTACTTTCGCTTTAGTAGATGAAGTTGTCATTCTAATCAACCTGATTAATTTATGAGGGATGTTAAACTCGTGTAAGGTCTGTAGCATCAATTCTCTATTTATTGAATCATATGCTTGCTTCAAATCAACATAGAGCTGATAGACATTAACATTCATTTCCTTGAATTTTTCCAAGATATTTCTAATGCTGAATATCTGGTCTATGGTTGATCTATTCAGCCTAAAGCCACATTGGTAGTCTCCAATTTCTCTCTCTATCAATGGTTTAAGTCTTGTAGCTATAGTCATATGCACTTGTTAAATTAATCATGCCTTCAATGATTATTAAACTTTCAGTGTCAATTGTCGAAGGGGAAAGAAATATTTGTATATATAGTAAAAAAAAAGTTTTAAAAAAATTGGTTCTAGAGTTTTAGAAATGAATATTTTAAATTAAGCTCTTAAAATTAATATTGAAGTAAAAAATAAGACCCAAAAAAGACGGTAGGCTGCATTTAAGTAAAGACCGTGAAAGAATTTCAAGAGGAGTGATTTTAAGAATTCTTAATACTTTTGACTTAAACTAATTAGAAGAGCCATGCAACTGTGCTGATAAATTAAACAACAATTAAGGTTATTCTAGACTTTTGACCCAAGTTTGAAAGCCATTCTGTCCACGAATTTAAATTAAGAATGATGTTTCCATACTTCCCTCTTCAGAAGCATGTGCAGGCATAATTTAATTATACACTTCGCCTAAAGAAACCCTGTCATATACGATGCTATAACGATGTCATAAAGTCTTTACGCCGATGAGTTACTCGCACTACAAACGTATTGCTGAGGCAACTAATTTGAATAAATTGCCTTAGAATTCTCTCATTTCTCTGCTGCTAGGGTTCACTAATGAGATATAATATTTTTAAGGCATTTTAGGCTTTAGAAAGTTAGATTGATGATGCACGAAATTCATCAGAATCATTTATATGAAACTAAGCATTTTATCTTTCAATATAACAAGCACGAGTAATGAAAAGGCAATATTTTATTCTTTAGTGGAGAATATATTATCTTTAAGGTTTGAAAAAGATATGGTATATTGGAAAATTTATTTTTAAAAACTTTATTTAGCTCAGAAAACTCCGGATCAAATATGTATATAAATATATTACGATTTATAGTACCGGTAAAAATGCATTTTATCGTAAAACCAATTTTTATCATAAAATATTTTACTCTACCTTATCGTAATTTATTTACCATAATTTTTATATCTTGCCGTATTATTTTAACAGTAATATTAATTTAGTTGGAGGGATTCAGGTAGTTTACGGTAAGTTTTATTGTAAAAATTATGGTATATCAGATTTTTATTTTTTGTTCCTCTACATATTCTGGTAAAAATAGATTTACTGTAAAAAGAACCGAAATTCTGGGTGCCGCTGTTTTGAACCGTAATGTTTTTACAGTGAATTAAACAATTGCTAATATTTTAGTAAAAGAATGTAGGAAAATAACTATATTCTTCTAAATTCTTATTTATCTCAGATTATTTTAAACATTTATCCATTTAGCAAATACTAATATTTTTTATCAACGGATATAGTAAAAATCTACTTTTTAAAGCTTTTATTTTATATACAGTTTATTTAAAACATGTAACTATTTAACAGATGCTATTATTTTAATGATAGATGTAAAATGATTAGTATTTATTTTTAGAAATCTGTATTTTTTCTTCGGTTAATTTAGAGTTTTACTTTAAACTGTTAAAGAAATATAATTTTTTTTATCAAAGAATGTAGCAACTCTAACTCTTTTATTTTGGAGCTTTCCATCTTTGTATTTGAAATTATCTGAAAAAACTAATATTATAACGTCAGAATAAAATTATAATTCTAAAGACAGTGTTTCAAACGTTCATTTAAAAATAATATATATGAATATTAAATAATAAATGTTTACGATATTTTATATATTTTCCACATATTACATCTTTATTACCTCTATATTACATATTTTCTACATATTACTCTTTAAACATATTGTAGCATTCTCAGTACTCTTTCCTAAAGCTTTCATCTTATACTTGGTAGAAAAGTCCCTTTTCAGAGACAAGTGAACATCATAGTTTTCTATGGAAAATTGTCAATGATACCTTACAAAAATGGGTTCTAGAATGGAATGTGGCAATACTAGAATCCCTTTTAGAACCCATTTACAGCCCGAGAAAGAAATTATAAACGTCTATCTGCAATACACACACACACACATAGTAACATCGACTTCCCAATCTTCCAGTTTAGTTGTTGCACCGAAATGGTAAGCGAAGACCAGACTCGGAATTACCCTTCACCCAAGTCATATAACAACTTGATTTTTACTATACGCCCATAATGAACCATAGAGTTTTTACCATCTTTGGTTATGTAAGCAGCGTAATGTGAGACTTAACGTATCTTGTCAATCTAGGTAGTCCCAAAGATTCTCTATTGTATTGAATTCTGGAGATTGAGCTGGTCATACCATTCATTCTAAGCTATGACCCTCAAACTAGTTCTAATCAAACAAAACTTTATGAGGTTACGTATAACCATCCATCAGAATGAAACATTGGCATATGGTTCTCGTCCCAATATTCAAACCATTCTTATACCACCACCAGAATAACTGTGTCTTACGGTAATGTTCAGCTAGACTGCGAAGATTACAGTAGCCCAATTGCTGCCTGGACCTGGAAACGTGTTTTTTTGCCTAATATAAACGAGAAATTCTATATCTCCAGTTTCGGAGGAACACACAGAATAGATGTCTTTGTATCTAGACCTTCCCTTTGCGATAATCTTTAAACTCTACTACTATGGATCAAACTAAACTACTACTGCTAAAAAATTTACTATGAATCAAACCATAACTACTAAGGAAATTTTTGACCCTGACAAAATGATCTAAAATATTATCTCTTTTCTTAAGAGTCAAAAGAGCTAGAAAAAGATCTCTTGCAGGTGTTGTAACTCGTGATTGGTTTGAAACATGTGTTCAGGGCTCGAAATCTTCATATTGAAATAATTTCACAGTCATTGGTAGTGAGACAGATGAAGACGTCTAGAACAAGTTCATTTCCATTTATCTAACTGATCGCAAAATTACCGAATCGAGTGGATGACTCGTCTAGACTCTTCTGGATATTTTGCCCGAAAAGTAAAGATCAACAATAGTCCACAAAACCTATACACAGAGTACAAAAGTTTTTTTTTTGTTGCATTTTTTTCTTGCTTCTAAATAAGTGCTCATGCCTTTAAATTAAAATTAGTGGCTGTCATTTTCGCATACGATTTTTTTTTAAAGCATCATTACTATCATTCATATAAACTATGAATTTTGGTGCTATTGCCATGTGTTGGTGATGGATTTTAAAAAAAAAACATGTTTTGCTTTAACTGTTGAAAGGCAGGGTACCTTTAAAAATGTTAATCGTGACAAAATTTAAATTTATCTGTCAAAACATCATCATGAACTTACACATGATTTAACTTTTACAAAGTACATTCTTGTTGTTTAATTAACTTTACTAAAAGTAAATGTTCCAACTTCATATTAAGTTGAATTACATTTTGCTAAAAAAAAAAAAATCGAATAAATAATTTAGATTTTTCTTTTGAGATCACATGGGCTATTTGCATTGTTGAAAACTTTTTTCAAGACTGATTTTTAAAAAAAAATGTCGAGAAAGTTTTTCTTTTGGCAGCACATTGTTTTTTTTACCATTAATATTACGGCAAATAATTTTTTTTTTAAATCTGAGCTCTTATGGAGATCTTCTGTCAGTTAGGCTCTGAGATATTGATGTCCGTTTATTATTTTCTGAATGGGACATATGCTGTTTAACCAGTATCCAACGGAAACCAATGAAAATTAAACGAGAAACTTTAAAATTATGATTCAAAAATTCGATTCAAATTATGGTTCAAAACAGCGTAAATTTATATAAATAATACATAAGAGCCTTTTTCTTTGCTTTATTTCAGTTATTTCTTTCATGATATAATGTTTAAATCTTCACAAACATGTGATTTCTTTAAAACTATGATACCATGAGAGTTTTACAAGTTCTGCCAACCATCCGAATAGAAGGAGGGAAGTTCGAAAGACTGTAACGTGCATATCTAATGTTAAAATGGAATCTATATAGCCCAACAGTCTACTTGGAAAAACATATATGTCCTATTAGGTTTGAAAGGGTTAAAAATAATTTCCTTTGTAATTATAACAATATTCAACGTATGCGAAATAATAGTTGGTTAAAAAATTTTCTATCCAAATACTAATTATTGTGTAGTTACAGTTTTAGTTAAGGTCAATCATTTACATCACAGCTTAGTAAGAAGCATTATTCTTTATGAAGTAGTCAAAATATATTCCTAGATTTACGATACCATATAATGTCTTATATCTAGATATTTATTTAGCCCAAATACCTATAAAACTTGCGTTTTTTTTTTTTATTCCTTTTCTATATTTTCTTTCAGACTCTTCTATCGGGTCTTTTTATCAACGAAGTGAAGATAATTTATTACGGAGTTTTTATCATAAGTTGACTTTTTTTTCTCGAAGAAGGATTGGGATTCAATTAACTATCGATTCAAAAGGTGAAGCTATTTTCATAGATGTCCCAAATTTTTGTTTAATGGTATTTTTCGAAGGTTTTTTTTTTTCTAAGACAATAGTTCAATTATAAACAAATCGAAGAAAAGCTATACTACGAACTAAGATAAATTATCTTGCCGTAATGCATTATTTGAGCTTTAGAGCAGAAAAATAGGATGATTTAATTAAAGAAATTAATAAACATTTTAAAAAATTACCAATTTGGAGAAATGTTTCATCCGAGATTAAAATCAATGAATGACACTGTGAAACAAATTTTTTTTGCATTAACACAAATACTTGCTTTTGCCTAATTCAGGCGTAGGTTTATCAAATCTGAAATTAGATTTGATCCTGAGGCAACAGATTTTTCTAAACGGTTTAGCCTAGACTAATAATGTCATTTAAAAAAACTGTAATTTGAAGAAACAAGCTGATTGCAGATTTGAAATCAGTGATGTGAAAATATCCAAGAACAATTAAAAAAAACTCATCCAACAGAATACAAGAAAAAAGTTAGTGCCCTGGAGTAATTCATAATGTTCGCAAATTCCGATGAGCAGTAATAATGCATCGCAGAAGAAACTTTTCAAATTTTAAAAAGATAGATTAAAATAGACGTTAATTGAAGATTGACAAAACTTTACCCAATAATCATGTATAACTGTTACAAACACACAATAAGTATAAAAATAACATATTACACGTCAAAAAGCATTATTTCACTCGATGACAAATTCTTGGAAGAACAGACTTAATTCATCATTAATAGAGTTAATTATATGCTATAGTGTAGAAAAGTGCAGGTGAGAATATTTACGGACGATAAAAAGATGAAAAGTTTTTAAATTGAGATAATACAAGTTGGGGTATTCGAAGTAAAGCATTTAATTTCTTAATAATATCTTATATTAAAACTATTCAAATAAAAAATATTCATACATATAATATATATATATATATATATATATATATATATATATATATATATATATATATGTATATATATATAGGGGAGAGTCGGGTTGCCCAGCCCACTTAAGGAGTATTGCTTATATTTCTGTATAATATTGAGTAATAATCAATATTTTTGTATGTTTCTATTGTTTTATCATCTAATTAAATAATGCAAAAAGAATAAACCAAAAAAAAGAATAGTTTAACTTAAAAAAATAGAAATTTAAAAAATTTGACTACTGTATTCAACATATTTTCAAAACTATTGTTCACCATGTTACCAGCTGCATAAATACTTGAAATTTAGAAAATAATCTTTTTTTAATATAACAATTAATGTCCGATGGCCCATTGACTTGAAAAAATATTCTATACATATGAAATTGACAGTGGGTGGGGTACCCGACACTCCCCTATATATATATATACATATATATATATATATATATATATATATGTTTATATATATATATATATATATATATATATATATATATATATATATATATATATATATATATATATATATATATATATATATATATATATATATATATATATATATATATATATATGTTTATATATATATATATATATATATATATATATATATATATATATATATATATATATATATATATATTTATATATATATATATATTTTTATATATATATATATATTTATATATATATATATATATTTTTATATATATATATATATATTTTTATATATATATATATATATATTTATATATATATATATATATTTTTATATATATATATATATATATATATATATTTATATATATATATAATTAAATTGCAAGTGAAATAAAAATGCTTGTAACAGAAGGGACAAATAAAAATCCACATTTTAGACATGCACTGTTATTTATGCTAAATTCTGTGATTTGGACCATCCTAAACATTATCTGTAATTTTTTTTTAAATTATCACATTTCAAGGTAAAATAAATTATTATAAGACTTTTAAAATTCCAACCCCCTTTAATTAAGTCCAAATAATGCATCGTAACAGAGAGGACATAGAATGTAACAAAATTGATAAAAAGTTAAAGGAAAAAAATATCACTGTTAAAAATGACTCTTCGGTTGAAAGTTTTTATTTTAAAAGACCCTGTTTAAAAAAAAAAAAAAAAAACGCATTATTTGTTTCTTTCTCAATTTCAGTTATTTGGACAACAAAATTAACTACCCAATTTTTTCTTGCAAAATTATCTTTTGCAACATCAAATGAATCCCAGTGTTTTAAATGGGGACTGATGGTGCACATAAAATAGGACTCGGAGGTCTTGTCAGGTCTCAAAGTTCTCCGAGTTCCCAAAACAAATCAATACCTCTGTGGGTACTGATCGAGGAGTTCCCATGTCTTTTGGATTAGGTTCAAAATTACAAGGCTACGGAGTTGAACATTGGTAACCGTAAACTCAAATTTGGGTCGGCTGTTCACCGACGATTATTAAAAAAAAAGTCAAATGAGCGATTGTCTCAAGTCTCTATATTTAGTAATTCTATGTAATTATTAGGCAAACAACTGTGATTTTAATAGAAAATTCACATTTTCGTCCATAGCACATTCACATTTTATATGGTGTTTTACCTATGCATAAAATATAGGTCGTAGTACAGCAAAACTTAGATTTGCCAATTTTCATGTTTGGATGCATCTGCTTTGATACTTGATATGCTTCCATCAAGGTGCACATCTGGCTTTGTGGACTTTCTGTCCATTTTTTTTGACAGTCATGCACTCAGCTCTACCAGAAGTCTGGTAAGAAAGTTTATCAGATGAGTAGAAATTTATTACAAGTTTTTTGTTGTTGTTGTTTCATCGGAATTTTTGATACTAGGCTATTTCTTTTGTTTTGGTACTAAGGTTACAGAGTATGCATAGAACAGTACAACGTTTTCTTGGAGATACAGGTAATGCGCGGTTTGCTTTTTTTTAATAACGTTCCCCAATGCCTAAGGAATATTATAAAGAGAATATCCTTTCTAGAATTTCTACTGCTTGTATCAATGCCTTTTCATTTTTCCCTTGTCTTCTTTTTTTCAATTTATCTATTTCTCTGTTAAGGTTTATCTCTGTTAAGGTATTTTCCTTTTCAGGGATGAATTTCTTTACTATTGTAAATATCGTCTGCGCGTGTGGTTAATTTCAGATAATTTCATTTTCCAGTCTAAATATCTGTACTTTTCTAAATATCATCTGCTTATTAATTGCATTTTTCTCTCTTTTGTTTTTGGCAACTATTGCAATGTTATGTTTACTTTTGATGTGTTTGTTATATGTAGTACTTTTCTATGTGATGTTTTATTCGAACGGATATTAAGGAGAATGCATACACCATAAGAGAAAGCACAGATTTTATGGTGGTTCATAGAAACGAAATCGATAGTGCAAGCACAGAGAAATTGCAGAAGAATTTACCAAAAAGATCCTCCATCCAAAAGCAGCATCTTGCGGTGGAAAAAGAATTTTCTAGAACCTGAAAGTATCTTAGATAAGAAACGTTCCGGACGTCTTCCGTAGTTCTTTGAATGACCATTTTCCAGGAGGATGGATTGGGCGAGGAGGTCCAATTCCTTGGCCACCCAGATCACCTGATATAACGCAGCTGAATTTTTTTCTTTGGGGATTTATAAAGGACAATGTTTACAGGAGGATCGTGTCAAACATTGATGACCTAAAAGCCAGAATTACAACCGCAATAACCTCTGTGGATGCCGACATGCTTGCCGCTACCTGGCGTGAAATTGACTATCGACTTGATATTCTCCGTGCGACGAAGGGAGCACACGTGGAAGTTCATTGACAAGGGCCATGAAACCTTTTGAGTCTATCTAACCCTTTATGTTATTAATTTTAATCTATCTTTATTATTTTATGAGTTATTAAACATCAAAATGGGTCCGGGACCCGGGACTTTATAAACACCCTGTATATATATATATATATGTATATATATATATATATATATATATATATATATATATATATATATATATATATATATATATATATATATATATATATATATATATATTGAATTGAATGATGGATGCATAAAATTGGATGATAAAATTTTCAACTTTACAAGATTTAATTACTACCGCTGTCTTAAACTTACACAAAAATCTTGGAATGAAACTTCAGTTAATCAAGTGTTTACTTAACTTTGAATTTAAAACCGTAAACAGTGTTTTTGATTTTGTCTCCCAGCAAAACCACTTATTATAAAGAATATGTCATTAAGAGATAAAAACGTGAATTTGACATTTTGACGTTATTATATTTTCATATGCAAAGCTATAAATTTAGTTGACATCGTTAGACTAACGAGAGTAGAAAATTAATGAAGGTTTTCTGATGAAGGTTTTCTGATTTATTCTTCTCTTTGGTATGCTATATTACCTACATTAACTCAACGAACTCAATGAAATGACTTTTTAAAAAAATGAAATTTGTTAAAAAGTCACCAATTTAGGTCAACTTTCCCGGTTGGCCAAGAAACAATATCATATTGGTACTCATTTCATATGAAATTTAATTACCTACAACTTCTGTATTTACACTTAACACTTTTTCAACACAGAGCGTTGTTTGTAAGATATTAGGTCACGTTTTTCGACCTAGAATCCGCCACTCACATCCCCGAAGTAAGAAAACGTAGCTAATTCATATTGAGACATTATAAAAGCAGTTAAAAATAAACATTGCCGGCAACTTTTTTTGGATTTAAACCCCTAACTATTGACCTAATTATCTATATCAACTTTTTTCTCAATTCCTAGTAATTCAAAAATTCGATATAAAGCAAACTCGCATATATACTGCTTTAAAGGAATCAGAATATTGGCAAACCCTTTTTTTAAAACAAATTCTCGATTGTTTCATGCATCCCTTTAGTAAAGTTCTGAAGTATTATCTAACTCAGATTGTTTGTTAAAGTCAGAATAAAAAAGAGTTTTCTGTGAGAAGAGCCCGTTGAGGAATATCGATTTACCGCGACTGTCAAAAGAGCTGCCACAAATAACAGAAAAATAGGACTGAACTACTGAAGGGACAGAGTTGTGTTGCTGATATTGAAGCTGAAAAGGATCGGAATTGGAAAGGGACTGTATGTAATGTTGATCGAGAGGACAATATATGACGGAGAAGTATATTTTCATGAGATGACAAAAGTCAAAGTATTGCCTCTATTTTTAGAGATAATGGAATACTTCTCCATTGGGAATTTTTTTAAGAAATGCCACTTTCTGCAAGTGTATTTTTCAAGTGAAAATAATTTTCTTTTATTGATATGGACTGAGATAAACAACAAATAAAGCACACCCACCCACACACACACACACACACACACACATATATATATATATATATATATATATATATATATATATATATATATATATATATATATATATATATATTCATGTTCAAAATGTAGAGAAAACATGGAAAAATTACAGAGCAATAAAAAAAGAGAAAAAAAAATAATAATAAAAATAATAAGAATCCGAAAATAAAAGATATAATCTTTTCATTAGTTCACACGATTATATCTGCAAAAAGGAGTGCTTTCTAATTTTGTATCATTATAGCCAAAGCAAAATATATCAATACAATAGTGTGAGGAGCACTCAAAAAAATTTACAACAAATAAAATAGAACTCATTAAGTAAAAATATCACGTTGAAATATAAAATGAAATATATAAAAAAAAAAAAAACAGAATAAAACATAAAACGAAATCTATAAAGTGAGTAGCGAATTTTAATGAACTTACATGAACGGAAAATGATGAACGGAGAATGATTCTAAATATTTTCGTAACAAGATTGCCAGATTACAAAATATGAAAACAGAAGCGCAAATTGAGGTAATGCATATATATATATATATATATATATATATATATATATATATATATATATATATATATATATATATATATATATACATATATATATATATATATATATATATATATATATATATATATATATATATATATATATATATATATAGCCAACCAATAGCTCAGTACTAATTTTTGTCTAATTTCCACAATAAGTAAAAAACGTTGTTGTCCCTATGGTCAAGACACTCAGCTATCAATATTGTTATAGGTCAAGGGTTTAGTTCTGGCGTTGATTTGAAGTCTATCCAGCTTTGGATAAGTAGTTGCCATCTTCAGTTTGCCTGAGGAATAACACATTATCGCCATTATACTGTTTGTCAATTTGAGTATTCTCTCTGTTTTTTTTTTTTTTTTTACTATTTTTTTTTTTACTTTTTTTAATTTTAGTTAAGAATTAATTCAGATTATAAAGTGGTATTTAAATACTTTCACTTTAATGTTTAACTTTAAACTTACTTAATTATATGGAACATTTTAGTCAATAGCGATAGCTTTAAGGTTTAAGAGTTTTGCTAAGAAAAGAGACGAGAAGGTAGATCTATAGCTATCGGTGAATTCTTTGGATTTCCTTCTAATTTTATTGATTTCATCGACAGGAAATTAATCTCGAAATCCAATAAATTGCTTAATTTACCTTACTATTTTAGAATTGGTACTTAAGGTATTGAGTAAATTTCAGTTTTTGAAGTCATTCTCTCTCCTATAAACAAACTAAGTTTCACACATTTTAAAGACTGCTGCTGATATTAATAGCTGGGGTTTATCAAATTTCGTATTGGTGTGCTCTTGCCTGGATTTTATTTTATATTATTACCGGGTTTTAACATCCAACTCAAATCTCAGTTTACGACTATCAATGTTCAACTCCGTAGCTTCGTAATTTTGAACCCAATCCAGAAGACAAGGGATGTCCTGGATCGAGCATTGAGACAAACTAGCCTTTGTTGGGAACTTTTTGATGGGACTAATCTGTATTTGCGTTACATAGAGTGGAAAATCTCCCATGGATAGCGTATTGTTATGCAAACTTTAAGTATCCTTAAACATCGACTAAAAAAACGTGAAAGACATATTCAAAATCAGGATATTAAATGATTTTCAATCATCTTACATAGCTGAAATTCTAATCACAGGTTTAGGTTTTCTTCTGCTGTAATTCAACACTATTCTTCAGCCACTTACCTTGACTTTTAGGAATCATTTCATGCTTTGAAAAATGCTAATAATTTAGTAAATTATCATTCCAGTATGCTATGATATCTACTACATCTTACAAACCCGCAGTTCTCACCTTAAGGACCCACATTTGTGTTTCTCTCTCCTACTTTTGTTCAATTACTTTAGTTCTTCTTCCCCTATAGTTTAAACCACTTTTTTCTTGCTGTAATTTATTTGTTTCATGTTTTCTTCTGCTGTTCTGTGTTTTGACACAGAGTAGGGTTTTTCTTTAAATAATCAAAGCTATAGTATGGCTACTTTTGTGCTATTACTTGTACTTTGTTCACGATGTTTTATAGCGCAAAAATGTACCCTATCTTCATTTTGAAATAAAGTACATGACCAAACTACTGATTTTACCACTTTATAACTTTTAAAAACTTAATTTTTATCTAAAAATTAAAGGGAAACGTTTTACTATCAGAAAAACATATGACATTCAACTGACATGGTCAAATGTAAACTTTATTTAGAGCCGAAACTCGAATATTTGTATAATAGTATAATGTTCGAATAAAGAAACTATACAACTAAAATCATCATCATAATTATTATCAATGACTCAACGTGGTCTTACGTGGGTCTTAGCCTTCTCCAGACTATTCCCTACTCTAATGGCTTTAAATCTTTATTAATGGAGTTTAACCATCGAAAGTTTGGTCTCCTTCTAATTCTATTAAAGCGCAGTTTTATTTTAATACACATTTATATATAAAAAGTTCATTCTTCACGAATTCTAAGCAAAGAAACTTTTACAAAATTTTTAAAAAGGTTATAGTTTAATTCTCTTTTTATTTATTTTAACTTTTAGTTATCAGTTTTTGTTTATAATTAAATATTTTTAGCAGTATATCACGATTCGTATAATTTAAAAAGTTCTCTTTAAATCCGATAGGGAGTTGTAAAAATACCGAAAGAGATATTTCCACCTAAAAAATAACTCCTGTTATTATTATAAACAAAAGCCTAATGTAAACTTTAAGGACTACTGTTTAAAGTGAATCCCCATATTGTGTGTTTATAAATGAATGTGAATTAATTTACAAAAAAAAAAAAAATCCTTGCTTAATTTAATGAATACAAAGAAGTCTTATTACGTTAATCAAACAATTAATAAAAAAATAGGAAAAAAGATGGGCAGCAAACATAAAAGTTCTAGATAGAATAATTAAAACCTCATCTTTCATCTGCGAAAAAAAAATAAAAATTCTATCCTACCTATTAATTTTTCACTAAACGTGGTATTTGTTCTGGTCACAATTCCTTTTTTTTTCCCCACAGTTAAATTGTTCTCCTCAACTTTCATTTTTGTTTCATTGCTGAAATAAATGATGATCATTTTGCGCCAAGTTTCCTGGAATAAAATTTTTATAATTTGTTTCCTAGCTTTATTGTTTGCGTAGATAATGATTTCACAGTTTGTTAATAGAAATCGATATTGATTTCACATTTTGCAATATTTAGGCAGTCGCAATTACTTCTATACTTTAATACACAATACTAAGAAATCAATTTGAATTATTCAAAATGATGCCTTATCATTAAAAATTGTAATTATAAAATGCAAATTGTTAATTTTTATTTGGAAATGCATTGAATAAGTATAAGAAATCATTTCGATATTAAAAAAAGATTTGTTAAAATAAATAATTTATCGAATGAGCTGTTCACTTAAAAAAAAAAATAGATTCATCATTATCGTGCAAATTTTCTTTTTTCTTTTGGATCAGTTCAAGTACTAGGCAATCAAATTTAATGAAGAAGTATTTGCATGACAATATAATTCAACATAATACTTTATTGCAGTTGCAACAAAATTGTACAATATAATAGTTCCAATGCAACTGAATAGATTAAGCAGTGAAATTATTTTAATTTTTAGTTATAAGCAATTATTAATAATATTTAAACAACCTTTAGTAGCCGACCGGCTTGTGTAGGGGGCAGGGAACTGTCATTGCATCAGAAAGGTTCTGGGTTTGAATCCCGGGCAAGGCACGGATGTTTCTTTCTCTCTATCTGTGTTCTATGTCCTTTCTCCTTTGTGTGTGAATGTGACCCGCCCTATAAACGGGTTTGTGGTTGTGTGAATAGTGTGGCAGAAGTCGAATTCTTGGCCATAGATGGCGCCACTGAAAAACAAGAACAATCGCACCCCCTCTGCCTAAACAGGCATACGACAAAAAAAAAAAAAAAAAAAAAAAAAAACCTTTAGTATCTTACAACACTAATGCTAAAGAGCCTTTATGGCATCCCAGTGAGGTGACCCAGGTTTGATCCCGGCGGTAACTAGTTGATACGAATTCTGCTCCCGGCTCTGCAGACCACAGTGAGGATAAAAAATATCCTCAGTGAACGACAGATTATAGTTTCAAATCCCTTTGCTGTCAAGCTAACCGTGAGAGGATTGAGCAGTTTTTCTTCTTCATGTAATGCAAATACGGGTTAGTTTATCAGAAGCTAGTCCTTCTAAATGTTTGAACCAGGAATTCTCTTATCTTCTTTGTGAAAGATCACAAATCTATGGAATTGAACATTGAATGTTCATTGAATTGAACATTGAATGTTGATATCCGGAAATGGGCTGACTCTTCAATGCAGGTTATAAAATATAATAAAATATGGTGGCTAAATAAACCATGTTATAGTACAAATTATCTTATTAAATTTGAATATTTATGATACCTAAGGTACAGATTACACATTATTATTTGCACAGTGTTGCCATTCAATATTGTTGTTCAACGTTTATCCGATTTTTCTGAGAGTGTATTGTTTGTCATTAAGATCAAAAATTACTTTTTTCTCAAAATCCAAGCTCTTTTTTTAACATTATGTCAGTAAGTGTATTGACATTGTTTATTCAAAAATCTAACGCCATATATTTTAAATTAACACGTTGTAAATTACAACATCAATCACAGCTCTCTAAGTAGACCTAATACTCTGTTTATTCAGTATGCTTTGGCCTATTTAAATATATATTTATACTATTATTTATATGGCTCGTAACATCTGCTTCGATGACTAGAAATGTGTATTTATTCCTGATATTTAATGCTTTGAAATCAATGGATATATTAAATTTTAGTTTCTTTTTTTTATTTGTATTTAAACTACAGTTTAGAGCAAAATAAAATTTTGCTCTAAAAAAAAATTATTTATCCTAACAGAACGCATCATATAATATTTGAATTAGAAAACGATTTATCAATAAATTATTTTAACAAATATATATTAGAGCTTATTAATATTACATACAATGATATTTAAAATGTATGGTTATACATTTTAAAAACATTATTGCAAAATGAAATAATTGCATAAATGCCTAAATAAGTTAGCAGAAATTGCAAATTATATCCTTTACGCATTTCAACTATCTGGAATTCCAAAGCAATCAAGTGGAGTACTCGATCTGGAAAATGAAGCCGTCAAGAAAATTCTTTCAATTTACCTTCGCCGTTATGTTAACGCATCTTATACGGCCCATTAGAGCGAGAAAAACTAACGCCTGAAATCTATATATTTATTTAAAATTTTCGAACTTAGCTGTTAATGGATTAAGAGCATGATTAAGTGGCATATCCCATAATTTATAAAAAAAAAATTTGTAAATTTTGAAAAAAAATTCACCTTTGATACAGTTTTAATTTAAGAAAGTTAGTTTAAAAACCAAATTTGCGATGTTTTTCGGAAAAAGTTTCTAAGTGTAGCAATTTTTACAATTTCACAAACCTGATTATATTCAATTAAATATATATTAAATATTTTAAAATCAGTTAATTATTAAACCAAAAACAATTTCATCAGTTTTTACTTCCTAAAAATATTTTTTTCCTTTGCTTCTGAACAGTTTCAAATATTGACTCATCAAATATCATTTCGATTAAACTTTGATACTCAAACCTAATTGTTTGTACATTAAAGATTGATTAAAATATATTATATTGCAAAACATTTATTTTTATTTACCTAATATATAAATCTAATATGCAAACCTTATTCTCAAAATGTCGTAAGTTTTGTATATTTAAAAAGAAAGAAGTAAACTAGAATTTCTGTTTTTATTAAACTAAATAGTTTTAACTAAAACTAAATAGCCTTGTGACTTTGAACCGTATCCAGAAGACAACGGAACTGCTGGATCAAGAGTTGGGTGAAATTTGACTTTCTGGAGGACTTTTTGATGGAATTAATCCACATTTGCGTTACATGGAGAGGAAAACCACGAAAACCTCCCACGGCAAGGGGATTCTAACCCATGATGCATCTTCCATGGTGGAAATTTTACGTCAGCACTGTGGTTGGTGCGAGCCGGGTGCAAAATTCGTATAGAGCCATCGCTGGGATTCGAATCTGGGTTACCTTATTAGAAGGCAAGAATACTCTCTTCTGAAGAAAACATGGTTCTAAAGTTTAAACGTTAAAAATAAATTATTAAAAAAAGTAGTTTTTCATAAATGTTAAAAAGAAAAAAATTAATTTTTCCGATGCAGGGATTTGACAAATGTCCTACCCTTGTTTTACTCTTTCAGCTCCACTGTACCACATTTACAAAAATTATATAAGACAACATTGAATTGATGAGTAAAAAAAGTTCCTGAATTAATTCGAGGGATTTAAAATCTAAATGATGTATTGACAACAACCCTAAAAGAATACATAAATATCTTCAAAAACTGATTGTTAAATCTAAAACTAACGAGACATAGGAATAAATCAAAGTTTGGGAAACGCAAATCTCCAATATTAAATCTGTTCATTCATTGAAATTCTAAGAGGGAAAAGTAATGCTACTTAAGGAACAAAACCGCATTAAAAATGATATTTCAACGGACCAAATACATAAATAATCACCTTTTAGGGGAATCGAATTACCACGTTGGTTTTGTTTTATGTGATTAAATTATATGCTTTCAGTTTCATTCACTTCCAATTAAGCTAATGCACTCTTCGCATTATTTATGTTGCTCGTCATTCCTTACTCAAGGGAAATGTAATTGTAGCTAAACGCTTAAATGTGGTTAAAAGCTATAAAAAGGCATCTATAAAACAATTTTTTTTTTTCAAAAATCTATAAAATGTTCAGATTTCGAATGCAGTTTTAAAATCTATGTAACAATAATGCTTAAAATGGACATTTGTGTTGTAAGATATTGCAAATGAGGATTGTTATTAAGATGAATTGACTTATTTCACTCTTTAAAATATTTATATTGCTCGTTATTCTTTACGCAAGGGAAATGTTATTGTAGAAAAACGCTTAATTGTGGTCAAAAGTTATGAAAAGAAACCTATTTAATAACGTTTTTATTCCAAAATCTATAAAAAAAAATCTATATTTTCTAATTTAGAATACAACCTTGAAACCAATGAAACAATGAGACATAAAGTGGATATATGCATTGTAGAGAATTGCAAGCAAAGATAGTCATTAAAACAAATTAACTGATTTTGTATTGAGGTTGTGTTTTTCGAATGTTAAATTATCGGCAATCTTTTAAGGTTAAAAATTTATATGACAATGAAACATACATTGGATATTTGTATTGTAGGGAGCAGAATAAGTGACGATTGCAATAAAACAAACTAACTTTGGTTATGGGATGTCTTTTTCAAAAGATATGTAGGCCAGTATTGCAAACTTTTAAAGTTAAGCGATCATATTTTACTAAAAACTGGAAAAAAATATTTAGTTGCAAATTACTTTTTATGTAATGTATGAGTCTAATTTTAATTCGTGAATACTTGAACCAAACGCATTAACAAAATTATAAAAAAAATATAAATAAAATAAAATTGTCCTATTATTAAACTAGATGTTCCATAAAAACTACACATATCTAAAAAAATGAAAAGTGAGGAAAGTGGAATGAAAAACATCATTTCTAGTATGATTATCTGCTAATTACTGAATCTCAACTCCATTCAGTTTATTGTTGTTGTTGACGTATGCCTGTTTAGGCAGAGGGGGTGCGCTTGTTCTTGTTTTCCAGTGGCGCCATCTATGGCCAAAAATTCGACTTCTGCCACACCATACGTCACACCCGTTTATAGGGTGAACCCATTCATACTTCCATTCATTCATCCACAGATCGTAATTTTGACCTGAATCAGAGAACGATCGATCTCCAATCCAGTACCTCCAGAGGTATTGATTTGTTATGGAAACATGGAGGACTTTTGCGACTCGACAGATTTAACGTGCATCAGTCACTTTACTACGCGGGGAGTCTTCGGCCGGCGGGGTTTGAACCCACGAACTCTTGGACATGGGCCCAGCGCCCTACCGACCAGGCTATCCCGGTCCCATTCAGCTTATTCTGTCAATCAATGAATTTTTTTTTTTTTTGTTAATTTTTTTTTCTCCATCTACACATCTACACAAACACAATCCATCTACACAATCAACTGCATTAAAGTTTGCACAATATTGTTTCTTTCAATTAGGTGGCTTTACTCGGTTGAGAAGGACTTTCACATAGTTAGAAAAACCTTGTTACGGATAGAGCCAGATGGCAGAAACTGCTTGGGACGGTTTTAGCCTGTAACAGGCTAAAGTGTATTAGAAGAAGAAGAAGAAGAAAGAGTTTTAGGAACCATGAGTATTATATTTACAAACAAATTTTGACAAATATTCCAAAACTATACATCAAGAGTAGTGATCAGGGAACAACCTGTAACTTTAAAGTTTAAGTAACAGTATTTTAAATTATTGAAATCTTTTTCCTTTTCTGTCTCTAGCAATTCGGAACATTAGCATACAAAAATTTAGCAGAATCGAACAACTACAATATTTATATTAATTTGAAATTTTATTTAAATTTTAACTTCTGCAATGAAATTATCTTCATGACCATTACAAAACTCTTTATTTTAATTCAAAACCACAATTATTTACGATAATATACAACTTGTTTAATATTCAACAATATATACGATTGTTGGATAAATCAATATAAATTCATTGCATTCCAACTGACAGATATACAGATATAGATATATTGCAGTAACCGTGAGAATTCTAACAACCTTTCATTTGGTCTTAATCATAACCGCGTGAAAGCCTATAAATGTACAATATATTATTGAATTCAGTAAACCGACAGATAATACCTCATATCTTGATATATTAAATGCACAATGTTTCTGAAAATGATTTAAAGCAGATTAGGAATATGTGTTACAGTAACTGAAATGGGTCTTTCATACAGTAATAGTTTTAATGCTATTCAGTGCATAATATTTTTAACTTTGAGATGAATTAAATATATTAATCTCTCTAATCCTCACAAGCAAGTAAAATTGTACAAATTAAAAAAAAATCATATTACAAAAGTTCAAGGAGTTTTTAGGTTTCATTTTTCGAAAATAATAAAGAGAAATAAACATTTTAAAGATCATTTTTCAAGATATTTTTTTTGATAATGTTGCAAAAATCATTGCCAAAGATTAGTAAAAATTAACGAGCATTCTGGTGTTTCCATTGATCCAGAAACACGGAAAATTTTACTTTATTCTTGTAGTTTTGACCTTACTTGTTTTCCCCAGTGTGAATGGGGAGATACTCATGTCCCCAATACGTCCCCTAGTTAATCAACATAGCCCCATAGAGTTGGAGCGTATGTAAATAAATTGCAATATTTTTTTAAATATTAAAAAATAATGAAGACTGTAGAATGTAATTGTCATTAAAATATTTAAACAAAAACCTGGTAACCTAGCTTCCCTGTATCTAATATCGTTAGACAATTGTGACAACTTGCTTTGAGACTGTACAGATTGGCAAAGTGAAAGAGTAAGACATCAGACACTGTTCCTCTCTCAAACTTCGTTTTCTTACCTTGCATCAAAATCATTTTAATCGAGGGAAGTTTCATTTCGTTATGTTTTGTTTTTTCTAGCCAAAGGGCACGCCAAACTACACTGAAATTACACAAATTATTGTTGATTCAGCTCAATCAATATAAAGATATAACTTCAATTTTGTTTTCAAAATTTTACGGAAGAAATAATTTTTTAGTAGGAAAACTAAAAATTTCATTAAAGAGCTGATTCGATTATTATGCAAAATATAACTATCATACTTTTTAAAAGCTGAAAAATAGATGTTTATATAGCACATATATGTTTATTAAACATTTTTTAATATAATAGACACTTAAAATGATTAAAATAAATTTTTAAGGTGAGAAACTAGAATACATACCAATAATTTTGAGATTCTGCCGTAAATACAAGAGTGTATTTTGATCCTTTCATGCTATGTCTATAAGCTTTTGTATCCTCGTCTTTCAGTAAATTTTGACTCTCAACCATTATTTGTATGTCGTTACTATCTATTTAAGCTAGATATATAGATAATATAATGGAGTACATATAAACTATGAATGAAATCACTTAGAAAAATTGAGCAATAGTAGTATGATTATACTATGCATTTTTCTGCTCTGCATTTGAGCATTTTTATAAAGTATTTAATTTTTTATCAATTATAATAATATATTTTATTTTTATCTAAGACGGGAAAAAAACTCCATTTGAAACTGTTGTATCACAGTAACGTTAAAAATGCTTTTTTCATTAAAGTGTTGCACGCAGTAATAAGCAAAAACTAAAAAAAGATGCATTACAACTAATATCTATCTAACCACATTATAAAAATTCACAACTCTTTATAACTTTGCTATCAATACCATTTAATCTTCTCTATTTTTGAAACTTAAATAAAAATGTCTAATACTTTGTAGCACTAAACAATTTTTTAATGCGCAACAGATATTGTCAACGTCAACAGATATTGTCAACATTAATCTAGTAAATATTTCATGACTTTAAGTAGCTTGAGGGATTTTCTTTGGTATGATAGCACCAAAATGCTTTTCTCATTATTTCTTTGAACCAATTTTATGGAAAAGATTACAGATACAAAAGCTCAGATGCAATCTTCTTTATTTCAGAAATTTCTAATTAAATTCTTTTTTCTGTAAATTTCCCTCGAAAAAATATCTTAAAAGATCTTCTTTGCAAATGCATACATTTGTTGAATTTGTATGATAAAAGATTACTTGTCGTTCTTAGATTTATAACTGATTGGCTTTGATGTTCAACAATAGCTACATTTCAGAACTTTTACACCCTTACAAAAATTATTAAAATCTACTTTTGGATTTTAAATCATTCTTGTTCCTTAATCTTTTGTTACGTTTTAAGCTCCAAGAAATGAGGAATAAACATTTGCGTAAAAGTGCATGATTGCTGAGGATTTTATTCATTTTCAATTTTATTAAGTATTTTTCTAAAGAAAATGAATTCGCAAAGTTTAAATTAACATATGCGTACATTATATTATTCTTTTCAGGTGTTAAAATATTGAACAGTGGTTTTGAAAAGCTTGAAAAGTTAATGCTTTTTCTCCTTTTATATGCTTGGATCTAAGATGAAATATGTAAATCTTTTCGCTGATGCAGCTTTAAAGAACAGGTCTTTCTTTGTTATGTAAATGAAACCAGAAGTTGGCGAAGGTGCTTTGAAAAGACTGCCTGACGCAGTTTTCTCGAATTTCTGTTGTTGGAGAAAATCTTGATGAATGTCGGTTAATATGTTATACAAAAATAATAAAAAATATATTTTCTACTAATATTCAAAATCATAATTTGGGGGATCGTATTAGATTCCAATATTCTATGCGAAATTATAATTTAAATATTTCCCTTCAATTTCTCGTTTCTCTTTTTTAAAAAAATTTTTCTCGGAGAATAATATTCCAGATATAAAGGGTTTTTTTAATATCAGGAAATATTTTTTTAGTCATCAATTAGCCAGATACATGGCGAAAAAATGCTGGTAAAATTACCGTACTATACCGTAATGATGCTTCTAATTTAAAAAAAAAAATAAAACCAATTGGTTAATAAAACCAAAATATACAGTATTTAAACCATTTATTCGGTAATTTTTTCGTACATATAGTAATAATTTACCGAAAATTCTGGTTTTCAAAATTATAGTTCTTATTACCACACAGTCAGTCAAAAATGCAAAACTGAGACGTAAATTTATTCGAATAAATGGTTTTTATGCCATGCACTAAGATAGCATGATAAAAATACCAAATTTTACAACATGAACTAAGTTAATCAAAAACTATAAAATCTCATTTTATTGATAATTTTACCAAAATCATTACCAAAGTGCTTCGGTAAAAATTACCGAGCTTTTTGGTGTTTCTATATAGACAGAAACATTGTAAATTTTACTTCCATATTCTTAAAGTTTTGACAATACATTTTTTCTCAATGTAGATGTTTACTATGCTTATTCGATGTTTTTAGATTTTGTTTGCACATTTATCTGATGAAGAAACAAAGAAACAAGCTTTTTCATTCTATGTTTTAAGCTCATGATGTCCTGAAAATAAAAATTCAAAAAATTCATTTTCAAAACATGTTTCAACATATTGTTTTAAGAAGCATCAGAAGGTATAGGTATACAGGATCCTATATGGATTTACAAAAAAAGAATTTTTGTGAAAACGTGTCAATAAAAATATATCGATAGGAATATTATAAGTTATTTTCAGCAGAAAGCTCTGTAGATATTGTAAGTAATTTATGTTTTGATTTGTATCACAAAACATAAATATTTTGAGTTACATTTCTCTCTATGTTCCTATACATCTCATAGAATTCAACATGGTGTCTTATAAGATGTTTAAGATGTCTTAAAGAAAGCTTTAAAAATCGTTTTTTAACGAACTTTATAGTTTACGATTTTGTGTGTCTTCATGAATCACTAATGCAGCCTTTAGGATTCACAAACGATTCGTGAAATTTTAAGGTTCAATGAAAACTGAATGTTGCAGATAGTTTAAAAAAAAGTACAAAATTCTTGGGATGATCATGAGTATAAGGATATGTGGCATAGGATTGAGTTTTGAGGCATAGCAAGGTGTTTTAAGGTACATAACTTGAGGTTTTGATGAAAAATGTTAAGTTTCTTCTTTTAAGACCAACTAAATTTCAGAAATTCCGTACATAAAAGTACAATAAAAGATTTCTTTTCGAATGAACTATATAAAATAATTTTTTTTTAAAAAAATATATGCATAAAAAACGGATATCTATAATTATTTAACGAGAAACTCTTATTTTACACTGATTTTGTTACTTTTCCTTCATTTTTATCACATTGAAGAATTTTCCCACAATATTAACTTTTGAATCATCTAAAATATCAAGATATCTATCAATTACAATAAGATGTGTTGAAATTGATGCTTGTAAATTTTTCGAGAGAATACTTCTATCTAGCATTTTTGACGACGTTTATGAGAAATTTTGAATGTGTTTTTAAATAATTGCAAACAGTCAGCAGTAATATTATCAGCTTTTAAAGAAAGAAAAAAGTACTGATTATAAAGTCAAAACTATTTTTTTAGTGAAAAAATTTCTATTTTAACTATCAAAATATTCATTTTATTATTATTGAAGATATTTAAATAACAGAGTCAAACTTTTTAAAATTATTTTTCTTATACTGTCGTGTCTGTTGTGCACTTTTTTGCTGTGGTGTGTCAACAGTTTGCTCGTATCATTTCATCGAATGAAATTTTCTCTATCGAACCATACCTTTTTTCCAGCACATTTTATAAAATACAACACAAAATTTGATTAATGTTGTTGAAAACAGAAATCAAAAATATTTTGAATTAAGATTTAGAAGGAGAATTCCAGGATTCAGAATACACTAACATAATTGATCGATATTAACTGTGTTATAGTTCACAAATATCATTTCACATTAAGTTGATGAAACTATTGGTTTAGTAAATTAAGGGAAGCCCATGAGGATATATAGTAATATTAGTTGCCATTTAAGTTTCAAACTAATATGTTCATTCACTTTGAAATTTGAGATGACATTATTGATTTGAACTTTCTATTAGGCTTAATATATTAAGTTTAGAGGACTCCCTCTAAATTTCATTTTGAAAATTATAAAAGAATATTAACAAATGCTTATTTCTTCAGAATATATCAATTTCGCGTCATTCCATGGTGGCTTACAGAATATTTACGCCGTTTGTGACATTTATATTTATTAAAATAAAAGTAAATAAAAATAGTTTTGACTCATTGCAAACAAGGATCCAATTGAAAATAAAAGGTGTTTATTGTTAAGTAATTATATATAGTTATTTCTGAAAAATTTTTATTTTGATAATTGTAAAATTACCATTCATTAGTACCATACAGTACGGTATTTTTACCAGACTTTTTTCTCCATGCAGGAAATTTGTGGCTTCTAATTCTATGAGCCTATATGGAATAAATTTTATTTCTTCAAACTGAATCTGAAATACTGCTATTTTAACTATTTTACTACTATTTTTTAAATTTTAATTAGAAAAAAAAGTATTTTCGTGACTAACGCAAGATCAAATTAACGATCATTTATCATTAAAATTATAGTATTCGATGAATGAAATTATTTTACCCAACTTGAAAAATATTATAAGTATAGGACCTACTTTTTAAAGAAATACTAGTTTCTAAAATGCACTAGTTTCTATTTTCAAAACATGAGTGCACAGGGGAAAAAATTTTGATAAAATTTTCGTACTGCATGATAATAACATCTCTGGTAAAAAAAATTGGTACATAAGATCAAAATTAAAGGTATTTAAACCAATCATTTGGTACTTTTTCTGTCCACATTTTTAAAAGAAAAAGATATTCTGGAAAGATTTAAAAGAAATCCTGGTTTTCAAAATTAGAATTTTTATAACCACACAGTTAGTAAAAAATAAAAAATAAATTAAAAGTAAATTTAACCAAATAAATGAGTTTTACGCCATGTATTAAAGCATAATGATAAAATTATAAAATTTTACCAGATATACCAAACTTTACCAGATTTTCCGAATTTTTATTACATATTAGAAAACTATATTATATAATTAATAAAACAAAAGTCTTTAAAGTACTTCGGCAAAAATTACCGAGCTTTTTGATGATCCCATAGAGCTAAAAACACAATAAATTTTATCATATTCAGTCAGTTTTCTCCATATATTTTCCCAATATGGAAAATGATATATTCTAAAACTGTTGCGTAATCCTCATAAGATGCATGAAAAATAAAATGTCATGTTGCTCTTAATGCTTAAATAAAAATATTGTCACTATGGGTAACATTTTTACAGTATTGTCCTTCTAAATGTTTTCAATTGCACGTTAATTAAAATGTGAGCAACGCAAAAGAATTACATGCAGTAATATTTCTAGCTTAATTTAAAAGCGTTTAATGTAAATTCTGTGTGTCACACGGCACAGATCCAACCTGTAGGCACGCTATTTTTTTTATATATTTTAATCAGAATATTTTTCTTGATGTCAACAACAGTTTTTATAAACTTGGAAACTAAGACTAGTTAATACGCTAAGGAGGGGCGGGGGGCATAATCTCACATCAACATAGAAACTTTCTGTAACGTTTCATCTACACTCGGTATACTCGGTGTTTAGTAAACACCGCCCTTGATGCTTATTTTTAGAGTCCTTATCAGAAATAAGAACAAGCAATTATGCGCACTGAAGGTCAAAGATTAATATTTTACCAAGAAAGAAACAGTAAAGCTATCAATTACAGTAAAGGTAGGCACGTGTAGTCAACATCAAAACAGGTTTAAATGAATGTTGAAACCTGGAGGTGTTTCTAGTTGCCAATATTCAACTCCTATAAGTTTCCTTCCGTAATTCCTCTCTTCTCTTAAATTTCGATAGATTCGATTTTGTTAAATTACTAATTTGCAGCCCCCAATGTATATACTTATTTTTTCTTTTTGAAGAGGAGTCTAAAAATACATATTAAAAGCGGTCTCAATGATTCACCCTGTGGAGCAATTAGAAATATACAAAATTCAATTTAATTCACATTCATAGACCCTTAAGACCATATGAAATTTTAGTCGATATACTAACCAGCTTTTTGTTAGAATTATTTATTTTTAATGCCAATATTGAATTTATTTCATGTTTAATGTTTTTGACCACAAAAAAGTTTTCATTAGTCTGTTTATAACAATAAATATTCATTATTTAAACTTCTGAAAGAAAAATAATTATCTTTTACATCCTGACCTACGGTACTGTTTTATGAAAAACATATTGTAATCCACTCATTACTTAAGTGAAGTTAGAAACTGAAGGAATGAAAATGATAAATTAACGCATGCGAGAACCATCAAGTCTAATGATAATTGCTCAATTCTAATTATATAGATTGCTAGACGCTTCTTATTCAAATTAAAAAAAAGTATATCCACTTTATTCTACTTGAAAAATGATTCTATATCTATTTTATTGCAAAATGAAAAACAATGACTGAATAAAAAATATATCTCTTTTCATTCTCTTATAAATAGATCTCACTAAAACTTCCTAAGCATATATTTTTCCGCTTTATTAATGGTTTCATTGCTAATTTTTTTTTAAATAACCATGTGAATACTTATAAAATTTTTTGCAATTATTTTTGTAAAAAAAAAGTTTTAAATATTTGCTTTTTTAACATATCCATGTAATCACAAACTTTGAAAAATTTCTCAACAAAAATTGTAAAACAATAGTTTATTTATCATTTTACAATATTCAAACAAAACAGTTAAATAACCCTTTATAAGAGGGTAGTCAAACTGTTAACTGTGTGAAAAGCCGTTTTTTAACAGTTTTCCCCTAATACGGTTAAAAAAAAACAGAGTTTCATCCGCACCAACTAGGCCCTTCCAATAAAGCCACTTAGTTCCTTATAACTGAGTATGTATTATAACCTAGAGGGCTAATCTGTGAATTTCATGACCGATAGTCCGGGTTCGAGTCCCTGAGTTGACATCACTATATTTCCTGCATTCCTTAAACACATGAAGAGTTTCCAGTGTCCTGCACTCTTCAACTGCTAACCCTAAACTAATGGAACACTATACTCTCATTCACGCAAAGGCAGCATCATAAAGCTGCATAACACTAAAAAGTCTAGTGTTTCCCATCTCTTACGAATGGTAAAACAACAAGACAATCTAATTAAATCGCATTTCTTGGTTCATTTGATAAAAGACAACTCAACTGCAACCGAAATCCAATAGACATTACCTAACGAAAACCCTAGCTCCAATGCTCAGTTAAATATCTTTTTTTACGGTTTCGAAACCATGTGAGACGGTTGATCTGTCAATTCTAAGATCAATAGAACGGGAGTTCAAGTCCTAACGTCGACACAATATTCCTTCCATTCCCTTCAATACATGAAGAATTTCCAGAGTTCTGCAATCTCCAATATGCGACCCTGAAGTAGTAGAATACAATTCATTAACGGTAGTGCCATTATCATAGATGGCATCGCCATAAGGCTGCTTAACGGAAAAAGGTTTAGTATTTTCCATCTCTTACAATAGGTGAAGCAACCAGAAAAACTAATTAAGTCATATTCCACGGTTCATTTGATAATAGACAACTCAACCACGATCCAACTTCAATGGCCTTTACCTAACGAAATGCCTAGCTTCAATGCCCAGTTAAACTTCTTTTTTTATGTTTTTTTAAAACCAATCTAGATGTAAATGATGTAAAACTGTTCTTTACCGTAAACGTTACTGTTAATTGAATAGACAGACTATTTTTAACCATAATTTTTGAATGAAAATTTTAACAGTGCATAAAGTCAGACACACGGTAAATTTCACAATATTCTGGTAATTTCGATGTCACTTTCTTTCTCAATACAGAAAACAAGAGTTTTTGCTAAACTTCATAAAATTTTAACATTATGCATTGAGCAAGTAAAAATATTAGAAGGCGAATTTCGACCCACTGCACAAAAATTTTGTTGCACGTTAACAACCATGCATTGATACTCAAGGTGGTCATTTAATATGTAAAAAAAAAAAAACATGTTTATTTAAAAATTTATTAGTGATATTTTAATAGGCATTATTATTTTATATTTTTTCTGCCCAGTTTATTCCTTGTCACTCAGTAACATCATAAAATATAGTATTTAATGTTTTCCACCAAGCATATTCACATACTCAATAAATATTATTTATTGATGACTTGATGATTATATTATCTATTGGTATTTGATTACGAAAAAAAATAAATAAATTATTTTAACTGAATTTATGAACAATAATTGTTAAGTTCAGACTTCTTTTGTTTCTCCATAGTATTTACTTTTAGCCATGCGGAAATTATTATTTTTTTTAATCGATATTTCTTATCATGTTGCTTTGTTCAATAAAAAAAACCATGAAGCGCATAAAGCATTTATAAGAAACTATATTTGAAATTCTATAGATGTTATCCATTGTTTATGAAACATTTTAGAAGCTTTGGCGTATGTTATATAAACAAAAATATAATATTCATATCGAGTAGGAGAGTATTTTATAAAAATGAAAAGTTAAAATCTTTGAGTACCGATATATCCGAAAAAATTCAGACACGAAGTGAATTTTTATGTTTTTATCCGTTCGATAAAAATGTATTTTTGATATTTGCTTCGATATGCTGTACTCGCAAACTGTAAAATTAAATTTAAAAATAATTTATTTTGCAATTCTTTCAAAAATAATTTATATTTACTTAAGATTTTAAAACCACTAAACAAATAGTAAATTAAACAATAGATTTAACTTGAAAAATTACAATGAGAAAAAAGTATGGTTAAAACTATCAGAATATAAACCAAACTATCGGCTCTACGAGAACACCAAAAAGCATAGTAATTTTCACCAATTATGGTAAAGTTAACAATAAAACATGGCTTTATAATATGCGTTAAAATTTGGTAATTGGTGTAAGATTTGGTAGTTTTATCATGATACCTCAGAGTATGGCATAATAGCCATTTATTCAGTTAAATTTACTTTTCAGATTTGCATTTGTTACTAAATGAAAACCAAAAAGCAAACTATCATGTAAACTATAATGAAAACCATAATTTGGAAAAACAGAATTTTCGGCACCATATGAACGGAAAAATTACCAAATGAGTGGTTTAAATACCATATGTTTTGGTTTTATTACCAGAATTTTGCTTTTTTTACCAGAATTGTTTTTACCAAACAATACGTTAATTTTACCGGAATTATTTTTCATCATGATCCTTATAAAACCTTTTATAAAATGCGCTAGGTTTAGAAAAGCATTCTAATTAACAATATACTTATTCAAAAAATAGCATAATTTCTTAATACACGGATGAATTAATTTAAAAAAATAAAAACGCTAAAACTTTCTTCATATTTAAATATTTAAATGGTGTATAAAACCAGCAATAAATAACTATATATTAGTTCCAGGAGTTTGATGCATCTCTTAATATTTAAAAGCATAGATTTACTTAAAATTAAGATTTAACAATTAGTATTGTTATTTTATTAAAGAAAATTAAATAAGTGTATTAAATCCTTCAAATGAGTTAGATAAAGTAGTAATTAAAATTGAATTATGAAGAAAAAAAATCAATCCAGTAAAGATTTTATCGTTAAAAAAGTAGTTTTCATTAAAAGCAAAACTTCTGCATAAAATTTCCTTTTCTTCTAATAATTTGAGCATTTATTTTATCGGGGGAATTTAAAAAAACGGAAGAAGCATTTATAAAGCATTTTGCAAATGAGTGTGATTATCGTTTTTATTAAAAAACTGACATCGCGTTTTGCTGGAAATCAAAAGAAATGGTAATTTAATTAGGTCTAACAATCAATTACAGATTTATAAGGTTATTACAAAATCATTTTTGGATAAATTTATAAAGTTTTGTATTTTATAAATGTTTTATTTATTTATTTATTATTTTTCTTAAAAATTGATTTTTAGCGTGCTTTATTTCGTTACTTTTTTAACGTACACTTCAAAATATTAAGACACGTTTGCTTCCTAATTTATATAAGATAGAGGAAGTTTTGACTTCTCAAGTTGTTTATATATATATATATATATATATATATATATATATATATATATATTGCCCTATTTTACAAAATATTTCAAAACGTGTACTATGCATGTGAGTGCTGTCTGTCGGACTGATTTTAACTTTACTGGACTTTCAGACTGGTTTTAATTTTTTTTTTTATCTAAAAGTTCGAATTCAAACAACTTTAAATAAAAGTTTTTGGGGTAAATAAACTTTACGCCTGTCTATTAATACAAATTTGTTTGAACCAAGTTACATATATATACATAAAAAATATTTTTAAGTAAGGAAAATTTATCCAAGGTACAACATGGCGTTGTACTTAGAACCACTTTTGTTGCATGTCATGTTGCTTCTTTGAAAAAATGTTACTTCATCTTAAGTTATTTAATTTCAAGCTTGTTAGCTGATTTAAAAAGGATATTTCATCATTTTAAACTTAATTTTAATATAACTTGCATAAGATAAAATTAAATCAACTTAATCAGAATTGTATTGCCAAAGAATATTTTATTGGTAAACTTCAAAAATTTGTTGCTTTTCTTAGAACATAAAATTTTAAATACATTGCGAGTAGCATGGCTAAAAGGGGATTTTATTTGCTCTAACTGCACCTATTTCACATACCTTGGACAGGTTCACCGTACAGAGACTGGTCCAAGGTTACCACACTCATTCACTTTTTCAATTTTTTTAGGCTTAACAAAAATAAATTATTTTTCACAAAATAAAGATATTATATCTTAAAGAGAATGATATTTTTGTTGCTTAGTTCTGTTTTCCCATGTTATTACTATAGGTTATTGTTTCTTAATCAAATGAATTGACAAAAAAACTTTGCAGGTAATAATTATTAAAAAAAAGTTTTCTAACACAAACACTTGGGAAACCTGAAATGGTCATTAACGCAGAAGATAGTAACTGTTTTTACAGATACCACTTACGTATACTGAATGTAAAACTAAATTGAGTTCGCGCAAACAATTGCAATGGCTCAAAGTAGAACACTCTTCCCTACATACATAGTTTGAACTTTTAAAACATTAGCAATACATAAAAATGTATCAAAAATATTAAAACATTTTTATTTACTCAGGAGGGTTAAAATCTTCTTATCTGACTTTGTGCCATATGTATCAAAAGGTATTAACATGACTTTACATTTAATAAACTTAAATGAAAACTAATAATTTGACTAGTAAAAAGAATTATAAAACAGCGTGAATAGCGAAACAAACTAAACAGCGTGCTTCAACTTTAAAAATATATTTAAAAAAAAAATAGTAATTTGCTAATGACCTAGGTGAACACGATATTTTTAACATGGTTTTTCCAAGCTATTTCACCAATGAAAATAATAAAGCCGTAGTCTAAAAACCTTACATTGGAAGAATTTAAAACTATATATGCTATATTGCCTTCACGAATTATGCCAGGTTTTAGAATGGACTAATAACTTAAATATTTTTTAAATTATTTAACTTCTTTAAAAGTCGCCAATTTGGCGACATTTATCCATGAAAATGATAAATGATAAAAAATAATGTCTTACCCTAATTTTTTACAAATTTTTATGAGCCCAGGTAATGCAGCAGTGGAGCAAGTTTTTAATTGTTAAAAAATTATACCACGAACGTTTTTCATAATCTTAAAACTGTGGCTTTTCTCCTTATGGACGTTTTGTGCCATTTTCAGAATAAGCTTCGAAAGTGCTAGCTAAAGATGGGTTAAGCTTAACGTAAGAGTAACGAGTACTGTTGGAAACTTCCAGCAATTATGAAAATAAAATATTATTCGCAAAAAAGCACCATTCTATGCGACTGCAGAGCTTTTGAAAAACAGCCTTATGACATCATCGCAAGCTGAGATACCTTCAGAATTAAGTAGAAACGATATTTCATAAATAAAAATTTCAATGACAGCATCGCAATTCGAGATAACCACAGAATTAAACAGGAACGATATTCTATAAGTATAAACCTCTAATGACATCATCGTAAATTAAAATGTCCTTAGAATTAAAAAGGAACAGGAATCTCCAGGACAGAGAGTAATATCTGATGCACCGATACCTCACGATTATTAATTTCTGGGTTGGAAGCCGGATCATGGATAGATTCGTCCATGCTGTGCAGCCGTATATTTCTTACAATTAAGAAAAAAAAATTTAAACTATTCTTAAAACCTTTTATTTACGTTTCTTAAATGTTTTATGAACATTTAAAAAAAATGAATAGTTTCAAGTGCTATGAAGTGCTTAATGAGCAATCAGACAACAAACTAATTTATTAAAGAACCAAGTCTGAAAATTTTTACACGAACATTTAATTGGAGTAACGACTTTCTCATAATTTAGAACTATATATATATATTTAGAAATGTTTAAAAAAAATTTATTTATTTAAAAAAAAAAAAAACTTCTAAACACAATATTTAACATGCAAACTTACTTGATTGTCATCTTGATAAAAGGTTCAATAGGCAAAATTATTAAAAATCACTAAATTCTGTAAGCAAATTAATTTAAATAAAAAGGAAAACTTTTATAAAGAAAATAATGAAAAAAAATTCATTTTTAACTTTCTTTATTTTTAATGAGAATAAAAAGTAGGATATTATTTATTTACTACAAGCACGTTTGCAACAAACTAAATCTGGGAAAAAACATATCATACCGTGGTTTTAAGCTTTACAATTTAGAGGATAACCATGAATATTTCTTATCAGTAATAGTTTAAGTGAGATAAAAACACAAACTCTGTTCTTTTCAATCCAGTTTTTTTTTCTTTTTAGATTTTTTTTTATTTGCATATGTTCTGCAATAGCATGGCTGTATGTAAGGTTTAACTATTCTGAAAATCTAAAATTCATGCGTTTCTTTTTTTAAAAATTACTTTTTTGCAAGAACTGGATATCCTTCTAAATATTCAAAAAGGTCATTGAATATTTCATTACCTTCCGAAAGCATTATAGTCCAAAAGAAAAAAAAATGCGTACAATACTCCTAGTTCTTTAAAACCTACTTATAAAAACATTTTAAATCCGGCTAGCATTTTCTAAATCGTTAAAATGGTAATTTCCATTTTTTAATTTCTATTTTATGCTTCTTTTTGAAGAATTCATTCCTCTGGTAATAAAATATCATAATTGTTTTAGAAAAAAAAAACTTTTAGTGTTATAATAGAACTTGTTTTTTCAGAACAATCAGAAATATTTTTTTTTCAGTCATGTACTCTGTTTATTCATTAAAGCAAGATGGTCGAAATGGTCGAAATGCCCAATCTTAGGTTTAGTAAATTTTCTCGTTATCTTTTTAATCAGAAAATTTGTTCAAATGCATACCAGCATCATACTAAAACCATTATGTTATAATTTTTTTTATTAATTGAATTGTTTTAACAATCACATTTTTAAAATCAAAGTAACCACGCCTTCATTATACTTAGTGAGCAAAAAAATTGACCACCCTGAATAACTTTTGATCTAATGACCGGATCGTCACGTTCTAGGACTCAATTTTAATGATTCGAGAGGGTGACCTCAAACAAGCTAATTAATTAGCGCAGACAATTTTTAAAGTTGCGAAATCAGACGCAAAAGCATATTTTCTATGAATAAGTATGCCTTTTTAACATGTCTATAAACCTCTCTAAATAATTATAAATGTAATTTTTTTTTTTTTTTTGCATGGTACAAAACCTACCCAGTTGGGACAATCATCTTTTTAATTTTTGATCAAATAAACAAATTAAATTATTATTTTATTTAAAATTTTCTTAATTTTAAGACACAAATGTTACATCATGTAAAACTACATATTTCTAAAAACAAATATTTGAAATGAATCGGTTGAAAAGCTTCTAATTGAAAGGATCATTAATTAACTCTACGAAATTAAAGTTTTGGATATGACCTTTAATTAATATTAATATATTTTTTAAATTTTTTGCTCTAAGGTAGTTATTCAATTTTTCGCTTTTGCTTATATAAAATTACTGTGCTCTTACCTATATATTTAAAATTTGCCGTAATGTAAATTATATTAAATTAAATTTTATTTTAAACTGTTATTTTTAATGATTTTAAATTAAAAAATAAAACATGGCAAACATATTTTAAAAATTATTTTACGCTTAAACGAGTTTAATTAAGTTTCTTGCAAGGTAATTTCATAAATGCTAATAACTATTATGTAATTTAACATAGTAGCTCGTGAGATGTATAAATGAAAAAAAAAGTAAAAACCAATTAAGGGGCTTGGAATTAAAACCTTATCCAAAATTAAATTGTTAACTCGGATGTTTCTCACCTTAATTTGATAACTGTTGAGTTTACATAACATTTCGCTTAGATTATTTCATTTCATTTCATATTCTTTAAGTATGTACATAACTCTGAAAAAATAATTCTTACAAAAAAAAAAAAAAAAAAAAAAAAAAAAAAAAAACGTATTTGTTGGAAAGAGCCCTCTCAAAAATAGAACGATTCAACAGAACAAACAATTTTGACGATTCAACAGTCCTTGTTCTTTATTTCTTTAATTGTGAAAATCATTTCGTTACTAACTCACGTTATTTGTGGAAAAACATAAACTCTCAAATATATGACGAAAATGTTTCCTCAACTTGGAACCTCATTACAGTGCATTATGGGAGATTGTTAACTAAAGTGAAGACTAGACGATCGAAATTAGAATGACGAAAAAAGCCGACCAGTCTTTATCCTGGTCAAGAATCGAGTTGACCTTATGCAGTAAAATCCAGGTTTGAGTCCCTCTTCGGGTATGGATATAGTTTATTTCTCTGTTTTGTCTATCCTTCTTGCGTTGTCGGGGCAACGTTGATCTACCTATATGGTGCCCATGAAAAAGTGATCAATGCGTTATATATCATGAAGCACTATGAATGTCTCAGGGTATCTTATTTTTTGACAAAATAGAATGACGAAATATTTCTTTACTTTTCACGAAATTCGTTTCTTTGAATTCGATAATAATTATTTGGTCGATAATTGTTTCTTCAAAGAAGAAATAATAATCGAGCAGAAATTATTAATAATTTCGTGATATTTGAGTATCCAGTTTTTACAGTGAGAAATTTCTGCTGAAAATTAACAAGAATTCTGCTATAAAAACATTAAAATTATTTGTATTTAAATTATTTATTTAATAATTTTACTGTACATTATAACAATGATTCATCGAAACTTCTGGTTTTCAAATTAAATTTATAGTTCTTATTATCTACACTTTCAGTAAAAATATTAGATTGAAAAGTAAATTTAACGGGATAAAAATTTATTCATGCCATTTTCTGAAAAACCAAGCTAAATTTACAAGACTTATCTTCAGAACGTATTTTTCATTTGACCATTTATTTGGTAATTTTAAGAGTTTGGTAGCAATATATTTTACCAAATAGGTAATAAACATCATAGGTAATAAACATTATAAACTGTTTATCATGCTTCATGGTATAGTTTCTTTAAAATGGTGGCACTGTGGTAATAGGGCTTAAATGGTGTAATTTTTAACTGCACCATCTAATTATTTCAATTCTTTTTTATTACAATTAAATTATTTTTTGTTTTCCGTTTCTTTTATAATTACTTAATAACGTAATATATTCCTTAATTATAACAACAGGAAAAGGACCTGAATGACTATTTCAAGTGTTTAATTGAAGTATGTTAAACATACTAGATTCCAGCAGAGAAAAAGAAATTTAGATGAAATTATCAGACTGTATGGTAATAACATTTCTGGCAAAAAAAATATTTAGTTCAAGTAATGAAAACCAAAATATACGATATTTAAACCATATATTTGGTAATTTTTAGTTTCATGCGGTAAAAAATTTCCGGAAATTTCTGGTTTTCAAAATCATCACTACGCATTTGGTAAAAAATAAAACAGAGAAGTAAATTTTACCAAATTTTTTTTCGCAGTGTGTGACCTTTCCTCTGACATAGCTCATGCAATTTTACTCTGACATAGGAAATCAAACCTTTGTCCAACAAGGAAATAGCACCAAAAGTGATACGAAACTCTTGTATTAAACAAAACTTATTTTTTATAGATTTTGGAGTCCTGAATTGGAATAGGTCAATTATTTTGAGGCCACTTAATTTATTCCACTTTATTTTTATTTTTTTCATTTAACGGAAAGAAATCATTGCTCACTGTTGAATCATCATATTTTTTCTGTAAGAAATTGTGATTTATTGTTCTATTTTTGCTGTATATTTTTATTAGGTTTTTAATACAATTTTAAAATGTTTTTAAGTTTTTTTTTTGTTTAAAAATATGCATTTCTCATTTTATCTATTTCTTTTTCTTCCAAGCAGTAAATATTTTTATTCGTCATTATGAAAAACATATGTTGCAGTATATAGGCTAATTGAAAAATCCGACTCTTTACAAACTGCCGACTTCATTTTGCGCATTATGAGGTGTCATCAGGAGTTTCCAGAACACCAAATTTTCCAATTAGCCTTCAACATATAGCTAATGTAAAGTGATTCGTGACATCTGTTAATTTTTACCATATTCTGGTAGTTTGAACCATATTTATTTTCTCAGTCTACATTAAAATAATAAGTGATCTTGTTTAAAAAATTTGTTTATTCTTTCCAATCCATCTTTTGTAACCAAAGTGTTTTATTCGAAACAACACAAAACAAACAGTTTAATATAATTTATTATAAACTTAATGAAAAAGAGTACACACATTTGAAAATCTAATAATTATCAGTGAATCTAATTAATTTTCAATAATTTAAATCCTTGAAATCAATACAAACTTTATTAACTCAACACTAATACTTTTATTAATGCTTTACATATCATATCTAATAGATTATGTATTTTATTTATGAAATAATTATAAAAAATAAATTCTATCGAGGTTATAAGTTTTGCGCGATAATAAAAATGATTGTATTTACAAATGTTTATAATACAATTTTATCACAAAGTAAAAATGAACACATGTAGTTTATGTGATGGAAATCAAACATTAGGCGTAGAAAATAATACAAAGTACTTAAACGTACCTCGCTAAAATTAAATGCAGGTTATTATAGTGATTTGTGACAAAAAAATTAGTTATAACATTTCGTATTAGCGTATAAACACTCTCAAACAATAAATTCAATTAATAAAAAATATAAATCGATTAAATAAATTGGCATATTAGTAGGACAGCCTTTTGTTATTTATAATTATAACCAGTGAAGCTAATGTCAGTAATAATATCCATTGCATATTAACTCTTTCAGCAAAACTGAAGTAAGGACAATACGGACATTGATAGGAACCACAAACTTCACAAATGTTCAAAACATATAAATCAAAGTCTTCATATATAGTCTCTTTATACCTCTCTAGAAAAAAATATGTAAGATTAATTTCAAATTGGAAACGTTGAATACTATGGTTATAAAATTCTCGAACAAAAGTTTACTAAAATATAAATTCGTCTCTAGATTCCAGAATTTAAACTTAATAAAAATCTCGAAAATCTCTAATCATTGATGGGAAAGATAAGATTAAAAGTACCAAAAATTGTTTCATCACCGAAGGAATCTAAAAGAAGGTAAAAGGTATCATTAGAAATACCTTCAAGTTTTATCTAGCAGGTTTTAATCCTCCAACTCCGAATTTTTAAGTTGAGTTAAATATTTTTTTTTTCCTCGCATAAATATTATTCTGAGACTCCTCATTTGCATACTTTTTTATTTCCTTATTGACAAGGATTTTAAAGATTTAAATTCAGTCTGGTGGCATAGCTAGGAAATATGTATGCAATGTATTGTCTCAGTGCTGGCTAATTATGCTAACGTTAATTTGCCTCTAGGTTTATAATTTTTAGATTTTATTATTCCTCTTTGTGTAATCGTATGACTTGGCTTGTTTTTCTCAAATTCCTTAGTTATCACCCAACAAAGCATGGTGAACTTAATATTTTTATTTTTATCATGTCATATATAACAAAAGAATATTTTATTTAATTAATGGAGATTATAATATTACATTTGTTTGTCACGTCATGTTCATAATTCAATAATAATTTATGTCAAATGAAAATGTTTATTTAATGTTAGTTTGATCTTATCTGAGCATTATTGATAGTTGTTAAATTGAAATAATAAAGTAAAAAAAGCATATTTTATCAATCATAATAATGAATCTTACAACTATTGTTTTTTTTAACTACTGCAATTCTATGTGCACTTTTAGAAGTAAACGTATTAAAATAATATACCCCACTGTTTGAAATTTCTTCAAAAAGATAGTTAAAAAAAATACAATTTATTTTATAGGCATTTTATTATTTTCTACCGAAACAGTCAAATAACCATAAAAAAGACAGTATTCAAACTGTTAACTGTGAGAAGAATTGTTTATTGATGGTTTTCAACAAATAGGGTTGCACAACTAGAATTTTATTCGTACGAACTAGGCCCCCATAGCCAAAGAGAATCGAGAGCACGTTTTTCCCAAGCTGTAAGATAATCCATGTGATAGGGATTACAAATTCAAGATTTTGTTCTCCGTCATTAGATACATAACACAACAGCGGGCACCGAATAATCTTATAGCAATAAGTGTGTGATGATTACTTTGCAACTAGGTGCATGCTTTAGCCGAGCATTGCAACTAGGTACATGCATTGCAACTAGGTGGCATTGCAACTAGAACATTGCAACTAGGTACATGCTTTAGCTCAGAGGGCTAAGCTATTAATTTAACGACCGGGGTAACAGGGTTTGAATCCTCACGTAGACACTATCATATTTTCTCAATTCCTGCAAAAAATGAGTAGTTTCCAGTAGCCTGCTTTTCTCAGTTGGTGACCCTGGGCAATTGGAATACAAAACTCTCACTCACTCATAGATGACAGCACCACAGAATTTAACACAAAAGTCCATTTTCATTTTCCCTATCTTTCACGATAGATGGCACCACTAGATAATCTTATTAAGCCACATTCCATGATTCACATGGCAAAACAAAACTCAACCGAAACCCAACTCCAATGTAAAATACCTAATGAAAATCCTAGCATAACATAACTCCTATGTCCAGTTAGATATAATTTTCACAGTTTTTAAAACATACTATTTGTAAATGGTTGCAAAATCGTATAGTTTTTTATTCACTGTTTTTTAATCATAATAGTTGCAAGCGGTTTCAAACCCGTAAAGGTAAAGAATGCCGTAAATTCTATGGATAACTAAATAAACAGACTGCAGCCGATTATTCTACCGTAATTTTAGAATGAAAATCCTAACATAACTGTACTAAGCTATATTTTACTATTTCTTAAACATAATAATCATTCCAATTCAAAAAAAGGCACTAACCAATAAAAATGATACGAAAAGGATGCAACGAGGAAGAGTTTAAGAAGTTTTGCATTAAACAATACTTTCAAGCCTGATTGATACGCGGAATATCTTCGTATATACCTTATCTACATAGTATTAGAACATATATTTGCCGCAAACTTCAATTGTTATTCAAATATGATAAATGAAAATTGATGAATTGACCTAAAATTTAATATCTGAAACAATAATAGTCTAGAACAACATTCAATGATGCTTGAAATATTATTATCCTGAAACAACAATCCGATACTGTTGTTTCAGGCTAATTTTGGTTGTTCCTAAGAACTCTACAGTGTTTGAATTACAGGATTGTATTATTTGCAATAATTTGTTAGACATCTTAATCTTAGGCTTCATACAATTTCCATGTAAATGCTACTATAAATCGTTAGCGCTACCAAAATTTTAAAACAGCTTATAAATTTAAGCTTATAAATTTATACTCTTAAATCGCATTATTACTTAAACTCATCTGAGTGTCGATAAGTTAATTGATTGATTGATATAAAGCTATAGTGACTGAAACTATATAATATATTCTTGGTACAATAATATTTGCAGTTAAAATTTCTCGATCGCTACTTATTTAGTTAAAAAAAAAAAAGAACATGATTACCTGGGGTATAATAATCATACACTTTAGCTTTAAGATATCTTGTTAAATTTGCCACAGGATACCATCTCTGGACAGTAAAATTAACACACAACCATGATGTATCTAACTGCAAAACAAATTATTTATTTTCATTAATGACCTACAAAAAATAATAATTGAAAGTTATACACATTATTTTCATGAATATCTTACGTAATCAAACATGAAGACAGCAGATTTTGGGTAAACCCGGCCTCTTTTGAGTCTTGGCACTTTTCTGCTAAAGACGTAAGTATCCATATCTGGTTTATGGATTAAATAACCTGTGGGTAATGCAATTTCCATCACAGCAACACCACTTGTTTCACTTTCCTTTGTATATGTCCATCTACATAAGTAAAAGAAAGATTTATTATAGATTTTAGTTGCGTAAGTTTTGGAGTTAATTATTGTTTAAACAACTTCCGGACACAAAACGTCAAGGATAATATTTAGCCATCACATGAAAATCAAATCTATGCGGATAAAGAAACTTTAGTCTGATATCAAATTAAAATTATAATAGGAGAAGAAAGGCAATGTCAATTCATAATGAAATAAAAATAACTTTTTGTTTTTTTTATAAAAAAATATGATATATTATAAGAAATTAAAACATTTCTCAGAATTTTACTTAGTAAAATAAAAGCAAAACAAAAGAGGAAAAATTTACTTATTTTTTGAATAAATGGTTAAATATTATGTATTTACTGCAAATTTAATATTTTTGAACTTTTCCTACTTTGTCTGCGTAAAGAAGAGGGAAATTTCTCCATAAAAGATACGGTAAACCAATGTGAAAATATTGGGAACTTTAGTTTTTCATATAATCTCGTATTTATTATATTAATTAATATTTATTATATTAATTAATATTTTTTATATAATCTGGTATATTTACTTCCTCTTTAAACTATTTCCTCCATAAACTATATAAAGAATTTCGTATGCCGTAATGCAAACGGTTAAATGTTAAACTTAAAAGGAAATGTGGAGCTTGAAAGTCAATAAATAGGCTAAATGTCAAAATTTTCCACAATTATATATATTTTTTCTTTCCAAGAATGAAAATTTAAAAACAATTTCTAGAATTTATACTGTTTTGAAAACAGATAAATAGGAAATCATCTACTAGGGAGAAAACTCTTCGCAAATTATGCTATTAGTAGGTAGGAAAATAAAAAAATAAAACACGATTTAAATAATTACATTTTAATTTCTGAATTTAGAGTGGTAGACTATAGTCTCAGTAAAGAATATAATGAGCCCCTTTTTCTAAATTTTCAATATAACTTATGATTTAAAAATCACATGTAATCACACCCATTGACGATCAAGATTTGTTATTGATATTCAAACTCTTTTTAAAACTGATATTCAAAACCAATTTTTATCAAAGAACTTTAAATGTTCAAAATAAGACCAGCGTGCTATACATTTTTTTCTCTTTTTGGTAAAAATAATAATTTATAGATCGTCAAATTTTACTAATAACAAAAAAATTATGTGAATTCAGTATGTTATTCTATAATATATTTTATTATAAGAGAACATAGTATATACTATAAACTATTTTATGCTATATTTTATGTATTTTATTAAGCATTGTATTTATTTAATTGGAATTTTTTAATAAAAGAATATAACTCATTATTAAAAAAAAATTATAATGATGAATTTAACTTGCAATGATATTATGATATTTAAAAAAAACATTTATAAATGACTTTTTTTAAAATCTTGCAAAAGGACCAACATTAAACGTTAACAGAAGTTTCATGAGTACAAATAATTGTGATAAATTTAGTATTAAATTTATCACAATTAAAATAATTAAATTTATCACTTATGACAATGATTAATATTTCGTTTAATCAGTTCACTTCAAAGGTTTTCTGTATTTTAGCAAACAATATTTTTTTATAAACTTAATCAAATAAAAAAGATAAAACTCTATTAGAACATACTTAGCACAACTCTCAATATTCATGTGAGATTTATTTCTTCCATGGTAATATCCCTTCACAGTCAAATCAAATGAAGGTACAGGTGGCTGAATTAGAAGAAAATCCCTATCAACATTGTATCCAACATCCAGCTGAAGGACTGATAACCCAGATCCTTTAGCTATTACTTCAGCATGACCCCAAACTCTAGGAGCTACCTAAAATACAAAAAAAGCTGTAATACTATCTTGAAAAACTACGCGTGTTATTTCCTTAAGAGAACCATACGTTGAAATGTTGAGACTTTTAATTCAAATCAGTGTTCAACAGAGTAGAAAAAAAAAGTTTTGGTATGTCGTTAATGAAATTTTATTTCCCTATTTTATAAGTTTAACAGAAATGCACGAGGATTGTCTTACAGTAAGGCACACCAATAAAGTGTGAATATTTCTAATGCGATTTTTTTTAAAAATTTTGCTAAAGCTAAAAAACTTAATAATATTTTTTAAGAAAAGTTGATAGTTTCTTTCAAACGTTTTGATGAACCTTTAAATGTTTCGTATTCTTTCATTTGAATTTCTTTTTATAATAAGCAATAAAATCTCATAAAATAAATAATATCTAGTCAGTTTATTACATTACAAAGCAACTTCAAAAAAATTATTTACGTTCAAAGAAAGAAGTTTCGTACTTTAAAATCAATTTTTAATGCTTTAAAAACATTTTTTAACTCGGCATTAATTTTTAATATTTTTAAATTTTTTATTATTTTTGAATACTTATACGATAATTGGGTATCAGCTGAAATCAATTCATGTTTAAGACTAATAAATGCTTACACTATTAGAATTTTTATTCTAAAATCATTGGAAAATAACCAGGAGCAGTCTGCCCGACCAATTATCCGTTAAGTTTACGCTGAAGAACATTTTTAACCTTTACAGTTTTGGAACCGTTTACAAATAGTATGATTAAAAAACCACGAATACAAAATTATTCGATTTTAACAATTTACGACTAGCATGGTTTCAAAATCATAAAAAAGAAATTTAAATGGATATTGGAGATAGTTTAGCAGCTTTATGGTGCTGTCATCTATGTTTGGATCAGAGTATCGTATTCTAATAACCCAGGGTCACAAATTGGGGAGTGTAGGACATTGGAAGCTAATCGTCTGTTGAAGGGAATGTTTAGTGAATGAAGATTAGTACTCTTGGCTATTATATATACCCAGTGGCAAGAAACTGAGTGGTTTCATTAGGTAGGTCTAGTTCGTACTATAAAATTTTGGTTCTTTACCCATATTACGTAATAGCAGTTAATAAGCGGTTTTTTCACAGTTAAGAGTTTGAATACTATCTTGTTTATGGTTATTTGACTGTTTTGCTTGAATATGGCAAATTAACAATGAAAAAAATTTTTATTTAACCATTTTTCCAAGAAATTTGTAACATTGTATGGTTCGAAATATTACAACTTGGAATCCTGGTTTTGAAATCTTTTTTGTTTGAATATGGTAAATTGACAGTTAAATATATTGCCATTTAATCATTTTTTCTAAAAAATTTCTAACAGTGTATAATTTGAAATATTCTAACTTACGAATCTAGTTTTTAAAAAAAAAATTAATATAATTAAACAAATGTATGCAGGCTAGAAAAAGCAATCAATTTAAAGCACGATCATTTCTCGTGTACTCTGTTAAGCGTGGATTCCTGATACGAATTACCAACGACAAGTGTACTTACCATTGACCAGTGGAATAAACTCTAAGTCTTTTGGTCACTATTGACCAAAGGGAATTTTGATTAAATATCCTGAAACTCCTGGAACAAACCAGCTGACTCAATAACAGAAAATAAACATTCATGCTGCCATGACAATAAGATGGCTATTTGCGACAAGAGTTGATGATAAAATAATGAATTTCGGTTTAGGAACAATAAGTTCACACGACATTGAGTATATATATATATATATATATTCAAGTATTGAGTATATATATTGACATTGAGTATATATATATATATATATTTTTTTACTGAGTATATATATATATATATATAGTTCAAAATGAAGATAAAACAAAGGAAAAAAAGGGGGGGAAATAATAATAATAATAATAACAAGCAACTGGGGAAAGAAAAAGAATTAATTAAAAAAAAAAAAAAAGGATAAAGTTTTTTTAAAAAACTGGAAAATAAAAGATATAATCTTTTCATCAGCTCACACGATTATATCCGAAAAAGAGTGCTTTCTAATATTGTATCAGTATAGCCAAAGCAAAATATATCAATACAATTGTGTGAGGAGCACTCTTTTTTTTTTTTTTTTTTTTTTTTACAAAATTTACGACAAATAAAATTAAACACAATAAGTAAAAAGTTTTATCTTCATTTTGAACTTATCTTATGAGTTCTATTTACTTGCAGCTTATGCGCAATACTTATTGTTTTTCTTAATTTTTTTTTCTGGTTTTTTTGTATTTATTTATTTTGCTGTATATATATATATATATATATATATATATATATATATATATATATATATATATATATATATATATATATATATATATATATCTTCATCAACATCACTTCCTTTTTTTTCGAGCAAGATTTTCATGAACGTTTTTTGTTATTTCATAATCAATTACTTTAAAATTTGAAACGCTAAAAAATGTTTTTAAGATGTCATAATAATTATGCTTTGTATTTTTAAAAATCTGTATGCTGCCCAGTATGTCCTACACTGTAAAGAATTCCGGATCAAATTTAGTATAAAAAGCTTTTAATGCATCATCCATAAAATTTATTTTTGTCATATAATGTTATACCGCAATTCTTACAGTCATATCTATTTGATTAAAGTGATTCAGTGATTTTATTCTAATAATTACTGAAAAAATTACTGTGTATCAGGTCTTTTCCTCCGCAATACTCTGTGTGTTCTAGTAAAAATGGATTATACATTAAAAATTCCTGCACTTTGAGTGCCGGTACTTTTTACCGTGATTTGATCCGAAATTTTTACAGTGTATGAGGTCTCATACTGCCTGTAATTTGAATTAAGAACAAATCCTACAATGTGCATTGTTGAAATCTCAAACATATTACGTAAATTTAGCAATTGAAAATAGATATTCATCATTTGAGAAATATAAATTATTTATCATTTTACCAATATGAAGAAAAAATTTAAAAATAATATGTTTATATATTTATTCGATTTCATTGTAACACTCGCACATTTCTAATACGAGTTATAATATTATGTAAAAGATTATTTCTATATCGTAATATTTAAAGCACTCACGCAAATCATTATAACTTAATATAATTTACGATGATCGTTATAACTTACAAACGTAAAATACATGTTTTATAAATTTATTATACTTACTTCTATTCTTCTTGATTCAGCAAGATTGTCAACCATTATAGACATTTGATGAATTTTTCCAGCATTTGAACTTGATTCTACGGAAACTTTCATGCTCGTTATGTCCCGAACATGTGTTCTAAATGAATATTCTATCAAAGCTTCAGTCGCAACTATAGTATCCTATTAAAAAGCATAAATATCATTACACTATCAGAAAAATTGGTTCACTATTGAACGTTAATATTGGTATCTTAAACCATATCACACTCTTGGAATTTTCATTCAAAAATTATGGTAAAATAACTGGCAGCAGTCCATCTATCCGATTATCCGTGAAGTTTACAGTGAAGAATATTTTTACTTTTACGGTCTTGAAACCATTTAAAACTAGTAAGATTATAAAACCACGAATACAAAACAAGACGATTTTTTAAAACTTTACAGCTAGCATGGTTCTAAAATCGTAAAAAAGACAAATGTGCTAGACTTTTGGTTAGATAATGAGCATTGTAGAGTCTGAAAAATCTTCATGTGTTGAAGGGAATAGAAGAAATAATGCGGTGTCAAGACAGGGACTCGTACCCGGTTCTGTCGGTCATGAGACTAACAGGTTAGCCCTCTCAGCTATAAAATGTACTCCGTTACAAAAAACTAAATAGCTTCATTTGGTGGGCTTAGTTGGTGCGATAAAATTCTGGTTGTTTAACTGTGTTAGCTGAAAGCAGTTAATAAACGGTTTTTCTCACACTTAACAGTTTATTTACCATCTTATATACATGGATATTTGACTGTCATGTTTGAATATGGTAAAATAAAAATTAAATACTTTGTTATTTAACCATTTTTTCCGAGAAAGTTCGAACAGTGTACGGAGCGAAACTGTTGCGACCTTAATGTAGTGTTAAATTAAACGATATTTCCGTTCAAGATGAATTTTAGTATCAAGCAATTAAGCTTAAGAAGTAAGATAATATAGTCCAATTTAGCACCATATTAAGTTTGTATCAAGTTTGAACAGCATTATGGTTCAGAATGGTCCAAAACTTCTAATAGTGTAAAAATATTCGTTTTATTCTTAAACAAAGCAATTCTTAAATAATTCCAGATCAAACTATAGTAAAATATACAGGCTTCTGGATTGCCGATACTTACCGTGAAATCAATTTTTACCATAAAATTTTACTGTACAAATATTTAATTACCTTAATTTTTACAGCAATATTTATTGAAAAATCACCGAGTCACTCTAGTTAAATAATTACTACTGTAAAATATACGGTAAAAAATTTGCAGTAAAAAAGTATTTAATGGTAAAATTTATTTTACAGATAATTCACCCAGAGTACCAGTACTTTTTACAGTAATTGATCCGGAACTTTTACCGTGTACTTTTTAATTACATTATTACACGAATATTTTAGTTTTAACTAATTTAATTTCATCATAAAAGTAAAATATATCTTGATTACAGACATACGAAGTTTATTTTTTGGTACGAAATTGAAAAAGGGTACTTATTTTTGAAAAAAAATTGCAGTTTTTAAAAAGTAATATTTATATATAAAATTGGCTTTTTCTTACCTTTTTATAATTCTTAAGACATGAATGACTTTAAAAAAAATATAATTTTGACTGCCTTATATTTATTCAAACATTTATATCCTAAATTAAAACAATTTCAAGGCTATAAAAATTCACACAACTAATTCTAATGAGCAGCTAAATAATCTTCACAACTGAATGAATTAATTCTTCCAGACTAAAAAAGTAACTTCTAAAAAGTAAAAAGAAGTAACTTAACGACTTAAGGATTTAACTTTTTTAAAAATGTAAATATTTATTTTAAATTAACTTTTAAACACAAACCTGCGATGAAATGAAACCCTCATCTGTTGTCCTCATAGTATTAAGCCATTTCACAATTTGATCTGTAATAATGCCATTATATCTGACATACACTAACAAAGCATAAGCTGTAGCCTCTACAGCTACGGAATCATATTTACTGGGAAGACGAGGAAGAATAAAAGGTCTTTGGTTTTGGTAAAGAATTTCAGATGAAACGATATCATCGGGACTCCAATAAACCATTCCCTCTGAAATAAAAACAAATAAATAAGTAAAAAATATTTCAAAAATTTCATATAAAATGGAAAAGTCAATTTTGGCAGTTTTTTGTTTAATACAGAAAACATAATTTAAAGTAAACCTTTCTCTCTTTTCAATCTATCCAACTTATTAAATCCAATTTCAGATTCTACGCTACCAGCTTCTAATAGAGCATAAGTAACTATGGCAACTTGATAAGGATCATCGAGTTGTGGTAATCTTCTTTCCAAGTATCGAACAGCCGAATTCTTTGCGTTGGATATGTCTACCCTAATGTCCTAAGTCGAATAAATCAAATTAATTATTTTTAAATAAGTTTACCTTAAATATATCAATATAAGAAATTGTGGAACATTAAATTTGAGTTTTAATTTCACACTATTCTATTTTTGAATTATATAATAAATATAAAATTTCATCAGGTTTTGAAAAAAGTGAAATAAAAGAGGTATACTAGATGTATAAAGTAATTCATTAATATAATTGAATATTTTGCATTTGAAATGTCTATACGGATACCCTAAATGTGTTGCAAAGAAACTTCAATTTAATAAAATTTCATGAGGTTTAAAAGAAAGTGGTGCAAAAAAAGGTATACTAAATTCATAAAGCAATTCATTAATATAATTGAATGCTTCGCATTTGAAATGTCTACTCAGATACTATAAAAACATATTGCAAAAAATTTTCAACTTATAAAATTTCATCAGGTTTTGAGAAAAGGGGAGTAAAAAGAGGTATACATGATGCTCAAAGCCATTCATTAATTTTATTGAATAATTTGTATTTGACATGTCTTTGCAGATATCCTGAAAGCATGTAGCAAATCAATTTCAATTAACTAAAGTTCATCAGGTTAAGACTAAAAGGAGTAAAAGAAGTATACGAGATGAGAAATGCAATTTATTGATATAATTTAATATTTTGCATTTGAAATGTGTATACGGATACCCTAAAAACATGTCGCAAATAAATTTCAATTCATCAAATTTTTTCAGGTTTAGAGAAAAAGGGAAAGAAAGAGGTATACAATATGCAAAAGGTAATTCATTAATTTTATTGAATATTTTGCATTTGAAATATCTATACAGATATCTGGAAAATATGTAACAAATAAATTTCAATTCTATGAAATGCCATCAGGTTTAGAGAAAAGGGGAATAAAAAAGTAGACAAGATGCATAAAGTAATTTAATATTTTATTGAATATTTTGCATTTGAATTGTGTACACGGATATTCTTAAAACTTGAATTAAGTAATTTTAAGCATATAAACCTTACAAAATATATCAATGTGATAAATAATAAGACATTGAATTTTAATTCTACACAATCCCATTTCTTACAGTAGAATAAAAAAAAGTGTTTTATCAGATTTATAGAAAAGTGTCGTTACAAGACGTATATAAAATTCATGCAGTATATTTACTTATAATTCTGTTTTTTTCTCATTCATTATTGCTTATAAAATAAAAAAAATCTGCTTTGCTTAATGTTCTGATTTTTATTAATAAAGGATAAAGAACATGGTTTTATTTACATAAATAAGGTTTTAATTATATTTCGTTCACATAAATCCAGGTATGTTAGCATTTTACAGAGATACACTTAATCCTACTACAATGGAATTTAAAAATCAAAAATGAATTAAGAAAAACTGTTTTGCAAATAAAACTTATTCTAAACATTTTGATTTCAAAGTAATTTCGTTTGACTTCATGTTTAGAATTTTAAACTGGGTAGAATTCAATAAATTAGTTTCGTTTAATTTAATTGGTTCTTGTTTTCATTCTATATTGAGGAAAAACAATACTGTGGTAAGTTTTAAAAAAAAAATCGATTTTTTTTTTTTCATTATTTCAGTTTAAAGGTAATCATTTCTTGAAATAGACATTTTAACTTCAAACAGACTTCTGAGAACTATAAAAAGATTTTATCGTAACAAGATTTTTATGGTAGTATGACGATTTATTCCTTAATTTAAACCTTATGTATTATCTAATTTGAAGAATAATATTACTGGTGAAAGTTAAACTGTTATTTTTTCCTTACCTTAAGTTCGCAAGTAATAATTTCCAGGCATAGGCTTTTCTTTAAATAGGTTTCTAAGAACTTTACACAAATATTTTTCGCAATAAAATGTTGATGATAGTTACGACAGTTTATCCGTCAATTTAAAACATACTGTTTTTTTTAATCTTTTTGGGAAAGAACGATTAAATGGAAGTTAGAAAAAAATAGCATATGATTTTCGTTATTTCAATCTTAAAATTATGATTTTGAGGAATACACCTTTTGCTTAAAGTTGACCTTTATAAACTTTAGTTTTTCTCGTAACAAAATTTTACGGTAATTATGACGCATGATGGTTTATTCTCCGATATAAATTGATCATTTTAAATATTACTTACATATTTACTTTTGAAAAGAAGGCATGTATTACAAAATGTTTGATTAAATCTTTAAATCATCCAAATAATTTTTACTGATACCAAAACACGTTATTTATCGGCTGAGAATGATAAGTGCAAAATTTAAAGAGAATCGGAGTATGATAGGCATATGTAAAAAAATCTGTACACCGTCTCAATTTCTATTCGACATACTAGGTGGCAACACATAGTCAAACATATGAGAACGAGTTGCAAATGCGCATATCAATGGAATAAAGTAGTAAAAGAAAGCAATGGTTCAATCTAGGCAACATTAAACTACAGAAAAAGGTAATCTTCATTTATTTTATTAAATACAATGAAATTCGGCAATGAAAATTGATGACAGAGTTTTGGATGTTCAAAGCATTACGTGGGGATTGAGTTTACATGTTTGTTAGTAATCACATTTTTTTATACGACTATGTGTAACGTAAAACTTTCAAAGATACCGTTTGGGGGAAAAAAGCATTCTTCCTTTGGACAAAGTGTCATTGCAGTCTTACCTAAAGAAAGTTTCGCTTTCTATGGCCGATATTACAGCGTGACCCACCTGCATGACAAAGGAAAATAATAGAAGTACCGGAGTATTAGAAATCCTTGGTATTCTTGAGACAGAGCTCGAAAATCACTTGATAAAAATGAATTTGTGTACTCGAAATGTGATCTTTTAAAATAAATATTTATTTTGCTGCAAGCGACAATATCATACACGGGTTCAAGAAAAATGAGACAAAAATGAGACTTACAATGACAGTGTTAACTCTTTTTTTTTACCGCCATAATCGTCTTGTTATGTTGAAAAAACGAAAATAGAATGTTTAACAAAAGATTCAGGCTTTTAGTATGGGTTCCTAGATGGTATATATGTGTTTTGGTTTTCTGGAGCAAGCATTCACAGATTAAAATTTCATAAGCAAAACTTCTCATCTTTTTTATAGTACAATGTGGGTGAAAGTGAAGTGCTAATTAATATTTTTCTGGCTCCGAGCGAGCTTATGTCAAATATACCCATTGGTGTTTTAGTTCCACAAACATTGGGAGGTAAAACTTTTATAAGCAAGACTTCTTATTAGCACAATATGGACGTCAAAGTCAAGTGATAATAAATGTTTTTTTTTCTGATTAAGTCATATCAGAAAAAGTCTACTTCTATTTATATGAAAACTCGAGGAAAAGTGGATATAGTGTCAAATCTATAATACACTGTAAAAATTAACTGAAAATTCTACAGAAGAAAAACATATTTTTCGCATAAAAGGCATAAAAGGAATGTTTATAGAAAAATACATTTTTTCTGTTTTTATTCTCGCACTGTAAAGAATTCTCATTCTTTTTGCAGACTTTCTCTGTATATTTGATGATTTGTAGCTGTTTTGTTGATAAAACAGTTTTCCTCTTTTCTTTTTTTTTAATCCTTTCAGTTCAAATTCCGGTTTTTGCCATGCAATTTTGCTTCTTATTTTCTCTTAGTGATACTCTTATAATATTTTCTCTTAATGATCACAATGCTGACGTAGTTATTTCTTAGAATTTTTTGTTAAAATAACGAAATTTGTCAGTTAAAATAACGAGGTTTGTTTGTTAAAATAACAGTACTTATTTGTTGAAAAAACAGGTTTTTAAATGACAGTATTTTTAATGAATTAAATGGTTTTATACGTTCACACCAGCTGACTGTTTTAATTAACAGATTTCTTTTGCAGTGAATTTGCCTTCATTATGAATCTTTTGCTGAGCCCCACGTTTGCGATTTTTTTTTATTTCTGACATGTGAGTAATAACGTATATCTATCATTGTCATCTTCTTTATAGTGTGGGTAAAAGCAATGTAGATCTTTCGAAAAAACTTTATATCTATGTTTGTTTGGTATTTAATTATATTAGTTTTTATAACTTCCTAAATAAATGTATAGTCTAGCATTTGGTTATAATTCACTAATTTCTTTTATTTACTTAGATTACATCTTGAAATTGTTAACTATATCCATCTTTGGACACTTTTTTACTTAAATAAAATTAAAAAATTCGATGTATTCCAGCTCAACACGATTAAAAGCAACTAACTGTTTGCAATCAGCATAATAGTTTGGGACGTTACGCGTCTGAAACAAGTTTAATATTTATTGCTTTTCAAATCAAACATTCACAAATAATATTCATCATTTTTTTGTTTCATTACATCAATTATTATAACTGAAGATCTTATTATTGGGGGAAATGTTCATAATATTATGCTTCCTTTTCAGTCGCCTCCATGAAAGTTGACAATAAAATATAAATAATAAAATAATAACAAAACAAAAAATATTATTTTAATGAATTTGCTTTATGACGAATAATAAAAAAATCATTTTAATGAATTAACTTTATTGAATAAAGTTTTTAATTCTCAGATAGCAATTACTAGATGCATTTTATATTATAAAATAGTTTTTAAAAGAAAAAAGATTTTTTTAACTGAGCTAATGTGTTTTTATTTTTAATATCCTTAGGATAAATATCGTTTTTACCTAGTCATAATAACTTAATAATAACAAAATAATACTTTTTGAATGTAATTAGATTTATTCTCAAATGAACAAAGGCAAATGTCTTAAGGTTTATTTAAAATGAGATAATTAAATTTCCTTAAAAAGGAAATTAGATAATTTCACTGCATTTTGTTTGAAAAAAAAATCTCCATTTTTCTTCACTAATTTTCATATTTATAATTTGTGAAAATAAAGAATATTGAATCAAAGGGGAGTGAAAAATAAACTTAGAATTAATTTTAAGCATTTTTTTCCGTTTCCTTCCCTTTGGTTTTTAATTTTCACAAACAACAAAAAATGAGCGTCACAAAATTACATTAAAAGTATTCCATCTGTCAGCAGTAGTATCAAATTAGCACATGTAATAAAATAGTTTTTTTCTTCTAAATAAATTAGATATGCCACATTTAAATTTACTTTTAGATAGTGCATAAAAAAGATTTTTTTTAAATCAATAAGAGTAACGTTTTAGAATATAATATCAGTAATTTATCTTTAAAACTAACGACATAAAAATATTCAATTTTAAAATAGAAATAAATGAAGATTTTATATGACTTAAATTTTACAAAAACTTTATTTTTATAAATTGTTATAAAAATAACTTTGATGTTAATTACGACACAAAAATATTTTTAGCGTTTCCACGGGTTTGTCTGGTATGTGAGACAAAAAATTAATTAATATTTTTGACAAAAAATTGCTTTTCGAATGTATATTTACGCCTACAATATATTATACTGAGGAAAAAAGTATAGTCAAAACTAACAGAACATGGTAAAAAATTCAACGTGTTAATGGGAACACGTTGAATTGAACAATTTACGTGTCTATGGGAACAATAAAAAGCTCGATAGTTTTTACCGAAGCTCTTTGGTGATGATTTTGGTAAAATTAACAATGAAATATTGTTTCATAATATGTGATAAAATTTGGTAATTGTGGTTAAACTTGGTAATTTTATCATGATACCTTAGAACATAGCAATAAAATCAATAATTCGATTAAATTTATTCTTCTGTTTTTTTATTAAATGTATTGTAATAAGAATTATAATTTTGAAAACCAGAATTTCCGATAAACCGTTATCATATTAACGGAAAAACTACCAATTGAATGGTTTAATACCGTGTATTTCGGTTTTATTAACCAGAATTATTGATTTTTTCTCCCGAAATGTCATTGTCTTACAATATGGTAATTTTACCAGAATTTTTTTCCGTATAATATGAAATTTGATGACTTAAAAATTATTTTATTCATATACTCATTAAAAACCCTGAGCAAAATTATTATTTTTAACTGTCTTTTCGTTATGGAATCATCCTCTTATTAGCTTTTTTTCAAATTTAAGAAGTAAGATAATTGGAATCAATTTAGCACCATAATAGGTTTTTTGTCATCAAATTTAAACGATATTATAGTTCATCACATTTCAAAATCACTAAAAGTGTTGATTTAAACTCTGAAAGGTGTAATGCAAATATAAATGTATAATAACTAAATGTTAACCACTATACGTAAATAGTTATCGTGTCAGTTTTTTAAGACACGGTCACGTAAAAGGCCTTTTTTACGATTAAAAAAAAATGAATGAATGAGAAAAATATTTTTTGTGTACTCGTGCATTTAAAAAAAATGATATCTGAATATATTTTGAAGTTCAAATCACTTAAAATTTGATCACGTATTATTCTCTTTTTTTCTTAACGTATGTGAAATTTCATATGAGGATATAACTAAGTAAAATTAATAATAATAAATTATAAACATAGGTGTGCCTTACAACAGCTGAAGTTTCAACTGGATTAACACTCGAAATGAACAAGAATAATCACATAACATAAAATGATCACGGATAAGGATATTAATGTTTCCTTTTCTATTTTTATTCTATAAGAATAATAATTCAAAAATAGTAATTGAAAGACTTAGTCTGTATTAATTAAAGTACAAAAGTATTCCAAAAATTTTAAACGCTGAAAAGAGAACCCAATATAACCAAATCATCGAGTTTTTCTCTAAATAAGGAAATCAGTTCCAGGGGCTGTCTATTCAGTTTAAGAACATTTGTCTATGATACAGATATTAGTTCCAAATAAAATTGAACTAATCTCTGTATTAATTGGCCTGATAACTGATAATAAATTGGAAGCTTTCTGGCAGAGTTGAATTATTGATATTTAGACGAACGTATTAAAAGTCATTATCGCCAGTGTGAATGGAGTTAAACAAATCATTCACAGCAAACACGCCATCTCATATTTCTTTTATTTCTGAATGATACCCATAGGTAAAGAAAGTAAGATAGTGCGATAGATACAAATAAAAACTACTAAATACAAAATGTTTGTTATGACATTTAAAGCAGTTTCGTCAGAAAGCGACTGCATTCCAGTCAAATGGAGGGGGGGGGGGACTTGGTTTTAATGGAGAAAATAGGATAATAGAGAAAAAGAGAATTTTTTTTTCTTTGTAAACAATTTTGTATCTTGCGTTTACACTGAAATTATAATTTGCGACACATAATGAAGATACTTATTTTATTCCATTCAAATTTGTGAAAGTTTATATTAAAAACAATTGTTACGAACTACAATTCATAGTAAATGTACTTGATAACAATAATCAACTTGGAGTGCACCTAAGATTTTTCCATTTCTTGAACTTCTGCACTTTGTTATTTTATTTCATACCTAGCGTTGAACAGCTGATCCAATCTTGAGTTTACGACTATCAATGTTCAACTCCGTAGTCATGAAATTATGATCCCAATTCTGAAGACAAGGAAACTCTTAGACCAAGTATTAGAGCAAAATGACCTTCGTGAATGACTTTTTGATAGAACTAACTCACATTTGCTTACGTGGAGAGGAAAACCAAGAAAACCTACCATGGTTGGCCCGACGACAAGAAAATTCAAACCCATGATCTGTCTACCACTGAATATTTTTTTACATCCGCACTGTGGTCAGTCCGAGCTGGGAGTGGAATTCGCATCAAACAGCCATCACTAGGACTCAAACCTGCGTCACATCATTGGAAGGCGAGTACTCTACCCCTGAACCACCATGGCTTAACCTTACATCATTGTAAAGAACTAAATACCTACGTTGATGTTAATATTTTGAATCAAATTTTACTCAACATTGAATTTAAATAGTATTTTTTAATTGCACACTAAACTTGGATATCAGTAAAAGGTACTTTCCGAAAACCTTACTAAATAGGTCAATTTTGTGAAGATCTAGGGTCTGATCCGCAGTGGCGTCTTGAAGCCCACCCTACTTCAGATAGATGGGTACCAGCTTGTCTGGGAATAAAGACGACTGGTGCGTCTTGTTGACCACGTTACCACAATCATGCTGTTGATCTCAAAGATCTGAAGCCTTTACCTTCACGGCCCTTCCAGCGTACAGCTGGCTGTTGCAGGAATACTTTACTTTTTTAACTGTTATCATTTTACTGATTTTCATTTTTTCTCTTTAACATAGTTTTATTCTGCCACCTGTATACTGCTTGCTTTTTTCTGAACAAATATTTATTTATGGAATTTGTAATTTTGAATTTTCAAATTAAAGGTATTAAGTTTTAATTTGTAGGTGGACTACGCTACATACCCCTCGACCCAGGTATACGAGGTTTTTCTCTACTTTAATGTATACGCAAAAATCACAAAAATTCAAATGCAGAAAAACTTACTCGTATAATCAAATATTCCATAAATATTTAATTTTATCGATTTTCAACTACAGTTTATTTAAATGATAAAACATTTATTGCTTGTAAATTAAAAATCCAAATATAAACATCAATTTTTGAATCTAAAAATAATATATTATTTTTAAATGACAATAAAATGTTTAAACAAAATATTTAAAAAATACAACTTAATTTAATATTCTCACCAGTTCATTAACCGCTATTTTTGATCTTCACAAATATTATAAGAGATTAGGATAAAATGCATAGCCATAATGAAACATGCTTAAATATAGTTGATTAAAAATAATTGCTTGATTTGCAATAAGAGGCCTGGTGACTGAGCGGCAGAACTTCGTGCTTGCGTGGCACAGGTTCGAGGTTCTTTCCTCAGACCGGATAAGGTTCACTCAGCATTTCACTCTTTCAGTGGGTCAATAAAATGAGTACCAAGCTCGGGGATTAAACACTGGGGGTTTCGATCTCGGCTAAACACCCAATCGGATCAACTGCTCCTGCGCTTCAGAGTACAAGTTCAAGTAAATTAGGATGGTCTTAGTCGATCTGGTCCTTAATGGCCTCTCACACCACTGAGTTTTGTTTTGTTTTTTAGATTTGTTTAGTTTTGTTTAGCTTAGCTTAGTTTTTTTAGATTCAGTGTAATAGGCAAACCTTATTGATTAATCTTAGCTTTAAAAATGTAAATAAAAAATGTATATTTTTGTTCGAATTACACATATTTTAATAAATACGTAACCTTCAGTTCAAAAAAAAGTTCTCTAAATTGAAACAAATAAGTTAAATTTAAAAATGCATCTACTAAGTTAAAAGTTCTGAATTAAGGGACGGGAGAAAGTACTAATACTCTAAGTACCGTACCCGTAAAATCCATTTTACCGTAAAATTGATCTTTTTCTTAAAATTTCTTACTGTGATTTTTACAAAAATATTTATTTAATCACAGTGATTCAATGATTTAACAGTAAATATTACTCTAAAAAATTCTGTATATCAGATATTTTGTTCCACAAAGTTTTAAGGTAAAAATGGGTTTTAGGATCAAAAATATGATCAAAAATATCACTGAAAATGCCGGTATATTTGTGCATAAGAGCAAGTGGAATTATTGTTTTATTTTTACAATATTATGCATATTTCTCAGATGCATATTATTGATAGCTTAAAGCTTTCACAAACCATATACATTCAACTGCATATTTAAAGATAAACTAGAAACATTTACTTACTCCAGATAAATCGGCCACTGCAGTAAGTGTTATTAACACATGCGCTGTCAATGTTATGTTTTGGTAGTTTATGTATGGATCATTGGAACTCTGAAAGAAAAAAAACATGCGGAAGATTAAAAATAAAATAATTTAAATTGTAAATAGCAAAAAACGCAAAAAAGCAACACCTTAAAGGACGCAAAAAAGTGAAATGCAATTAATATGGAAAAAAAGAAAATAGCTAAATTTTCTCAAGCCAGTTGTATTAATTTCTGAGCAAACGAATTTTCAAAGCAAAAGTGTTTCGTCACACTTAGTGACGTATTAAGTAGATCTGTTCACGAAAAGACAAATCAAACACGAAATTTATTTTTTTCTTGTTTTTATCAAGTTTTTTTATGCTCAAATCTTTGATTTATTAAAGACACTTGCATTGAATAGATCAAGGTATCCAACAATCTCGATTATACCAATGAGGATTTATTCATTTTCTCAACCGTGAAACAAGTGGCAATATATATTTAACTTCTTGTGCAAATTAAAGTAATCTCTAGCGCTAAAAGAGTTATATCAAAGCACATCTAGGGTTTTTGATAAAAAGATTTTTTTCCTTAGGAAACAAATTATGATTAAATAAATTTTCAATGTTTGCACCAGAAAATATCAGAAGAGTTTTACATTCTTTTTTTAAATTGGCTGGGCTCATAACTCAAAAAAATCTGTGCAGTAAAAAATTCCGAATAAAATTAGGCTCTGAAGTACCGGCAATTCGGGTGCATAATTCGTAAAATCCATTTTTACCGTTAATTACTATACCGTAAATTTTAAATAGTTATTTAATCAGTGTAATTCATTGATTTTACTGTAATTATTATTGTAAAAATCAAGGTATATCAGATTTTTTTTGTTCCGTAACATGTTCCTGTAAAAATGGATTTTACGATAAGAAGTACCGGCAACCTGAAGGCCAAAATTTTTTACTACAATTTTTTTTTACACCGATAGACTTTAAATTTAAACCGTTTACTTAAAATTCCATTATTTATAAAAGTACATAGGAATGTTTCCTTTTATCCGAATTATTTCGTTATAAGCAATTTTTTGATAATTATGATAGTTATGAGAATTTAATCTTTAAAAAAACACACCATTTTGGCAAAAATCGCTGTATCAAAAAAACTTGACATGTTTTGGTAGCCATTCTTATATATAAACGAATTATTTTTTTATTTATCCGTCTTTAAAAATTTCTAGTGCTGATGTCCCAATACCTTTTAAAAAAAGCAATAAAATACAGCTGTTAATTGCTTTGTATCATTTTGGGAAAAAACATATTTTTTTTAGTTAACTAGACAACCATTGAAAAGATGACCCCATTTTGAGTTTACGACTACCAATGTTCAAACCCGCAGCCTTGTAATTTTGAACCCAATCTAGAAGACAAGAGAACCCCTGGATCAAGTATTTGGAGAAATTCGCCTTCGTGGATGACTTTTTTTGTTGGAATCAACCCGTATTTGCGTTGCATGGAGAAGAAAGCGATAAAAACCTCCCACAGTTAGCATGACGGCAAGGGAACTCTAACCCATGATCAGTCTACCACTGATGATAATTAACGTCAGCACCGTGGTTGGTGCAAGCCAGTTTTGGAATTCATATCGATCAATCATTGCTGGGATTCGAAACCAGGTCACCTCATTGGTAGGCTAATGATCCATACCCGGAGCCACCTCGGTTCTCAGATCACTAGTTGTAAATTAAATAATCTAATTCCCAGGAGAACACAGTTATTACAATTATTAAAAATTAATGAAAAAAATTTCCTTAAATAATATTAAGTATGAAAAAAATGGGTTAACAGGCTTAAATCCACTTAAAGAACCCGAAAAACCTACCTGCTAAATTTTCATTTAGATGTTTTTTCCAAAAGCTGAGCAATAAAATAAGAGATGTTTATTTTTATTCGTATAATAAAAGAATAAATGTGATTGAAACTTTTATAAACCCTACTAGGTTTAAAAAAATACCTCAATGACTACCCTTGCCATTTTATAGCCTGATTTATTTTCTTATATTCTTTCAAAACTTTTGCACACAAAAATTAAGCAAATTAATAAATCTTCTTAAGAGGTTAGAGGTAATTTTTATGAATTACATCTCAAGATACTTTACGGTAATTAACCAATGCAAAAACTAATTAGCTCATTTAATTAAACAAACAGTTGTTCTCTCGAAAGACATTAATTATTCATTATTCTTTTTCTTTAACTTTTTGCATTAACTTACAATTTTTCTCTTATAATAAATATTTTAGATTCTTTTTTCCTCCACTTAAAAAAAAAATTGAATGACATTATAAATGGAACTTTAATATTTATAATTTTAAGTTAAATGGCAGAGTTTTTATATTATCTGCCAAATATATAGTACTAATTAAGATAATTTTATAATTAAAATACGGCTTTTCTTTATACCGGCTATTTGCTTTGAAGTGAGTAAACACACTTCAAAGCAAAATGCACGGAATCTTTCATAAAAATTAGAAACTGTGATTAAATATTTAAAAAATATTACACTGAAAATTTTATCAACTTATTTTGTTTGAAATTTGAAATTTTATCCCATATCTAATATGTGTAATTGATATTTATAAAGTTTTTATTTTATCCATTCTGCTCCGATTAAAGCTTTTTATTTTTATTTTGAAAAACGTGCCTTTAAAATATACCCCATTACCTTCAATTTATGCTTTAATTTCATATTTTCTAATCTGGCATCTTAGTTACGAAAATATTTCTAAATCATTTTTGCAAGATAATTGTAAGTACTTGATATATTTCTCCTTTCTCGCTTTATATGTTCTTAATTGTGTTTCATTTTTATTTATTTATTTTAATTTTTGTGATGTTATTACTTGAAAAAATTATGTTTAGGAATCAGTCTCTCTCTTTTTTTTTGATGCTCCTCATCCTATTATATTGACCTCTTTTGCTTTCGCTGTATAAATATAATATTAGAAAGCACTGTTTAGCGGATGCAATCGCGGGTGCTGATGATGAGATTATATCTTTCGTTATTAATTTGTCTAATTTCTAATTCATTTTTGCTTTAAATTTTTATTAATTGTTTTCGTTTTTTTCCTTTTTATTTCTTGTTTTATAAGCGTTATTTATTAGAATTTCACTTCTTTTGCACAGATTTACATTTTAAAAAATTATTTTTTTGATTATAATAATTGTTTTAATACGAGTTTGAATAATAAACTAAATGAATTTTACCAAAACATTCATTTTTCGATTCCATTGTTGAGGGTAAACTTCATAAAATGATCCTTCTCGAGTCTGGTACCTTAAGATATATTCCACTGAACGAGATAACATATCAGGATCAATATATAAGTAGTTTTCCCAATCAGGATACTGCGCTAAATGAAACATTCTTACACAAAGCGCTGTCAACCTATAATAAAATTCAATATTTTTTTAGCGAAAGATTTTTAATTTTAAAGCGTAAAAATGCAAAAAGAAATTTTAAAAAAATTCAGAAAATCAAAAACATTGGTATATTACAATTCACAATCCAGTTCCAAATTTGTGTAATTTCCTCTATTCCACATTTATCCAAATGAAATGGTATTTGAGTTTAAGAAAGAAGATATCTAAAATGCCTTTGACCAATCGAGTTCTATGTAAAGTTTTATTTTAAAGCTATGCAATTGAATAAGATTTTAGTTTGTTTAAAACTACAACTTTCACTCCTAATACGACACCAATTCCAAATAGTTAGTAAGCGAAAAGCAATGATTGCTGTAAAAGCTTGCTTTGATTTAAGTATAATCTTTCTTTGGCTGGCCTCCGATAATAGAGACTTACAATTTTTTCACAACTTGCGACTAAAAAAATGATGATATTTCTAATTGCTTTAAAATATTCCATTTAAAAATATTTTGTTTTAAATAGACAATAGTCAAACTTTGCGTTGAAAATATAATTTAGTGCGCCATTTAGTTAAATAATCGCCACTAATAGAAAACTTCGAGTATAAGCACGCCTCTTGTTTCTCTAAAATAGAGAAATTCTATACATTGATTTCTAGACTTAAAATAATTCAAACTACCACCGCATGTATGTTTATGAAACTTTTGTAAAGAAAAATAGGTGCTTTTTATTTTTATTATTTTTTTAAATATAAAAACATATTTTTGAAGTGTTTTCATTTTCGTAACCAAAGTAAAAAAACACGATTTGAAGAACTTTAGACTAATAATTTTATGATGTTAAATTTCCAAATTAAATTACGGTAAAAAGTACTTCTATCGGAACATGTTAAGGAACAAAGTATCGGATATACCGTAATTTTCCTAGTAATAGTTACCTTAAAATAACTGAATCATTTTAATTAAATAAAAATTACGGTAAAATTTACGACATGTTGACTATCCGGAATATTTTACAGTGTATGGCTGATGTGAGTCAAATTCTTTTGAATGTTTTAAACAACGATAGTAACGTCTTTTGAATATTTGAACTTAGTTCAGATAGACCTTTTTAAGTGTTTTTTTAGGTTTCACATAGATCATACATGAGCATGCGTACATAGATGCATTAGTTGTACTTCGATGTGAGCTTCTGAGATCATCAGTTCATCTAGAAGAAGTTTAACCACAAGTAAAACGCATTTTAGTTCGCACAGTATGTTATAAGTGTTAAAAAGCATTTGAGTAATGCTCAAATGTTCATGATTATAGATAAGCTCTTTTAAAAGAAATGTTTGGTTTTTATATCCTTCCAATCTTCAGTTTTAAATTCGACGTATTCAATTCTTAAGACGAGTACAAATATCTTATAAAAAATTTCTGTCTTTTAAGTTCAAGGATTTTCCTACATCCGACAAGAATGGTTTAAATCAACTTCCAGAAAAAACCTCTTTCCGCTAAAGACGTGTTGACATTAGATGTTTTCTTAATATGTGACTGTCACATGTCTTACTCCTTATTTGCACATTTATTACTGCTATGATAACACGCAATCTAAAGGTTTTACTTTTAATCCCTCATTTGGATTTTTTGTCATATTGATTGGGAGGAAATTAGACTAACATTGACATTGCTTGTTATCAGTAAAAGACATGATCTGCGTTAAAATCAATACCATTTTCTTACTGAAGTTCGATACTTTTTATCAAAGAATGAATAATATTAAGCTTAAGGTTTCGTATCATAAACAGTTTTAGTCTTCTAATTGTTATTATCCTTGTTGAATTGATAAAAGCCACTTATTTCATTTATCACAAATTATATTCATTTTTTTTTCATTACACTTTGTAAAAACATTTCGTGTATCTAAACACCAAAAATGGTGGCAACTACTTCACACCAAAATGGTGTGCTATACTACACCAAAACCCATGGGTTGTTCCTGTTGCTGTGAAATGAATGTTCTTTTACACTATTTGTTGTAACGTAACATTTGTTGTAACGTAAAATTTCTAATTTGTGTAATATATGATACACATAAGAATTAGTAAAGTTATTTTGACGAGACAATATAAAATAAGAATCAATAATTTAGGTTTCATGCATATAAAAATTCTCAAAACAAAATAAATTTGTAAATCAAACCTACGAGCGAAAGCTAGAATATTGAGACGAATTCTAACTAGGTTTAACAGAGCAAGAGTGGAATGAAATTATACATTATAAAATTAATATTAATATAATTTACAGACAATTAAAAATTAAAATTAAAATATAAATATCCTTATTGCACAACTAAAAACATAAATCACATTTTTAACTTAGAACTTTAGCTTCTGCTGGTAAAAAGCAGCATTAAAGACAGCCACAAACACTCGCCAACGTTCTATCAATTGTAAACAATTACAGACGAAATCAAATGCAACAAGATGGGTGTTGTTGAAAGAGAAAATATTTAACGTATGGTATAAGAGCAAGTGATTTCGGTGTAAACATTTTGCATTTTCGGTGTTTAGGGCTTTCATACAGTCATTACATTGTAAATGAATAACTTAAAGAAAAATATTCCTTCATACAACTATCAAGGTTGTTCAAAATCAAATTCGGAGAGATATTACAACCACAGCTTCTTACAGTACGGGAAGTTTAATTGAAAAGAAAAAATCACATTTTAATAAAAATAATTTCATAAATAGTAAACTTTATTTTCTTACCATAAACTAGGCTGCTCATCCTTAAACATAGTATACGCTCCATTTTTATAAAATACTGACTGATAAACGTAGGCTGAAAAAAGATACATTTAGTCACACATTCAAACTACCACTAATATCTAAAAAAAATAGTAACAATTATAAGAAGAATACTAATTTATGTAAAAATGTTTTGCTTATTCTACTTATAGCTTAAATATAGAGCTATATAAAAAATGGAAAATTAGTTCGCCTTCATTTATTCATCACCATTCAAATAAGTCTTTTTAATTTAAATAAGAACTTAGATTTGGTTTTATTCTGAATAATAGTGATTGAGAAAAATTAATAATCTATGAATATTTATAGAAAATAATTATTTTATTTAATAAAATATATTGTGCTTGAAAATCTCGAAACACTGAAAGAAAAAAAGCTTCGTTATTAAGAAGAACAGTACGTATTCCAATAAAAATACGAAAGTACAATAATTTCATAATAAAAATTACATACCTTAAACGATTTTGAAAGAAAAATTTCAAATACAAAAATGTTGAGATTTTCATTTTTCAATTTAATGAAAATATAATAAATAAATAAACTAATTTTGCTTTACTTTAAAAATCAATATACTTAATTGAAATTACCTTTGTTGAGATATTCCAACATGCCACGCATTGTTTGGGATCTTAACTGATTCGTGATTCTGAGATAATGAAGTGTTAGCAATGTGTAAGCAAAATCAAACATGATAAAATCACCCGATTTGACAGCATCAGCCATTCCTAATGCCTTAAGACCTATTGGCGATCGTGGATCTTCTGGAAAAGGTGCTCCAACGACATCACCTTTAAAATAAATATTAATTAGCATATTAAAATATCGAAATATATCACGGTTTTAAAAGCTAATTTCTTCATGTTTTCAGTCAATCAAACTGAAATATGTCGAATATATAACCTTAAAATTGCATCTAATCATCAGCATTATAATTTTTTATCACACAATCTACTATTTTACGTATAGTCAAAAATTTTATGCAAAACGGATAATTATTCCTTTTTCAGATCAAACATTTACTCAAAGAGAATTATATTTATAGTCGGTACTGTAAAAGATTTATTTCAGCTTTATGCTACTTGCATAAAAAATAAATTGAAAACTATGAGTTACGGGATAAAGTTTTAATATATTTTGTGGATAACTTAATTGCCAAAAATAAGTAGATTTTATTATTAATGTTCAGAAAAAAATCTATTTTAATTCGATTAAATGAAAATGTTCCACTAAAAACATAAATATTGATACTACATTTGGTTTTGCAACATTCTAGATATGTAAGTTATTTAACCTTAAGAAAGAAAATGCATTTTGAAACCTATTAAATAAAGCAATCCATCAATTTTAAAATCAATTAATTTCTTAGACAAAATAAAATATTTAAAAAATAATAAAGATTAATTTACGAACCAATTTATATATTAGTCAAAGAAACAGAAAAAAAAAACTCGTGTTGAAAGGAAAATATACTTACTTTTTCCACTTTCACTTATCGTTTCAGAACTAATGAAAAAGGCTTTGAGAACAAAAAGCTTTTGTTTTACCTACCTTTTTTGAAATAGTTTCATTATAAACAAGACTTCAAAAATATTTTAAAAATAGGAGTATATTCTTAAAAAAATTCAACATTCAGACAAAAAAAAGTAATAAATACAATGCAATGCATTTAAAACCCCGCTCAATGTATACATTTTATTTGTCTAAATAAATTTCTGAAAAACACTTATTAATTTATTTAATATAGGCATGGAAATCATTAATTTAAATTGTATTTTCTTCGTTTTCCGTATTAAAAAACAGTTTCGAAAACATTTTAAATGCCTTTAAGAAAAATGTAATTAAAAGCAAACATTTTATTTTCTTACTGCGAAAAACATTTCTTTAATTTTGATTTTATGAATTTACAGATTTCATCTACTTGTACTTTTTATTTGTAAATTCATATTTTTAATTAATCTTAAATCGTAAGTAAATGTAAAAAAATTAGGCTTTGTTTTAAAACACAACTTTTATTTTTCGATATTAATTTCTTTTATTAATTTCTTTTATTTTCTTTATTTATTATATTTATTAACTTTGAAGGTTGTGGTTTAAATTATTTTCAATAACTTAATAATATTTTTATAATTTATCGTCAGTTATTGCAATTTTACTGCATGAAGAAAAAATTCTGGCAAAACTGCCGTACTGTAAGTTTATGACATTTTTGGTAAAAAAGGAAAATTAAAAAAAAAAAATTTAAAAACCTAATTCTGGTTAATAAAGTTAAAATATACGGCATTTAATAATTTTCCCCTTCATATGGATACGGATTACAGGAAATTCTGGTTTTCAAAATTATAGTTCTTATTTCCTCACGTTAAGTAAAAAGTACATAAATGTAAATTTAGCATAACAAATGGTATTTACGCCATGCTAAGATATGTTAAAATTACCAAACTTTACCGTAATTACTACATTTTTTCCACAGATACAGGCATTCTTATTGTTAATATCATAACAAAACAGTTCGGTAAAAATTACTTTTTGATGTTCAATAAAGCCAGAAACACGACAGATTTTACCATATTCTGGTAGGTTTGACCATACCTTTTTTCCTCAGTGAAATTATTCATTTTAACCTAAAATATATCTCCTTTGAAATAGCTAACTAAGGTAGCTTTTATATACAAATACACAGGGTGCCGCCCAGCAAAGTCCTTAACCACTCTCTCAATTTTCAAATGATTGCAGCTATAGTTATAAAAGTGGTGTCATGGTGTAGTATAAGGACTATGAACTACAATATGCGACCTATTGTGACGTCACTTGGTGGAATACTGCTGAGTTAGAGTTTTTATCTAGGAAAAGATTTGAGAGATGGAAAAAATATATCAGCTATCGAGTTGTGGAGTATCGTCAATTTAATATGAACACAAATTTAGTAGATATGACTGCTCAGAAAATAACACTATTAGAACGTTTATTTTTTTATTCCGAACTTATGACGTGAAGAAACTATCTTAGGAAAAAGATAATTATTTAGAGCAAGATAACCTTATTTATATTTTTCATTTATATTTTATTTTTGCTCCATAATTTGATGCTTTGTAATTTTTTTTTTCTGCATTCCATTTTTTTAGATTTGCACCAGATGTCCCTGTAAGTCTCATCTTGTAGCGCTCAACAAATTTACCACACCTAGATACCACTCTATAACCGTAGCTGCTGCCGTTAGACAGTTTTTACAGACAATAGTGAGCACTCTGCAAGAAAGTTTTAATCACTAACATATGATATATATGCATCTATTATTGTTCAGTAGAATTAGATTTTTTATTTTATTGATATTCTAATAATTAATATTGATTTTTTATGACTTAATCAAATTTTTCAATGGATACAATATATTAATACTAGATAATAAATATTAAATAATATGTTCTACTTCCGTTTCAATTTTTTTGGTACTCCTCACACTAGTAAATGGATATATTTTGCTTCGGCTATATTAATACAATATTAGAAAGCACAATCTTTTGCGGTTATAATCGTATGAGCTGATGACGAGATTATATTTTTTCCTTATTTTGATTTTCTGCCTTTGAAATTTTTAATTTTTTTTAAAATTTTTAAATATCTTTTTTTTTAAATATTTTATTTATTAATAATTTTTCTTCTTAAAAATTTTCTCCATATTTTCTTTGTATTTTTAACTTATTTTAAGGGTTTTATATACAGTGCGTCAAAAAAACGAACCACCCTAAATAACTTTTGATCTAATGATCTGAATTTTTAGGATTCATTCTTAATGGTTCGAAGGAATGACCTCAAATATGCTAATTAATCAGTGCAGACGATATTTTAAGTTACGAAATCAGACACAAAAACGTACTTTATCTGTAGGCGGATTTGGATTTCTGACCCCTATCTGGCTGAAAATAATTATATAGGTAGTAGCCGCAACCTGGAAAATATGGTCCCCAAGGAAATAATGAAAACGATCCAAAGTTTGGACCCCGTAATGTTAATTTTGCTTTTTACGTATTTCGCCATGTCTCAAGAGCTTTTTAAGTGGATTGAAAAAATTTTTTTATACAATTATAAAATTCGTTTATACAAAAATAATTCCTCGCGAAAAAAAATTTTTGTAAATTGAAAAAAATTTTAAAATAAAAAAAGCTCGTAAATTTTTACCGAAATGCTTGGTAAAATTAACAATAAATATGGTTTTATAATGCGAAATAAAACTTGGTAAATGAAGTAAAATATTATAATTTTAACAAGATACAATAGAGCATGGTTTTACGTTTCAGTTTAGTATTTTTTTAATATTTGTGTGGTAATAAAAACTATAATTTTGAAAATGAAAATTTCCGGTAAACGAGTTATCTGAATTATATATATATATACATAAAACAAAACATTTTCTGGATAGCTAACATATTTCTATGTTTCCTTGTAAAATCATTGCATTATTGTTACAAAACTATAGACTCGTATCGTTTAAATTTAAATATAAAAACTAGTCACAACCATACAGCTTACGTTAAACGATGACAACGACTACAAGTTACCTATGATTGATACACTCGCTTTAGGTGAATCAAAAATGTAATAACGATATGTCTCTTCGTAAGGAATTATAGGATCTTCTGTTACGTTAACATCCAAATAACGTATAAGATAAGCTTCATTCCTCATATCCAAAAGTAAAGAAGTGTGTCTATGAACAGGTACACCATCTGGCTGAAAATAATAGAAAAAATACAAATATTAATTGAAAATTATTTTCATTGATATTGAGGGAAGTATATTTTATTTTACATATTTCTTGTAAATTATAAGTAAAAAATATAAAAAAATATTTGTCGTACAGAAATAGTAATAGTCATTTCGGCTACATCTTTTGCAACCTGCGTTCTTCCTATGATTGTTACTTGAATCTCTCCGATTTTCGTCGCAACTATCGGTATGTGAACAAAAGCATGACTAACAGGTTTAACCTAAAAATAAATATGATAGTAAAATCATTAACAATCAATAATTTAATTATATAATCTGATCATTTTGAAAAATATCTAAAAAATAATTCATGTAAAACTCGATTGAATATCACATGTAATTTGAAACCCAAAATTTATTTTGGGTTTCAATATTTTGATAAATGCTGGTAAAGTATTAAAAAAAAATTTCAGTTAATTTTCTTAAAAGCAAATTCGATAACTTTCAGTTAATAATTTTCGACTCAATTTGAAATTTTACTTCAATCATGAATTTTATTTTCAATGTCCAAAATTGTTCTTACCCTTGTTAATTTTTAGATAAAATTTTCCGCATAAAATTTGGACGATTTTAGTAAAAATGATTGTAAAGGAAATATTTTTAAATACGTGGAAATGAAATATTTTTTAAATCGATGTGAAAAAAAACCATTATAAAGCTAGAATTGCAGAATAAGGGCTGATTCTATAATTGTGTTAATCATAATAATTAGGTGCAGTGGCTCATAATAATTTGCTAGAGCGTGGGGAATTTTTGAGAAAACACATACGAAAATGAAAAAACGCACTGAAAAAAAAATTTAATCAAAACTATCAGAATAACAGAATTTTCCGTGTGACTTCATGGGACTTCATTCTTCTGGCTTCATGGGAACACCAAAAACGTTTTGGGAATGATTTTTGTAAGATTAACAATAAAATTTGGTTTTATAATATGTAATAAAATTAGCTAAATGTGGTAACATTTGATAAATTATCGTTTTATTTTAGAGGAAGGCATGAAAACTTTTTATTCGTTTAAATTTACTTATCAGTTTTGCGTTATTCATTAAATGTGTATTAATAATTATAATTTTGAAGAACAGAATTTCCGGTAATCCGTTACCATATAAAGGGAAAAATTACCAAATGAATGATATAAATAGCATATATTTTAATTTTATTAACCAGAATTATGGTATTTTTTAACTAGAAATATCATTTCCATATAATAAGGTAATTTTACCAAATTTTTTTTCTCCGTGAGTAGCAACTCTAGACCACAATATTCTGGAATACTTCTGGCATTATTATAGCAACAAAAAGAGCAAAATTAAAACTCCACTTATGAAACAGTTGATTGAAAATTTTAGAAAAATCATTTTTACAGGAGAGAGAGAATATAAAACTTTTTTTTCACTGTGATAAGAGTTTCGTACATTCATCAATGGAAAACTTCGATAAAAATGGCATTTAAATTTTTCCAATCCAGTTTTTTCTTGGTTTTTGCCTTTGAGATCAACATTAAAAAAACAGGTATCAAAATTGCATATTTTTTTCAATTTAAAAACTTTTATTTCTTGCAAGCAATGAAAGATTCGTGTTTTTGTAAAACTTAAATTCATGTAATTATGTAAATTAATTTCTGACATTCTTTGCACAGATTTATTAACCAGCCGTCTCATATTAGGCTACAAACATAGCATAAAGTGTTATTTAAATAATTTTTTTTATAAAATGAACCAAAAAAATTTAATAAAAATACTTAATAAATAAAGAACTAACAAAATATTTTTAAAAAAACTGAATTGCTCTCTTAATATAAAACAAGAGGTTAGAAATTGCTTCTGAAAATACTATATTATGTATGTCTCAAAAAATCTCTCAAAAGTTTATTTAAGCTGTAAATTCTAAACTATCACATTTTAGGGTTAATAATCTTTTTTAGAAATCATTTAATATAGATATTTAAAGTATTAAGATAGTAAGCTAAATATTAATATTTATGGTGGATAATTTAGAAATTGTGTTCATTATGTCACAAACAATTTCAGTTATTAATATTAACATTCTTAATAGCACTTTGTTTTCAATTCTTTCAACTGTTACACATATATAATTTGCAGTGCATAATAACACGTATTTTTCATATATAGTGTATTTTAAGTTCGAGACGCTAATTTTAATAAACATCTGTACTCCTCACGAAGAAAACAAATTCTGGTAAAATGTCCGTACTGTATAAAAATGACATTTTCGGTAAAAAAAAAATATATATATATAAAAATGAAAGATAAATAAAACATAATTTTGGTTAATAAAACTAAAAAGTACGCTATTTAAACTATACATTTTATAATTGTTCCGTTCAGATGGCAACGTTTGTCCGGATTTTCTGGTTCTCTTATTACCACGCATTTAGTAAAGAATACAAAACTGAAAAGTAAATTTAACCGAATAAATGGTTTTAAGCCATGTTCTAAGAAATCATGATAAAATTACTAAATTTTAATACATTTACTAAATTTTTATCAAGTATTATACAACCATATTTTGTTAATTTTATCACAATCTTTACCGAGGCACTTTGGTTAAAATTACCAAGCTTTTTGGTGTTCCCATAGAGACAGAAATACGAAAGATTTTTCCATCTAGTAGTTTTGACCATAATTTTTTCCTCGGTGCATGATATTTAAACTAATGAAAGAACTAGTAAATTTCAATTGCATAATTCAAACATTTCGAAAATAGAAGTTAATAAAAGCAAATTTCAGTTAATGTCATTCAAGCATTTTTAAGATTTTTATCAAGTCATAAAATTTTTCATAAATGTTTCAGAAATAAAAATATAAGGAATAACACCAAAAGAAGTTTTTTATTGAAAATAAAATAAAAAAATATTATAAATAGATTCCTTTTACTTTGAAATTATAAATGAATAAATAAACTCATGAATAAAGAAAATTAATTTTCAAAAATTATTGGTAAGTAAATATAAAAAAAAATTGGTTATATTTTAAACCTAAAGTTGGACAGTCATTTTTATGTACTTTTTAATATTTGAAATTTTATATAATTCTTTTATACATGCTAGGGCACAAACTGAATTATTAAAAACAAGATTACATAGATTAAATGTTGCAGCTCTCCGCTTCCAGTTCTTGGATTATATGATGAAACTATTCCCATGGGCTCAACTTGCACAAATCTATAATCGTCTGAAGCCATCAGAATAATTTCAGCCTACAGCAACAAAAAAAATTAATAAAGGAAAAATGTCCTGAAATAATGAAAGCAAATATAAAAATTCAAACTTATAATATATAATTTCCATTTATTTACTCAAATTTTGAAAACTATCAAAACTGTTATGGTTTGCCTGACTTTTTTTCAATAAAAGTTAGCTCTTCTTAAACATTCTATTAGAACTTAAAATTTATTTTAGGGCATTTATAGTTTGATAAACATTCATTTATTAAATTATTAAAATTTTAGGCCTAATATGAAAGTTCAAAAAAAGCGTTCAAAAACCATGTAGCATATAAAGAAAACTTTATTCTTTTTTTGGTTTTAATTTTCTTGAAGAAAAAGTATTAATATATTTGCTTTCATTTTTTTTATTGTCATTAACATTTTAAATTTAACAGATTTCAAAAATAAACACATAGAAAATTTCGTTTCACAAGTTTCAAGCTATGCTAGTATTCTGGGAAAAGTAATTGTTTGGTAAAACAAGCTATAAATCAGAAATTTCAATCTCAAAAATAAAAACCTCATTTTTGTCAATCCTCTTACCCATGAGCACCAGACTATTCTTCGGAACATTAATTTATTTTGCCATTTATTTGCTGGTTTTAAAATTTTAATGGCTATGACTTTTACTAAATAAAGTAATTATATACTTTTTAAGCCGTTTATCCTGCAATTGTAAAATTGTAATTAATTGTTTAATTATTATGTTAAATTATATGTCATTTTAATTGGTTGATAGGAGTTATATTGTCTATATAAAATAGTGGTTTATTATTAAATTATTATTAAATTATTATACGTTAAATGTTATCAATCATTTAAACAGGTTGATGGGAGATAAGTTATGGTTAATTATTTCTGTTCCTAATATATTTCGCAATTACAGCAAAGAGATAAGGAGCACGAATAATAATGCTTTCAAGTGTTGAATTGAAATGTTTTAAATTCACTAAACTGAGATAGGTACTCAAACTTGGGTACCTGTTTTCCCCAATTTTTATGTGGGTAGAGAGATTTATTTATTAATTCACATAAATTAGCGGGTATGGAAGATTAATACAAAGAACGGCCTATAAAAGTTAGAAATTTTAAAAACATATAGCACACGTTTGAGAAAGGTTGCACAAAGATACATAAGGTTATGGCGGGATTCAATCTTGCTACCACTACATTTCAGTGTGCTCAGCAGAACAGCTAAAAGTATGAAGGGCAGGGGAGGCTCCTTGGAATTTGTTGCAATAAATAAATATAAATAAACAGATGCACCCAAGTTTATGGCGGGATTGGAACCCGCTACCTACATTTCAGGATATTAGGACAGACTGATACGAAACAATTAAGTTACTGATCTAGTTCAGTTTTGTTCAGTCATTTGTATGTTTATAAATACGCTTTATATATAGTTTTAAAGATTGGTAGACGTTAGCTTACATTTTGCATAGAAATAATAAAAAGGTTAACTGAACAAAAATAAAGTTAACAAGCTTTTACTAAATAATATAGTGGTTATCAAGCTGCTGAGCATTTTTGAGTAATTTCAAATTTTACCAGAAATGTTGAGTCTCTTTGTAGTTTATCAGAAAATCATTTTACCGAAATTACACTATAACTTACTAATAAAACCGTATTTTATTTGTAATTATATCAAAAGTCATTATCAAAGCTCACGATAAAAATTGCTGAATATTTTGAAGCTCTCACAGAGATGGAGAACACGGTAAGTCTTACCATACCCTGGTAGTTTTTACCATACTTTTTTTTCTCAGTGCATTTTTACACTGTATCCAAATATCGAAATGCTTTTTTTAAATTTTACTTATTATTAAAATGAATGGCATAAATAATATAAAACTTTTCTTAGTGCCTCGATTACGAAAATTTTCTTTATATCAATCAAATGAAGACTAAGTAATACTTTTAATGATTTGCTCACTAGACAAGGTGCTTTCAAGTCATTTTAAGAAATGTTTAGATTATGTTCCTATGACTAGTGTAAATTTAATATTGAAGATAATAAAAATGCAAAGCACTTACAGTTTAATTACACAAATCTTTATTAATAAAAAAATATTGTATCTAATGATTTCTTTAACATTAAGTTTTCTGTCTCGCTTTTACAATCTTAAATATAAACAAATGATTTGCTATTTACTTATTTTGCAAATTCGTCCACGCTTTATTTTCTGTCAAAATGTATTTTATTATCCATTTTATTTCTTTTGACCTTTATTTTTTTTTCCGTTTTATTTCTTTTGTCCTTTTTATTTCTTTTATTATTTAATTTCACATGTCTTTCATTTCATATAACATTTCATTTTTATGTGCCATTTTATTCCATTTTATGTCATAATTATGTCGACTAATTTTCATTTCATGTGTAATTTTATTTTCGCTTCACAGTTAATTTGCACTTGTAAAAACTAAATCTATTCTTTCTTTATTACTAACTTACTTAACTTACTTCTTTTGTGCCCTTTATGGTGCACAAAGAATTTATTTAGTCCTCAATATGATAAATGAGGAAATTTTAAAACTGTTTTCTATTGAAATGCTTTTTCTTCTTCTCTTTTTTGTGGAAAACATTTAAAAAAAGAATAATTTTAATCTTACTACAGGGATTTTCTAGGGCAATAGGATTCCTAAAACACTAATGATTTTAAAAGCTGCAAATCAGGTTAAAAAAATTAAATTTATTATCCCCTATGCTCACACAGTAAATTAAAAATTTCAATAAAAATCAACACAATAAAATCAATAAAAATCTACACAATGAAATCTAATCGTCAAAACTGCTTAATTAACTTTACTTGAGTTGAACTTAACTCATTTTAGCCAACTTGTGTCGAAATTTGAAACTTTCTTGCTCTATTCATCTTTTAGTTTTTAATAAATATTTTTATTATATAAAATCACATTTATATATAAATGATATTTTATTTTGATTTACATAATTTTTCATAAATTAGCATTCTTCAGCCATTTTGAGATTAAAAAAAAGTGGCTGGAACAAGTTCCTCATTATCTTAGGAAATATATTTTACGAAAAAATAATGATATCCTTAACATTTTTCGCATAAAATGAGTACAGAACAAAGAAGAAATTATTACCTTTATTTCGATAAATTGATAATTCATAACGGATACCCTGATGCCAATTTGCTCACCAATTACTGCCTCTTCCGGTCCTTCAGCAATAATAAAGAATGGTTTCGTTGAATCAAACTAAAAACAAAGATTTCAAACTTAGTACTAATGACGTTCTACCGTACTTTACTTTAATTAAGTATACTCCCACATGAGGTATAATTATCAACTTTAATTTGAATAAATGTAAAGAGCTTACAATTATTGATTCGGGTAAAATGTGAAGTCCATACATTTTGTTCATCCCAACAGCGTTTAAAGCATAAGCGGAAGGACCTTTTGGAGCCATCGTTCCTACATATTCTTCTTGATCTTCTCTAAGAAAATTAGATTACAAAGGTATGTTAAAAATAAAATTTAATTAAAGCATATTTTTGAATAAATCATCACAAACGTTATTAAAGGATGCATATTTTTCGCTACAGCTACACCCTAAAAAAGACGTCGCAACGAAGAAGCATAATATCGGTACTTTGCAGGATGCTATGCTATGAATTTGATGAAATCTTAATAATGAGTTAAATAGAACCATTTATGTTGAACCATAGTATAGTGTAAATAATATTCTATATTACGATTGAAGCAAATTTGCATGACAGTATGGTTCAAAACTCTTCATAATTTCGAACAATGTAATATTATATAACTCATTACTCTTATTCAAATATTGTTTAGGTTATAAACAGAAGAGAGATATAGTCTATTAGCACGGGTACAAATTTGCGTACCGTTTCTTCAAATGAATAGATTCTAAAAATTTATTCAATATATATATATATATATATATATATATACTATGCCGTCAGTGCCGGAGCAGTTTCTGCAACTGAGTCCTCTTCCGGCACTGACGGTATGGTAATACCCCTCTCATGATGCAGTCGTATTTATCAGTGCTTTCCATTTACATTTTCTTGGAATATATATATATATATATATATATATTAATCTTTTTATGTTATTCCCTTTCTTAATATCCTTTCCTTAATTTATTATTCAAAACGAAATGCTTTCTCACACTTTTAAATTCAGATCCTGTCCTTAAATCTATTTTTGGCTCAAGTATGCATTAATTAAAAGTAAGACATTTTCCTCTTTGCTCTTCGTGGGAATCGCGCGACCTATTTAATAAACCAATTGCAATTACTAAGATTTTCCCCATTTCCTAAAACGAAGCAATTTACTGATTTACTTTGCAAGATTTTCCATAACTTATATCGAGGAGCACAACATTTCGTTACCACTTTGATAAACGGTCTCTGTCTAATAATTAATAAATAAATTTTGTACCCTCCTTTCCTGCTTAAGACCTGTTTTAATCCTTCCACTCGGCAACGACGTTATATGTATATAAAATACTGATATTAATTTTTTTTTGGAAATAATTATTGTATTGATAAAACAAAATAAATGTCATAAATTATGTATTGTAAATTATATAAAAAAATTACCCAATAATTTTATTCTTCCATGCAAAATTCCCTGCTGTAGCATCATAAAATGCGCCTTGTCTATTTCGTCGATATAGATAAAACTCAAACAAATCCTTATCTTCATTCAGCTGCATTTGGAAACCTGAAATAGTTATAAGTTGTACAGACTTTCATAATTATTTTATTTAACTAAATATGCAAAATATTTTGCAGAACGTTAATAAGAAAAACAGCATTTGTTGGAAATCTATGCATGGCATTCGTTATTTTGATGTATAAGATCTGGCATAAGAGAACTCAAAATGCATTGCAAAAAAACTGAAAATACACTGCAAGAAAACATAAAATGCGCTGTTTATACCATACATTTTTTCGTTGCAAAAATCGTCTGTGCTGCTACGGATATCCAACAAAATCCAGATATTTGAATGAGTCCGTTAATTTACGGCCAGAGGTGTAGCACATTGCTAGCAATAGTAGAAACTTTAACCTTTTTTGTAACATTTTTGCATATCATCTACCACAGCAAGTGTAATATATTTGGCCAATAAATACTTCAAATGATTTCAGTCTTCTATCACTTTGTTCTTGTACCTGTCATACTATTTATATTTGACTAAAAGTTCCATCTTAAAGACCATTCTTAAAATTTGTCACAATTATCCTGGGGCACCCTGCGCTGTTAGAACTTTCATTCTAAAATTACTGTAAAATAACTGGCAGCAGTCTGACTATACAATTAACCGTAAAGTTTACGCCTATAAGCATTTTGTTATTCGTAATTCGAAAAAAAAAAAACTTTTAATAAGGTTTTTAAAATATGTAAGTGTATAACAGGTAGAAATTACGCTGTTTCTCCGATAAGAGTCCCACTTAAAATTATTTCGTACATAATTTTTCAAATGATTATTAATTTTTATCAGTATATTGCATTTATGAAATTACATTTTGCATATCGACTATATAAAACTATATGAAATGAAACTTACAGCTTCCTTCATCAGTTCCATCTTCACAATCTCTAATTCCATCGCATTTTTTGTTGGTTGGATAACACTGACCCGACTTACAGGAACTTAAATCTGTAGATGTATTACAAAAATCTAAAATTAAATAATACAAGTTCACTTAGAAACCCTTTTTATAAAACAATATTTTTCGCATTTTTTTTTTCTCAAAAATTATTTTTCATTCAAATTATAAAATCATTTAGCTAAGGTACAAAATAAACAGAAATTTACTAATATTTTATTTTTTGAGCTGCGAGCATGAAACGTATATTCAGTATTTTATATTTTAAACAGGGTTCAACAGTGAAAGTTGAATTTTTTTCCTTAGTATAGGAATTTTTGACACTATAAAATATATGTATTTTTCACTGGTATAATGTATACTATAACACGCAATAAATAATTAACATAATATTTTATTATTAACCACTTTCATGTACAATGCATTCTCAATATGTAGAAACATATCAATCTAGATTATCGTAGTATTTAATCTAATTTTATTTTATTGACCATCTGTTTAAAAGCTGTATACATTTGTGTTAAAAATCAGACATTCCATACTAAAAATTAAATAAATAAAACTGAAATTTTCCATTTTCTATATTGTTGCTCTTTTAAATTTAATTCTTACCAATTGAATACCTTGGCAAAAACTGTATAGCACCGAAAACATAAAAATACACGTTCAAACAATGATTTTTCAACATATTTCGCGTTAGACCACTGAAGAGCCGTTATCCACCAATTCGTTACAATATTATAAGTGGTGAAAAGAATTCACTTGTCAATAACTTATTAAATTAAACATCGAAATAATGTAGAGCAGCGTAAAACTATTTGAAAATAATATTTATTTCAAAATTAATAAATTAAATTGAAAAGTAAGAAATAAGTTACTTACGTGGCAAATAACTAACGATTAAATTAGTGAAAACAAGTAAGTTGGAGTTCTGGAAAGAAAGAAATTAATTCATTACCCATTTACATATTAACAATAATTCTGGCAATACATATTGATAAAACATTTCCTGAGTAAAAAACAATCTACAACGTACGTTCAAAGAATGAATGGATGTACAGTGGGCAAAAAAAAATAATAATAATATATCACCCTGAATAACTTTCGCTCTAATGATCGGATTTTAACATACTAAGTGTAAATCTTAATGGTTTCTGGAGGTGACTTCAAATATGCTAATTAATTAGTGCTAACTATTAATTAGGTTACGAAATCAGGCACATAAACGCATTTTCTCTGAATAAACATATATATATATATGTGTATATATCATATATATATATATAATAAAATAATAATATGTACAATATAACATATAAACATATAAAATATAAAGATATATATATATATATATATATATATATATATATATATATATATATATATATATATATATATATATATATATATATATATATATATATATATATATATATATGCTTATATTTTTCGATTCTTGACTCTTAAAATAGGAGGGTAGAGCCAATTTCGAAAAGATTCGATCATAAATTGAGGTGGGGGCTAATAAGTTATATATATTTGGTGATAGTCCCCAAATAAAGCCAAGGAAAGTCACCGCCCCAAATGAATATTTTAAGATAAACCATAAACTAATTCAAGAGTTCACTTCAAGTGCTTAAATACTTAATTTTACTCTGTTGCAAAGCAACCAAGTTCAGACTATAAAAAAATTTGAAATAATGTCGTGATTGCTCGGGAAAGTTTATCTTTTAATAGTTAATAGAAAATATCTCGAAGTTTCCAGGCAATAGACAATTTTTTAGCTGATTTCTGACAAAATCAAATTTTTTTTTTCTTTTTAATCACCTTTGAAAAGAAAAATTGAATTGATTAATAAATTATTTATGATTTTCTAAGCTTTCAGAATTTGAATATATGAATTTTTTATCTGACATTAATTGGATTTTTAATGTTGTTTTTACTTCATTTATACGAAGATTTCATACTAAAATCAATTTTACATGACTTATTATAACTACATACAAAATTTTAGGGATAATCATTTTTACAGCTTTGATCGAATCTTCTAGGCAAGAAAGTTTAAAAAAACTAAAAAAGTGCCTTAAAAATTAAAATGAGGATTGCATAGTAATTCTAATGCACATTCACAAGGTTTTATATAATTGGTTTTACATAGTTCTTTTTTTATAACTGAAAGAATTGCTGAATGTTAAGTGGCCTTTTAAAAACATTGAAATATGTTATATTTAAGAATAAAATATTGAAATAATGTGTTGCATATCGTATGATTCATTGTTTTCAAAATCGCTTCATTCTGCCAGATATTTAGGTTACATTAAGTTACATGGCTACATCTTTGGACAAAGATGATTTGCAAATAGCATACTGATGTTTCGATACATTCTGAAACTTATTTTCACAAATTCGCCATAAAATGTTGCATAACATGGTCTTCAATTACGATAAGCTACATTAATCACCAAATACCTATAATATGGTTTCTTACATATATCTGCTAGGACCAGAGTTCGTAAGGTCCTTAAGATACTGAAATGGTGGCACAAAATAGTCAAGTTCATTAACTCAAAATATTTGGTCTCAAAATTTTAATTTTAAAGTTAAAGAAAACTTCATAGACACAATATTGATCGTACGGTTCTCTTACTCTTTTAAAGACCACATGAATCTGGCTAAAATATTAAAATGCATATCTTTACTTTTACGAGCATAAAATCCGTAACTAAATAATGATCAAGACCCAAATGGAAAACAGTATAATTTCTAAAAAACTGCAGGAAGGAAAATGAAGAGGGAAATAAAAGTCGACATTCTTCGAGCGTTCAAATATAAGCGCCAATTCTCCCGACTTCATCAGGCGTGAATGACTTATGATGTTAATGATTGGACGCTCAAAACATGTCCACTTTTATTATCATCTATTATTTTTACGTAGATCATCGATTATTGTTTTGTCTACTTTTATTTTCATCTATTATTTTTTAAATCAATGAAGTTTTTATCTTTTCGATTCAGTGTCTTGGAATCATTCATTTAGTTACACAGTATGTTAAATTACTTCAAGTGATATTAAAATATAAGTTTTAGTAAGATAAAAGCATAAGTTCTTAAATTGAAAAATAATAATTATTCACTACTTTCTAAAAAAAATCAATGTAGAACTATTTTTTTTACTGCTGGACTTGATGACACTTTTTAAGGACATTAAAACATTCCATTTACAATTGAAATTTCAAAAACCGAATGTGAAAATGGAATGTCCCTTAGCACCAGGAATCAAAATGAAGTAGTTACAAGGACAACTATTTCAAACAAGTTAGCGTTTCCGTTCTGCTCGAAGTTGTTTGAAAATGTATTTCTTATTTATCGATTCCAAAGATTACCATTGCTACCGATTTTATTTATCCATCCTACATAAAATTTTAGAGTATACTCGTAAGCGTAATTAGATCTAGTTTATTTTTAGACCCTTATTTGCTTAAAATAATTAAATAATTTGCTTTAAAAAAAGGATTCGCTTAAAATAAATTATTCAAGTTCTATGATTTAATGCATTTATAGTATACGAGGCTTCCATCGCATATCATTAACCTTGATACAGCTATCATTAAATAAATGGAATAAACTTAGATAAATAATAGTAGTTAAACTTTTCTCGTTTTAGCTTTCAAGGAATAATATGTTTCGTCCAAACAGATTTCAATTCTGGAAATAACAAAATTACTGAGTAAGTTACTTGGAGCAATATCATTCTTATCCTCTTACTACGAAATATAGGAAAAATTGGTTCTCACAATTTTCGTAAGAAGTATTCAACCTTCTTTCGCGTTTTTTTTTTTTTTTTTTTCATCAAAAGAAGTTTGAAAATTACGTATTTTTATTACATTTTTCATATCAGATGATGATTCTAAAATAGACACGACTTCGGAACCTTTTTAGAAATTTTAATTTTCAGCATTTGCTGTTCAACAAAATAATGCATTTTACTAATAACAAATTATGCTATAATAATATTCTGGGAATCGTGCTAAAGTTGAAAAATAATTTTAACAAAAATAAATTTTTTGAACATCTTTTTTTAAAAGAACAGCTCTCTTAAAATTAACTGTGCATTATATAAATTTAAACGTCAAAATAAAATTTCAGTTCGAATTTGTTGATTTAAAAAAAAAGCAAACAATTGCGGTTTCTTGAGTTGCACTAATATGTATTTACTTTTCACAAAGCAAGCAAATAAGAAACAATAAAGTAAATAAACAAATAATTTGTTTGTTTGTTTAATTTTAGAGAAAAGGATGCACTTATTTACTATGATCAACGTTTTGCACTGAGTAATTTTAACATAGAAAATGTTATAAAAATCGTGTCAGCTAACTGGCTATAGTTCTGAGAATCGAAAAAAAAACTTAGCAATTACTTACAACGAGTATCAATTTAAATAAAGACTTTAAGTTGCAATAAAAATTATATCAAATAGTTTAGTATACTATAGGAAAAAAATCTACGTGCTAGCATGAAGAAAGAGTAAAAAATATAATGAAATAATTAGTTGAATAATTTTGTAAATCACACGCGTCCAGGTAATTAAAAATTTAATTTAGCAATTAAGTTGTTGGAACGACATTTAAAATACTGAAATATTTTAAGAAGCTTGTAAATTTGGGCTACGTCTTCGATAATTTTTTATGTTCGGTATCTTTATACTCCTTGTAGTGACTTATAAAACATCAACACTATTTTAGATAATCTATGTTGAAGTCACAAGAAAAAATAATGAAGAAGGGGCAATCAATAATTTATCTTCATTTTTCAAAAAAATAGTAAGCTTAGTAAATAGTCAGCTGTTTTAAATCGAATAATTTTAAACAGCAGAATGTTTTTACTCAGAATGCAAGACTTTTTTCTCAGATAGTAAGCAATAGAAACATATGTAGATTAATATGGTATAAAAAAAAATTCATATCTCATAATTCAAAATTTTGTCATCCTCAATTAAACTAAATAATAAATAATAATAAATAATTATTAAAAATTATATTTTGCATGAAATTATCTTTTTGTAAATAAGTTTTATAAATGGGGACAATTTGTTTTTGCTTAATTAGTTTTAAAGTATGACTAAAAACGCAAAAAGCCAAAGCGTGAAATTAACATTAAGGGGTCCGAACTTGGGATCACTCTCCTGACCAAACTATGGTGACCATATTTCCCAGATTGCGGTTACCCCCTATATTTTGAAGGTTAAAAATCCAAATATGTGAAAAAAATATATGTTTATTCAGAGAAAGTACGATTCTGTGTCTGATTTCGTAACTAAATTAATAGTTAGCACTAAATAATTAGCATATTTGAGGTCACCCCCAGGAATCATTAAGATTGATGTGTTTGAAAATCCGATCATTAAAACGAAAGTTATTCAAGGTGATATCTTTTCTTTCTTTTTTTTTTAGCCCACTGTACAACAGAAGTAAAAAAAATCGCAGTAATTTTATTTCAATCTCGATTCTTATTGTTATTATTACCTTTTTTTTTTTTTTTTTTTTTTTTTTTTTGCTTAAGTATTATATGAATATTTTATCATAAATTCTAGAAGAGCGACTTATAATGCAATTTACAAAAGACTAGTTTACCTCAAAAGAATTTTTAGTATCTCTTGCACTGTTATGCGTTGTATAATATGATATTTTTTCAGGAGAACCGTCTCTATTACGCCAAAAAGCACGATGAAATTTCAAATGATCAGGTTCAAATTCATACATGGCTTCATTGATCTAAAGTAATAAAAAAAAATTATAAATAATATTACATGAGTATCCATAATCAAAAACATTAACTGTTACAAAAATTATTAAATTTTATTTATTCCTTTACAATGACATATTTATATAATTACTATAAAATTTTTAACCAATTTAAACTTAATTTAATGTACAAAAATTGAGTTCAAAAGTATAATAATTTATATATTTCATGAAACTTACAAGGCATGATGCTATCTATTAAGAAAGCAAAGAATATTGGCTTTTGTAAGCATTATTCTTTGCTCTAACGCAAAGAATTTCCCAACCCCTATTTTTTCTATTAAAAATTAATTTTACCACCTTGATCAATAAAATTTGACAGCAAAGCTACTTCTGTTATCATTTTCATTCAAGATTAAAATTAATAAAACATGAAATATGGAATTCTTTTTTTTTTTAAGAAAATGACGGCAGACGTAGCAGCAAACATCATTTTGAGAAATAGTAAACATTCTAAGATGGGATGAGTCGTTCAGTCGTTCTTTACTATCAAAATTAATTCTCATTTAAAAATATGCAAGGAATATTTCATAGGCATTTTTTTAAATTCTAATATATTTTGTAACCTGCATATACAATGTGTCTCAGGATTATTGAGATAAACTTTGAGGGAAGATAGGGGACATCACAAGGATTCAAATTTGCATAGCACCCCATTATCGCAATTCTTCGTTCACCGCTAGGTGGTGTTGTTCACAAGAAAAATTGAGCATGGTGGACCGTTTCCCCGGCCACCACGCTCTTCTGATTTCAGCAGCATGAATTTCTTTCTTTGGGGTGCACTGAAAAGGATGTGAACCCAACACCTACGTGGATTTCGAAATGGATCTGGTTAGCAATGGTAGAAACTTTATCCCTTTTTGTAACATTTTCACATAACATCTACCACAACACGTGTAATATCTTTGACCAATAAATATTTCAAATGATTTCAGTCTTCTGTTTCGTTGTTTCTTGTGCATGCCATACTATTCACCCTTAATTTAAAGTTCCATCTTATATCCATCTTAAGACCATCTTTAAAGATTGTCCCAATAATTCTGGGACAACCTGGACTGATAGAATTTTCACTCTGAAATTACAGTAAAATAACCAGTAGCAGTCTGTCCATCCGATCAATCATAAAGTTTATGATTAGGAACATTTCTTTACATTTACGATTTGTAACAGCTTACAACTGGCACGGTTAAAAAGCCGTGAATACAAAACTATACGGTTTTGTAAACATTTACAACTCGCATAGTTCTTAAAGATTGAAAATAAAACTTAAAGAGACATTGGAGCTCTGTGAATACTGCGCCATTCATGCGTGAAGGATAGTTTCGCTTTCTTATAGTCTAGGGTCACAGATTCAAAACAGATGGACACTAGAAACTCTTCATGTATTGAATGTAAGAAAGAAATATTGCGTAGTCAACGATGGGGTTCGAACCCCTGTTCAGTCGGTCATGAGATAGAGAAATTATCCCTCTCAGCTACGGTATATACCCAGCTGCATAGAACAAAAGGACTTCATAAGGTGAGTCTAATTGGCACGGATAGAAATCTGGTTGTTAAACTTTATTAGGTAAAAACAATCAATAAACGTTTTTCCTCGAATTTAACAGTTTGAATATCATCTTTTCTATGGTTAATTGACTGTTTTGATTGAATTTGGGAAAATAACAATTAAATAAATTGCTATTTAACCATTTTTACCGAGAAATTTTGAACAGTGCGTATATTAATGCTTCATAATGCGTGAATGAAATCATTCTCAGAAGAGAACCTTGTAAACATTTATAGTTTGAACCAGCATTAAGATTAAAAAAATTATAAATTCATATGGATTTTTTGCAATTTTTTCACAACTCACTGAGGTCACAGTTAGTTGTTGGCGTCCATGAGTAGATACATGATCGCTGTCAAATCCCCAGATTCCAATGTTGGATTCTGATGTTAAAAATGGTATCAACTCAATATAGTTTCCAGATCTTTCTTGTTTCATATTAACAACCAGCTTAAACTGAAAGCGTAAAAAAAAATTAAATACATTTTATATAAATTAAAATTGATCATATCATTGATTTTAAATCAGAAAGTACTACCATAATTTGTGCAATATACGGAAAAGTGCTTATCTTTCACTATAAAATAAGTGCTACTCTAAATAAAATTTTAAAAAAATTTAATTTTCAAGTAATTACTGGAAATTAAGTTCAAATATGATATTTTTTGATTTCGGATACAAAATTGACACTTTGTGTAAAAATGTTTCCACCACAAAAGAAGTCGTTATACATATGTTAGTTAAAAAAAAACACAATATTTGGAACAATTAAATAAACAAAATTATCGTCTAGAAAATTATATATTGTATTTCATAAAGCTTTTATTTTTTAATATGCATTGTGTACGTAAGCATTCTTAGTAACATTTTAATTTAGCATTTAGTAAGCTAAGTAAAATTAAAAACGGATGTGTACTAAAATCAGGAAATAATAAATTTATGTTAAATATTTCTCCTTCGATACATCTGAGGCAAAACACATTGTAGATATATTTAATAATTAACAAAAGCAACTTATTTTCCTTTTTTTCAATCATTTGCTTTAAAAAATATTTTTCTGAAGCTTACTAATGGCATTTATACAGAGAAGAATTTTTTTTTTAAAAAAATTTTAATGTAACAACAAACACACAAAGGGCAATATACTTTTAAAAATTTCTTGTAATGATGTACAGTGCGCAAGATAGAAAACGGAGCATCTAGAATAGTTTTTGATCTATTGATTGAATTTTTACGTACTAGGACTCAACCTTAATGGTTCGACCTGACCTGAAATATGCTAGTTAATTAGTGCAGACAATATTTTAAAATACGAGATTAGACTCAAAAATGTTCTTTGTGTGAATAAACATTCATTGAAACAACAAACATCTTTTCGACTGATTCGAATTCCTGACCCTCAAAATAGAAGGGGGAGGGTAGCAGGAGTCTAGAAAATATGGTCTCGATAGTTTGGTCAGAAAAGAAGTCAAAAGTTTGGACCCTTAATGTTAATTTAACTTTAAGCATATTTTGGCAGTTCGAAAACTTTTTAACTGTATTGAAAAAGTTTTCGCATAAAATAATAATTTTTCTTTTATTTAAAAATAATTCCATGCGAAAATTAATTTTCAGTTATTATATAATATTTTTAAATTAATATAATATTTTAATTTTAGTAATCACTAAAACCATTTTGAATTGTAATGTCTAAAATTTTTAAAATCATTTTAAAGAATATAATTTACGTGACAAAATACAAAGTTTGAATGATTGAATTGTTCTCTTTCATTTTATTTTTAAATTATATAATATTTTAATTTTAGTAATCACTGAAACCATTTTGAATTGTAATGTCTAAAATTTTTAAAATCATTTTAAAGAATATAATTTTACGTGACAAAATACAAAGTTTGAATGATTGAATTGTTCTCTCTCATTTTAAAAAATATGAATCATTTTGCACACAATACAGTTAAAGAACTACACATAATTTATTTTGTAATAATTTTCCACTATCGCTTCATTGATGCTAAAACATTTTAATTTTTAAAACTTTTAAATTGTTTTATTTATTAAAATTATTACGTCATGTTTATTCAAAGCGTCTATAGGTATTATAACGCTATCTGTTAAAACTTCTCCATCTGCAGTAATATGGTATACCACTACATGAAATACTGGAGCCATCTCTGGAGACACGGGTACGGAAAATGTTGTTATACTGTGTAACATTCCCATAACTTTCTCTGTTCCAGTTTGAACAATGATTCCTTTGGCCACAACCTAAATTTGAATTTAAAAAAAAAAACTATAGCATTCTTTTGTTTAAATTTTTAAAATAAATTATAAAATTACAAATATTAGAATCTAGAAATAAAATAAATATTTATACATATGGGTCAAATTTATGTAAAAAGGGTCATTATAGAAGCTATTGCAACATATTATTACAGTTGAAAAGATAGTCATAACTGATATTGTATATATTAAAACTAAATTTAAGTCACATTTGATTGTTAAAACTATACTAAAATCAATTATTAAATTATTATTTTGTACAATATCATTGAAGCAAAACAATTTTAATAGTTCAATATCAATTACAGTAATCAACAATAAGTTATCAAAAAGATGATATTTTGAGTTTATATATATATATATATATATATATATATATATATATATATATATATATATATATATATATATATATATATATATATATATATATATATATAACTACAATAACAAAATACCAAAGATAAATAAATATTTCTATGTATTGGAATAATCTTTCAGAAATAAACCATTATAACTAAACCTCACTACAATTATCCGTCATGATTTCTATCCTTTGCTAAATCTCAATCATTTTCATTTGGTGGAATTCTCCCTATCTTGTCGACTTATGGCAACAAAGCCTTTACGATCATCAAATTTCAACTTTCACCACTTTCATTAGTATTAATCTCTGCCTTCTATTCAACCCAGAAAAGTAGAATTCTTGTCATTAGAGGTTCACTCTGGTCTCCTTGTAATGGGAATTGACAAGCAGAATGAACCGGTTTGATCTGACAATTTCTCCTTTATTGGTCTGCTTACAGCTTTCAATTACCAATCCCTTTCAGTGTATCAAATTAGAATTACTCCTTTTAGACTGATTCTCTTCGAATTGCAAATTGAAAAAGGCCTTAATAACTTATTTGCTGATGCATACTAATTACCTTGAATTTAACCATTTTTAACCTTAGATATAAAGATTCATATAAAAAAAATGTAGCATTCATTAATAGCAATATTTTTCTTTTTTTTTTAAAAATAAATAAATAAATAAAATAAAAAAGTCATACTTGTGAATATGTTAAAGTGTATTATCTGTTTTTGAACTATTATGTGTTATTTTTCTTATTTTAGATATGAACGTGCTATACCAGCACAGTTTTATGAATTGCGTCTAAAAATAAACATGCCTATTTTGCATTTTTTCTGACAAAAAGAATAAAATGAAATCACTTACTCTGAAATGTTTTGAATCAACCATCAATTAAGATCAGGTCACTTTTTAAAATTTACAAGGTTATTATAGCAAAAAGCTGACTTGATTCAAATGTATAACTTACCAAATAATGAAAAGATTTCAAGTAAAAGTTCGACCAAACATGCAAAACTGCATATTCACCAGCCTGAAAGCAAGTAAATTGATTTATTTTACATGATTAAATATGAAAGGCACCAACGATATAAACATTTCAATGTTTAAAAAGTTTTAAAATAAAGTTTAAAAAAGTAACATCAAAATAATCAAAATAAAAAATTAACATCAGCTACAACATTCAATATAAGAGAATCTGAAGAAAAAAAGAAGAATAAAAATACTAACAGGAATTTTTAATAAAAGCTTTAAATAATAACATCATTCATATAAAAAAAATAGTTTTTCATGACGGTAAAATAGTATGATACTATATGTAATAGTTAAAAATTACATTACCGGCGTCATTAAATGTGTTTCATATCATAAATGACCCAATTGATTGAAAGTTTCAGTTATCGGTAGTGATTTAACATAATTTTTTAATAGATAGAGAATTTCGGATACCGGGTATTGGTATCACAACAAGAGGCTACATAGCCTCCTGCTGTGATAGCAATGCACCAAATATATATACCAAAGCAATACCGAATCTATACCAAGTTAATCTATTCGTATATTTATTTTTGAAATGGTGTTTTACACCAAAAAAATATTAATTATGTCATCAATTATTTTAAACAAATAGTAGACAAAATAGAATATAAATAACCAAAGATTGGAAAATTGTTATAGTCAGTTATCAATACTTATATTAACTAATAGAAAAATATTTAAATTTTTTAGTATCTAAAATATGTGAACGCTACTGTTTTGGAAAAAAAGGAGCTGTTGAAAAAAAAATTACTATCACCTTAATTATTTTAAAATGAAAAAAAAAAATTATGAAAATTGTGCGAAAGTGGACTGCTTAGTTCTCTATTTTCTAAGCAAATGTGTATACAAGAACAAAACTTAGCAATTAACTAACGTTTAATAATGCAGTAAATAAACGAAATCGTGATGACGAATAAGGAAACATGAAACGCTTTACCATGTGGAATATTTAACCTACCCTATCTTTTTGATATTTAAACATTATCTATCTGCCACAAGTACATAAAATCAAAGAGAAATCTAGTGTAATATAATTTGTATGCAGAAAAAAATATTTGATAACTTTTCCCCCTTTGCCGTATAGATAAAAAGCTGAATTCTTTGTGTTCTTGGATATATATAAAAAGCCAGTAAACACAGTCTTCACTTTTACTATCGAATGAACATTAGATTGCATCATGGTATTAATAAGAATAACGAACTATTTCTGTCTATCAGCCATTTGCACGTAAAATCAAGGAAAAATAATGTGTAATATAATTTTATTCCAAAAAAGTTTTGTGATAGTTTTTCCCTTGTGCGCTATGGAAAAAAAATTAATTCTTCGCTTTCTTGAATTAAAATATATATAAAGAAAACAGTATACTCATTCTTCACTGTTACTATCCAATTTTCTGTGTTTTACATTTTCTTACAAAATCGTTATTAAAGGAAATTTTACAAGCTGTACCAAATAATAGACATAATTTTAATAGATATCTCTGTTTATATATAAGAGGCTCTTATGAAATATAGTAAACTCTTATGAAATATAATATATATAAGAGGATCTTATGAAAAGAAATAATGAAAACTTCACAGCAAATTTAAAAAAGCAAATAATAAATATTTTTTTGATGCTTTTCAGACTAAAGTCATTTAACAATTTTAGTTTAGATTTGTTATTTTTCATCAGTAAATAATTTCTAATATTTTCAGACACAATTAGTGCGAGTTATATATTTTAGACATTTAGTTATTTCTTCATTAATTTTAATTGCTCTTTTAGCTGCTCTTGATTCAGCCTCTTTCTTAGTAGGTCAAACCACCCTATAACAAGAAGGTGTAAGCAATTTTTTTAGTTTCTTTGAAATATATGAAGAAATGGTAGTTTATAATTTAAATAAATATAATAATGTAAACAGATTACAAACATTGCTAAATATCAAATAATTTGAATGAGAAAGTTTTATTATGTTTGAAAAAATATTTTTGTTAAAAAAGTGTCAAACCTCTCATGTTTCCCCGTACTGTGAAAAAAATTTCAGAAAATTACGGTAAGCAGTACCGGCTCTCAGAGTGCTAGTACTTTTAACCGTAATATTTTATACCGTAGATTTTACAGTAATATTTACTAAATGAGAGTAATTTAGCAAATATTACTAGAAAAATTACACATGTCAGATGTTTTTATTCCGTAAAACTGTACGCTAAAAATAAATTTTGCATCAAAAAGTATTATTACCCTGAATGCCGATACTTTTTACAGTAATTTTTCTGAAATTTGTTTTGCAGTGTACTTAAAACGCAATCTATCTCTTACTTTTGCTTGTTTTGTGCTTGTTGAAATTTGCAAGTACCTATCTTTTCGACTGTGCATTGCCAAAACTGTTAATTCTGTACGTGCGCGACTACCAACTTCCAGGTCATCTTCATAATAAGCCTGCAAAAAAAAAAAAAATTAATTTATAAAAATACTATTTATAAATTATTACTTATGAATTTCTCGGAAATAGCTAGTTATTTAAATAATTTTTTGGTTTTCTTGTACAAATCATTATTACATTTAATTTATTCAAGTTGTAGCTCAGAGCAGAAAATGCTGTGACGCGTTTAAAGATTTGCATTAAATCTAACGTTCTAGAACTCAATCTTAATGGTTCGAAAAGGTGACCTCATATATTCTTATTAATTAGTGAAGACATCACTTTCAAATCGCGAAATCAGGTACAAAACGTACTTTTTTAAATAAACATACCTTTTTTTACGACGAATTCGGATTACTGACCCTTATTATAAGGAGGTAGCCACAATCTGAGAAATACGGTCACAATAGTTCGGTCAGAGGATCGGTTCAAAGTTAGCACCCTTTAATGTTAATTTTACTTTCTGTACATTTTAAAATATCTCGAGAACTTCTTAAGCGAATTGGAAAAAAAATTACAAAATTTAAAAACAATTAGAAAATTTGTTTATCTGAATATAATTCCATGTAAAATATAAGTTTCAGAAAATATTTATTATTTTTATAATTTTATTTAATAATAGTGGAAAAAATTTTGAATTGCAAAGTGTTCGAATTTTTGCATCATTTTAAAGAATACTATTTTAAATGGCAAAATACAAAATGTTAGCAAAATCGGTCAAATTTTAAAAATAACACTTTTTTAGAATTCGATTACTCCGACGATCCATTCATAAGATCAAACGTTATTAAGTTTTCTTTTTTTATTTTGCGCATTGTACATTTCTTGTGAAAAGCGAAATAATACAGTGAAATTCAAGCATTGCATACATTTAAAAAAAAAATTTTTGCTTTATTTTTTCTTATCAAACTTTAGTTTATAAAGATTTAAATTTTGGTTCATTTTCACGCTAAATTTGTCACTCTATATACAACTTCATTTAAATTCATTTACATAAGATGAAAAACAAAACAAAAAATATATCAACTATTGTTGATTATTTCTACACATCTTACTCTTATCATAATCCTTTCAGAATTTTTTGGAGTATCAATAGCTACTTCAACAACACCATCACTATTGAAAGATAAAATTTGTTGATTCAATTCTCGTCTACCATTACGGGTGATCACTATTGGATTAACCACAACTCTGGCTGTTTCTAATTTATCTTCAGGAAAAGGCACCAGATCATTGTATGATATAGCTAACTAAAAGAAAAAAAATACAAATGACATAATAACATTCGGAACTATTATGAACTATCATATTATTTTTTAACTAAATAAATGTTAAGCATAAATTTTGAAAACTTTATTTTCGGCATTTGGAACCAGGGCTAAAAAGAATAGAAGGGCTGGTTCACTCCTTTGAAGAAACTCTCGCCGCGCCAATCCTCCGATTTTCTCTAGTGACGTCACTTTGGCGCAAATCTCGCACTTTTACTTCAAGAACAGAGCTTTCGGCCGTACTAGCTCTAACTAATATTTGAGTATTTCTCTTTGTGACATGTTCTAAAACATTTGTTACTTTCTATAATGACTTTCCTCAGTTTTTGCAGTGAATTTACAAAAATTTAAAACTATTAACGAAATGCCAGTTTGCGCGATTGCAACTTGCAAAAATTCTGATAGAAAACAAAAGGAATAAATATAATTTTCCGCGTGCTCCCTAATGTAAATGAACAACTATGTAAAGAATGGATTCCGAAATGACACAGTTAATATAAAACAGCAATACGTTTTTTCTATCGTTAAGAACTTTTATACAAATTCGTTATCTAAATAGAAACCGCCTCGTTACTTCAAAAAGAAAGGCAGGTGAAAAAAATTAAAAGATGAATAAAGTCAAAGAAAATTAAAACGTAAGTAAAAAGTATAAATAAAATATATAGTCATAGTTGAAATTCTCCTAATTTCATAACATACTTTTTAATGTAGTTATTCTAAATATTTATGATTTTTTTAAAAATTATGTTCTCTTAAATTTAAATATCTATAAATTATATCATCTTAAATTTAAATATCTATAAACAAATTTAAAATTTCTAATGTCATCATGAACCTAAATTATTATTTAGTTTCAGTAATTAGCGTTTAAGGTTGATGTTTCCTAATGATTGAGTATAAACAAATTGCTATTAACGGCCTATTTTAAAATCAGGGATTCTAAATTTAACTCAACTTATTGTTATAAAAGAATATGTAGATGAAAAAGTGTCGATATATGCTTTCATTTTTCTTAATAATTAAAGTTAAAGCTGAACTTTTTAAAATAAAGTATTTATAGTGTCATTTTTATTAGTAAAATATTTTTATAAGTTTAAAATGGTATTTTTTTAATATAATGGCCAAGAAAGTTTTTTTGAACTATGCTTATGAACGGAAATAATGTGTTAATTACGTAAAGTTTGAAAGCTAATAACCAGAAAAAGTCTAACTTATTTTCACAAAGAGAAAGATGCAAAGTTATCATAATATCTTTGCTTGCTATCTCCGAGATCTGTGGACACAGTGACGTCATGAGGAGGGAAATCTCAGCTTCATCTCTAAGAGCGGAGTGAACTAGCCCTTCTATTCTCTTTAGCCCTGACTTAGAACGACTTAAAGGAAAAAGAAATCAAATAAGTTTTAAAATTATTTATTGTGTCAATTCAACATTTGAACCCAACACTATAAGCTAATTTAGTCTCATAAAAATGAATAAAATTTATTTATTTATTATTTTTTCCCCTGAACATTCTGTCGTATCTTCATTCCTTACAACAGATTGTTTTAACAGATTGTACAATCAATTTGAAACATGTTTGTTTGTACTCAGACAAGTATAGCCAATTTTTCAAATGTACTTGAAATGTTTCGCCATTCACAAAAACTATGTAATTATGAAAAGGAAAAAGGCTAGCATAAGATGAGCAAAAGAAAAAGAAGAGGGAATTTTCATTATCCATTCCGTTCGACATAAAAGGATAAGCAAATTAAAAGTCCTTACTAAGCAAATTATTAGATAAATGTAATATGTTTATATATATATATATATCATCTTAGTATTTCTTAATGAGGCTACATCCACCTTATATTATGTCTACGGAGGAAACTTAGCAATCGCAGAAAGTTAATTAGTGTTTTTGTGTTTTTCCGTGTACGTTGAAGAAAAGTAAAATGTTGCTTTGTTAGCTTTAAGATATACTATATTAATTATTTTTTTCCAGACTTTCAGACTCCAAACTGGAAGTTTCACTGCAATAAAGTGTATCATATTTTTTGGTTAGTTTAATAATTATTAATTTTTTTTTTGGAGATTTTAAAAAAAAATTTAAACATCAAAAAGAAAATCTCCAGTGCTAGTTGTGTTTCATCTAAAAAAATTTTATCTCGTTAGCATTTTGTAACTATGACAAAAGTTTTTTCTCCTTTAAAAATAGGAAGAAAAAAAAGAAAACCGTTGCATTTTAAGTTGCTTCCCTTGTTCAAACAGCCTATTTAATTTCAACACTATCTTACATATCAAATTAAAAGTTTCAATATACGTATAAAATAATTCTAATTATTAAAGATTTATTTTCAGACCATTATTCCTCTGAAGCAACGATAAAAATTATCAATAATGAACTTCTTCTTTTGTATTACTTCATAAAAGATTTTTTTAAAAAAGTATCAATTATGAGTAATTTCTTTAATTAAATCGAATTTTCTTACACTGTTAGAGTTTTCATTTTGAAATTAAGGTTAGATAACCGACAGCTGTCTATCTATTGATTAATCATAAATTTTATGGTGAGGAACATTTTTAACCTTTACGGTTTTGAAACCATTTACAACTGGTACGGTCAAAAAATAGTAAATACAAACTAAACGGTATTGTAATCATTTACAACTTGCTTAGTTTCTAAACAATAAAAATAAAACTTGAACGGACATTTCTGTGGATGCATTTTTTAATGATAGTTTCGTGTTCTAGGAATTTAAGGTCACTTGATAAGTGCAGGACACTGGAAACTCTTCATGTAAAGAAGAAATATTGTGGTGTCAACGTTGGGATTCGGATCTCTGTTCAACCGGTCAAGAAACTGACCAAATAGCCTTTTCAGCTGCAGTATATATCCAGCTGCACGCAACTAAATAGCTTCATAAGGTGGGCAAAGTTGGAGCGGATAGAATTCTGGTTGTTAAACCATATTATGTAAAAGCAATCAATAAATGTTTTTTCTCACACTTAGCAGTTTGAATAATATATTTTTTATGGTTTTTTGACCGTTTTGGTTAAAAATGTTAAGATAACAAATTAAATAGTTTGCTATTTAACCATTTTTACCAAGAAATTTCCAAGAGTGTAGATTATGCCTTTAGTTTAAATTATTTAAATACATGTTTCAGTTGCTTCAAATAAAGAATGTCTATAAATAAGAACTTTACAATTTAATTTAAATTTTTGCTAAATATTGAACTAAAGAAAATTCTTACGTGAGTTTTAAATGGCATTCCAGGTTTAAATACTTGGGGATTAACTCCAAGAAATCTTAAACTGACGCTAGAGTTAACTACTCGAAGACGGCCGTACGCAGAAACCTTAAAATCGTAAAATCGCTCGTAAACATCAGCTTGTATTTCAATTTCGCAGTGTTCCAAAGGTACGGGCATTGCCATGTCTCTAAGTTGAGCCATTGAGATACTAAAATCATAAGTGCCATGAAACTGAAAAATAAAATTAATTTAATTTTACAATGAATCAAAATCAAGATATAAACATGAATGATAAAATAAACGTTAATTCAAAAAGTCATTACTTTAGTTTTTATTTCTTTAAAAATGTAAATGTTATTATTATATATTTTTTTCTTTTTTTGAAAAAATATTTATTTTGATGTTCCATTATAAAAATATCAAAATACAACGAAACTCCCGTCTTCTTGACAAATGTATGTAACAAAACTCCGTCATTTGCATGAATCTAAGAGCATTTGGGAGCTATCTAATCGTTTTCGTCTGGCTCCCCGAAGGGCGTATTTTTTCCAACGTTTTGCATTTTTGACGAATAATGCATTATGATTACATGATATTTTTTTTTTCAATGAAAATCAAAAACTTCCTAATGTACCGCATCGATTAACTTTCAGTTTTAAAAATATTCACATTTTTTTTTTTTTTTAATCTGCAAAAAAAAAGTTTCCTTTAACATTTTCCAGGCTATACTTTTTAAAAAGAAATGGAAGGATTAGCAAAACAAAATCCTTAAAGGATTTTATTTAATAATTTTTAATCACACACATCTCCTAATAAATTTAAAATACTATGTTGGGAATTAAAGATTATAATGCCGATTCGTTAAATGTAATAGTTGAATACTGTTTCATAAGAAAGTTGTGTTTTTAAAAAACTTTTATTTCATATTTTTCCATTTTAATCTTTTTGCTTTGATATTGTCCAAAACATACCACTTTAAAAATATTTAAAGTATTTATAGCACCAAATGTAATCACTATACACTTATTGTATATAAAAAATAAATATCAATCTATTCTTTTGAATGCATATTTAGTTTTCAACAATAGGTTATTACTTGAAATCTCAAAATTAGGCATTTATTTTATGTTATAAGATTAAATTATAAAACATATAGATATTACAAAATTGCAGGTATGATATCTATAAAAGATAGAGGTTTTTATATAAATATATTGTACAAACCCAATATCTTTAAAAGTTTGCAAAATAAAGGCCATATACGGAGGAAAAAAATTCTGTTATAACTACCGTGCTTGTATGGTAATGACATTTCTGTAAAGAAAATAATAAATAAATAAATAAAAAACATAATTCGCGTAATTCCACCAAAATATACGGCATTTTAACCATTCATTTGGTATTATTTCCGTTTGTATGGTAGAGGTTTACCGGAAATTCTAGCTTTAAAAATTACAGTCCTTTTTACCCCACATTTAGTAAAAATACAAAACTGAAAAGTAAATTTAGCCAAATAAATAGTATTTATACCACACTCTAAAGTATCATGATAAAATTACCAAATTTTACTACACTTACTACAAACTGCATGGTAATTACACCATATTTTACTATTAATTTTACGAAAAGTTATTACCAAAGCACTTCGATAAAAATTAGCGTGCTTTTTGGTGTTCCCAGAGAGCCAAAATCACGGTTAATTTTACAATATTCTGGTATCTTTCACCAATACTTTCTTTCTCGGTGAAATAGTTTCGGAAAAAAAAACAGTTTTTACTTTTACAAAAAAATGTTTCTTAGAAAAGATCCCACTTAAAAATTACAGCTCAATTAGCATTTTATTTTAGTTATTTATCTGTTTTTCATTTGCTCTTTTATTTGTTATAAGTTTTGCTTTTTCTATAACTCCCATTTATCAAAAGTTGAATTAAAATTTTGTTATTTTAAATAATTTTTCATAACACTGACTGTTGTTGATTTCTTAATATTTTAACTATTACTTCATAGAAACTTTTTCAAACTCCAGCAGTCGACAGAGAAGTTTTAGAAAGTTGAGAGAATGTTTTTGAATCGCTTTTGGACAAAAATGAAAAACGAAAGCAAAAAACATAGTTTCAACCGTCATTTTTTCCACTAAAATATTTTTCCGTTTTTCTTTTAAACCAGTAGATTTTTATCCCACTCTCAAAATTTAACGTAAGAAGGATTATGTATGCCTTTGTAAATCGCTTAAATACAAAATACTTACAAGATCTACATATTCTTCCACATATCGATCCTTAAAATTCAATCCTAAATCTCGATATCTTCCTAAAGGTCTCAAATATGTTCGGAGAGTAATATTTCCTGTTACTGTAGCAACACTAGTGTAATTTGCTAATATTTGCCCTTCAATGTATTCATCAGAATTTAAGACAAACGCATCCGTTCCAACATTTACATCAAACCTATGACTAAACCATCGTTCTAATAACACACGAGTTTCCTCTGTCTGTCCCAGAGCAACAGCTTTTATTGTCCACCATCCTTCAGGGTAATCATAGGGTAATTCAAATTCTAAATTAACCACACCTGAAAATTTTCAACATTAAAATAAAAATATGAATTATAAAAATTTATTTATGAAAATTTAATATTTTATTAAATTTTATATATTTTTTTTCATTAATACTATACCTAAGAGTGGGTAAATTGAAACCCATCGTTTCATAATGACTCCCCTTGAATCCTGAAAGAGTTAAAGAATCCTAATTACAATAAATATTCCGAAAAGGAACGTTATTTTTAAAATGACATATTGACAAAATAATTAACTAGTCCACACTATAAAAAAAAAGGAATACACAACATTTTCGTAGCTTATAGCGAAACTAATTCTTCAGAAATACTCCAGACGAAGATTTCGGCATTGTCAACAGCATTGTCCAGATGACATGTTTATTCAATTCTTTATTTATTAATTAATTGATATATTAAGCATATATTTATTTAATGCTACTGTTAGATATTTTTAAAAAAATAATTCATAGATTTATTATTTCTTTTCTTTTTTAGTTTTTTTGTAAATTTGTTATGTATTTCAAAGTCTTAGAAATTTTTCGACTTTTTCAGATTCAAATAAAAAAATTTCTGGAATGGATTTTTAGTAATTTTCCAGTTGATTGCCTGATATCTTATATGTATATTAATATAAACTTTTTATTGAAAATTGTTACTTCAGCATATTAATGGGTAAAATGGTAATTCTTGATAGTCACCAACAAATCTAATAACTGTAAAGATTTCTTTCAATTTAATTATTCTAACCGGCAGCTGTTCTTTGGTTATTACGAAGAATAAGCACTTAATATGAAGAATATTTGAGGACCTAAATCTTCAAAGCTAAATTTGCTTGAAAATTTACATTTCAATCTTCATAATATATTTTGCTGAAGCTTAACTACCTTTTTGCTAAAAAACTTAATTTCATAATAAAAAATATTAGTAACAGATTTAGTTTCAGTGTCTTCATCGATTGGAAGGCCCTTTGGTCATAGAAACATGAACTGCAAATTTTTAAATATTGTATTTCGAGGAAATCTGAAGATTGAATTAAATTGAAATTAATATATTGCGCATTGAAGTTTCAAAATTATTTTTAATAGTTGGTTGAATATTATTAACCGATACAGCATTCAATGTATAATCGATCAGACCTGGTCCCTTTGGGATCCTGTATCCTTAATTATTTGTAAAATAATAGTTTTAGTAGCATAACAACTACTTTTTTGGATTTAGAAAGAATATGAAATATTATGATTCAATAACAGTTAGCATGGTTTTGGATAAATAATAAGTAAAAAAAATTCTAATACTCCTAGTCAGTGGTGCTGCCATCTACCAATATTTTTAGTTATTATATTTATACCTAATTGTTATTTTTCCTCTAAGACCAAATAAAACGAGAAATAATGCGTTTCATGAAAGTGAAAATTTAGAAAATTATTTAATCGGATGCTAGTCTCTTGCTAGTGCTAAATGAAATATTAGAGAATATATATATATATATTTTTTTTTGAAGTCTTTGACGAAATAAAAATGCATGATTTTTTTTTTATGAATACAGTTTAAATTATTATTTTTTAAAAAAATATCTCATACGATCGGTTGATATCGAGTAAATATAGATGAAGAAATTTTATATGTTGAAGGTAAAAGCAAACTGACTTTTTAAATGATTAAAATTTCTATTTTCATAAGTGGCTCATAGATAGCGCCACATCTTATTCCAGATTTTTCCATGTCTCACACAAATTCTGCTGATTCGAGTTCTTTTTTTTTTTCTTTCTTTATAGGGCAATAAAACATAGGATAATATATATAAATATATATATTATCCTATGTATATATATATATATATATATACATACTAATCTTTTTACAATTTTTTGAAATGGAATACAGATTTTTTAAGTTGGACTAATAGAATATAGACTAATAGAATGTGGCAATTTCTAAAAGTTTAGATGGCTCACATTTGATCGCATTTATTGAGAATAAATGTTCTTAATGGTACATTCTGTGCTTTTTAGTATTGCTTTATTTTACTGAGGGTCTGATTAAATATTCACTACTTATAATAAGTACATTCAATCCGTGAATGTGATGAATTGAAGTTAAGTAACATTCAATACTTCACATTTAAAATAGCACTAGCTTGATGTAGTTTTATTTTTATGCAATACTAACAAAAATCTTCTTTTGTTTTTATTTATTTATCATTATTATTATGCAACCGATGTATATTACTTTGAAATAGAAGTCAGTAAATGTAGAGAGCAAAGGAAAAGCTTTATATTATATTATTTCAAGCTCATATCTTATTTAATAAGTATGAAATTATTATATTTTAAATAAGGTGTAACAAAATTTATAATAGTATTTTAGAAACTTTTTTTTTTATTTCCCTTCATATTTTGAGCTGAGGAGGGTTTTTTTATACTAATTTTATTTTATTAATTCTGCCCGTTTTAATATGAGAAGTTAAAGGTATAATCGTACAAACACGACTCTTTTCCAGACAACAATTGTTTCAATTTGCTCTTATTTGCAGTTATTTAGATCTTAGAGAAACAGTTATTCATCACTGAAATACCTTTTATTTCCGAAATCAATTATTGATACATTTTTGAATATGAATGAAAAGGAAAACCTTCAAACTACTTTTTTTGGATTTTAAAATTTTGTACAATTAAAATTTTAACATTCTAACAGGTTTTTTTAAGTCACTATTAGACAGTTTCTTATAATTAATAAATATAAAATATATTTTTATTTGTAAGTAGTGCGTCAGAAAAAAAAAATTTCTAAAAAAAACCACCGGTGTATTAACTGCGTCAAAAGGTTGGGTTGGAGAATAATTTAATCACAAAATCAGGTGATTTTTTAAAAATGAACTTTAAAATGTATGATGAAATTCATTCTTCAATTGTTTGTCATAGTGCATTCTTTGAGTTTTACAGTAATAAATTTATCTATTTTTAAAACCATAACTACGATATGAAGGGATGGTACAGAGGTTAGAACAAAATTATAAATTCATAATTCAAAAATTCTTTAAGTACTTACGACAATATAAACATCAATTGGTTCAGTAAATGGCTTCAACTCGGTCGTTAGCAATATTATCCTTATGTACACTGTAAAATAAAAATTTGAGTATTTTTAAGATCAAAATGCTAATCTAAATTTAAGCATTGATATGATGGTGTATACCTCTAAATTATAATTTGTATCATTAATATTATTTTAAAAAAAGGAACTCACTCATTTGTTCCAAATTATAAACCAGCTGATTTGTTTGAATTAGAATTGTGAGGAATCTTTCGGAAAAATCTACTAATGTCTCATTACTAAATCCAGAACCACCAAGGTCTCCCTCTAAATGACCTTCAACTTTGAACAGATAAGCACCAGGAATTGCATTAAAAGGAACCTGAAATGAAAATATGGAGATTTACTAAAAATGAAATAAAAACACAATTTTTACACCATCATATAACACAATCTGAGAAACTATAAAAACGGTTTTCAAAAACTTGTTGCTTGTATCTTCATTTTTTAAAAAAAAAGATGGAAGGATTTTCAATTGAAATTTAAAAGAACATTTTCATAATATTGGCTTTAAAAGTGAAAAAAAATAAATAAATCAAAATAAAATACTCAAATTTGTACCATAGCAAGGAAGAAAAAAAGAAAAGAGGAAAGAAACAGTTGTTCACAAAATGCATTTGGCGTTGCAAAGATTTCAATTTTGTCGTTCGAAAACCCCTCTAACATCAAAACTATCAATCAAAATTAAATAAACTCGTTCTTAAGTCGAATGCAAAAATGTCTAAAATAATATACAAGAAAGGGAGAGAGAAAATTGCAAATTTTGACCCAAATGAGCATATGACTTCTTTAAAAGTACTGGGACTCACCTCAAGGCAGCATAAAGTTTTTTTTTTTTTTCTTTTTAACAACTTAGTGACCATCCAAGGATCATCAATACAACTCGCATATTTGATTTTAACACCTCAAATCTAATAGTAAGAAAAATTACTTGCTATCTAAATATTCCATGATAAACGTTACAGTAAATGTTTACAGTGTACATTGGGCAACAAAAAAAAAAGTAAATAAATAAATAAAAAAGAAAAAATAATAAAAAAAAATTTTTTTTAAATATCAAAAACTAACCTTTTTTCAGAATGTTGTTTCATCACTTCAAAAATCAAAATGCAATTTACAAGGCGCAAGCAAATTACAAATATTATTTTGATAACACTCTCTTTCGTAGACGTATACTTACTGAACTAGAATATATTTTATCAAGGAAAAGGAAAGAAATAACCTTAGTTTACTTAACATAATAACCCTACAAAGTTTATAAGTATGATTATGTTTATTTATTGACTTATCTCTACACCGAGAAAAAAAATTGTCAAAACTATTAGAATATGATACTATTCGTTACAGTATTGCTAAAGCTAGATTCTTAGTCAGCACGGAGAATTTGGAAAATGCAGAGGACGAAGATGACGTTCCTTAAAAAAATATGGTGCAGCTAAGAGAGAACCACAAAATTAACGATGATGTACTGATTAATGATTCTCTTTTGAATGATTCTGAAGCTGCAACTACAGAAACATTAACTTAATCGGATATTTTGGACAGTGTGAAAAATGAAAACAATGCAGTAATAAATTGTGAGGAAGAAGGAAATGATGAGGAAATCTCCAAACCTTCACATGATAAAATGTTAAAATCATTTGAAACAATTCGATGGTTGATAATAATTTAGAAGACAAAAGTGTATCAATTGCTATTTTAATTATGTCTAGTGTTTATGAATTTAAAACCTGTTTTGTGTTACTTAAGTATTTAAAATGGTGATTTTCTATTTAAAGAATTTTCCTTATAACGAACTTTTTATCTGGATTTAAATAGTGGTCCAACTGTATATAAATTTTGAAAAAAAAACATTTGAAAAATGAAAACAGCGAGAATAGCATAAATAGCATATTCTTATTCAGGCGCCAGAAAAAAAAACCCACTTTGTTTAATATCAAACTTTTGTGTTAAACTTAGCGATAATTCCTTGTTACACATAAGTTAAATTTCTATTTCACTAGGTCAAAGTGAAACTATACAGTAAATACCATTATCCACCGCGTGAAATAAAAGCCACTGGACTCTAGTATGAGTAATACAATATGTTACAAACTAACACACTTCAAATAATCATCCATGACTCTTTTTTCTGTGTTTCAATTGAGATAGATATTAGGAAAATAAATTATTAGGAAAGGATTGGTTGATAGGTGCTGTGTTCGATGACGTAATTACGTCATCTAACGCCTATTAATAAATTTTAAATAAACCATACTAGAAAGCATAATTAACAGTTTATAAAGTCTTATACCATCCTATTTGATAAAGGACACCGCCATGTAGTCTTAAAATTATCAAAAAATGATGAATTGAATGATCCGAAGAATAGTCTTTATTTTTATAGCGATTCTTCAAAATATGAAGTGAAAAAAAAATTCTGTTACATTTAATTTTCTTTTCTGTATTTTTATTAAATATATGATTAATAAGATCAATCGTTTTGACGACCAGTTTTGAATCTCCGCTAAACCATTACCATAACGAATAGAAAAAGAAAGTTTAATAAAGGATTTAAGTAATGTTAATTTTTGTGTTTATTGCTAGAATTCTCATTTTTTTTTTTTTTTTATCAGAAATGTCTTTATAAATATGTTTGCTATTTTTTACAGAATTTTCGTAAAGTAAAACGAACTGTGCTAATCAAATAAGTTTAGCACATTAATTTTCCGGTTTAAAAACAAACTTCCGTATTCCTGCAAAACAAAAATTAATCTTGAAACTTGTTCATTTTTAATTTAATTTCACAGTGCATCAAAAATTTTTAAGCTGTAAACAATTGTTGTAATGTTTTATATCAATTTTTAATTTTCAGATAAAATCAGTTGAAGAGTTTTTTTAAATAATTTTCGATGAAGTTAAAGATCAGAATGCTTATTTAAAACGTCGAGAGATGACAAATTACTGGAATTACAGCAAAAGCATCTCCAAAATGCTTTCGAATAATTTAATACTGAAGTAAATTTCCCCCGTTCGCTATAGGATAATTTCTTTTTTAATGCGTCGGCACAAGGTACTTTACTAGCAAATGATATTATAAAATACTTCTCAAAAATCTGTTTTTTTCTTTTTTATACCACTAGAAAAACCTTCTAACAAATGGTAATTGATGAGAAATGGAATTTTGAAAACATTACTTTTTAAAAATTCGCTTTCTCAGGAACAATTCGACTGATTTTACTCAAATTTTGTGTAAAATTAATTCTTTGAAATTATGTGAAAAATTGTATACTTTACAATTCAAAATTTTTCGACTATTATTAAAGAAAATAATAAAAGAATAATGAATATTTATTGAAAGTTATTTTTAGCCTCTAATAACGAATTTTATAATAGTGTGTGAAAAGTTTTCAATTCACCTTAAAAGTTTTTGAGAAATGGTGAAATGCGCAGGAAATAAAATTATCATTATGAGGTCCAAACTTTGAATCGCTCTCCTGACCTAACAATGTGGACCATATTTCCCATATTGCAACTTCCCCCTATATTCTGGGGGTCAGTAATCCAAATCCAGCAAAAAAAAAGGTATGTTTATTCAGTGAAAGTACGATTTTGTGTTTTATTTTGTAACTTAAAATATCGTCAGCACTAACTGATGAGCATATTTGAGGTAACCCCCTTGAATCATTAAGATTGAGTCATAAAACGTGAAGATCCAATTATTAGATCAATAGTTTTTCAAGGTTGATTCTTTTTTTTTTCATTTTAGGCAATGTAGACCTATACTAAAACGCATACTAATATAACCAAGTGAATGAAAATCTACTATGTAAAAAGACCAAGTTTTAAGAAAGTAATTGCTGTTTCGATCACAGAGTCAATCTCCTTTTCATTTACATTTGCGGAAGGACAGTTTATTCTCGTGATAGTAATAATGTACAATAACTCTATTACCATATAACCTTGAGAAAAGCGCTGAATTTCGGAATATCAGATTGTAATATTTTTAGGTTTATAGTCTCAAAATAATGCCCTTTTAGCATTCGAGAAAAAAACGTGATAAATTTGAAGCAACACTTCGTTGCATTCTCTTTTCAAAGGATTGTTTTATTCTCTTTGCTTTTTCGTCACCAGCATTGTACTAAAAAAATATTTAACTTGAATTGTTTTATTAATTATGCATTAATATTAAAGTGAAAAATACAATTTATACCAGGAGAAAAAAAAATCTGTTAAATTACCAAACTGTATGGCCATAACATTTCTAGTTAAAAACCACAACATTATTTCGTCTAAATAAAACTAAAATATGCGGTATTCAAACCACTCATTTGGTAATTTTTTTGCTTATATTATAACAGTTTACTGGAAATTCTGGTTTTCTAAATCATAGTTCTTATTGCTACACATTTAGTTAAAAAGTACAAAACTGAAAAATAAATTTAACGGAATAAAGAGTTTTTATGCCATGCTCTACGGTATCATAATAAAATCACCAAATTTTATCACATATTAAACCACATTTTATTGTTAATTTTGCCAAAATTATTACCAAAGCTTCTTTGTTAAAAATTACCGAGCTTTTTGGTGTTCCCATAGAGCCATAAACACGATAAATTTTGATATATCCTGATAGTTTCAGTTTCATACTCTTGTTCTCAGTGTAGCTATTGTTTTAATATTGTGTGGACCTGTTTTAATATTTCATAGTTTGAGAAACTTTTTAACTTTATAAAATGAGGTTAACTTTCTTTTTTTAACTATTGTTGAATTAACTCGTAACATTTCAGAATAAACAAGAATTGCTCAAGAGTTAAACCTCAATATAAGTTTCCCTTTATAACGATTTGGTGTGCTATAAAAAGCAAAACAAAAAATTACTCTTAGATAATATTTAATTATAACTTATCCCACTTAATCAAAAATATGAAACGATGTTACTCCTATTTCATGCAAGCACTTATTATTCTACCAAAAAAAAATTTTTCAATTTAGTTTCATAACATATTCTTATAACAAAAGAATTTGTAACTGTTTTTTCTCATTACATAACACACATTTCCGTGCAAAATTACCATGCAAACACAAAAGCTGTATTTTTTTCCTTTTAAATTATACAGATGATGAGAATTTATTTAGTCATTAAGAGGTCAAGAGATTACTTTTAATGAAAAACAGGACCTCGTGCACTTAGCAGGTGTTTGAAGTTGTCATCAAGAAAAAAGAAATTTATGAACTCAAATACATTTTTTACCTTGTCAATGTCCTTGAAAACAGATTCGCATTAATCCTCTCTAAATTAACAGCGGTATGTGTTAAACACTTATTTTTCCGATGATATTAAACAAAATTAGTTCATGAAAATTTATCACATACTTATTGGAGGTTGAAACTCCATGCATTTTTTTAACATAGTCTTAGAAGTATCCTGTAAAAAATGTTGCTGCATACATTGTTGTAAGAAATTCAGAATAAATTACGGTATTAAGTACCAGCACTTTGGGTGCATCATCCTTAAAGTCCATTTTACAGTAAATTTCATTTTTAAAATAAAATATTATACCTTACTTTTTACAGTAATATTTATTTAAATAAAGTGATTCAATGATTTCTCGGTAATCATTACTGTAAAAAAGTACGGTATATCAGGCTTTTTATTCCGTAACACGTTCCGGTAAAAATGGATTTTACAGTAAAATGTACCGGCATCTTGAGTGCAGGACTTTTTGCCATATTTTGATTGAATTTTTTACAGTGTAGTTGCTAATGTTTTGGTGTTGAGATAAACTAAAATTTTACAGTACATACATGTATTCACATTTTCATTTACTTTTTCACTGTTATAGTTCTATTTGTTTATTTATTTATTTGTTTATTTATTTATTTGTTTATTTATTTATTTGTTTATTTATTTATTTTTTTATTTATTTATTTGTTTATTTATTTATTTGTTTATTTATTTTTTGTTTGTTTGTTTGTTTACTCATACCACATATTATTATGCGCATTAAAATCAATTTATGGCTTCATTGCAAAAACAATTAGTTTAAAAAGCAAGCACCTTTTTAGTAATATATTTACGCTAGTTCTTTCAAACAATTGTTATTTTGTCAAATTTTTATACATTTTTCTCGATAACTACGGATATGTTAATGCATTAAATATACCTCAACACCAGAAATAGTGGCAACTATACACTGAATTTTTTTACACTCTATAAATAAATGTTTTTTGTTAATATTTCGTCAGTTTTAATACTAAGAAAAAAATTTAATATCATTTTTTGTATGTTGAATTGTCACAGCAAACTTAGTATTTAGGAGAGAAATAGCTTTGTTTTAGTGCAAGTTTAATCCACATATTTAATTGCTTTTTTCCAAAAAATATTTCATAATTCTATATTAGAAATGGATTGCTAAGTGTAGAAAGGTGTATAATACAACAACAATATTGAAGTTTACTTTCAGGCATGAATAATATTTATATATTTAGAAGCACCATTTACAACAGAAATTTGCATTCGTGTTTTGTGCATATTCATTATTATATGGTTGTTATACTTTAATTTTGAACAACAGCTGCAATCAAACCAAAAAAGCTTTTTACGCATAATCTATGCTTACGCAGGAGAGATTGTTGTTAATAGTAACTACAATTATATAGTCAATTATGATAATTGTACATAATTAAAACTGTTATAAGGTTTTTATAAACAGATACCGTATTATTCGATGTAAATATTTCAGCTTAGTTATTAAAATACCGGAAAAATAGAAGAATATTAATTATAGCTAAAATATTTCAGATTCTTCAAAGAATTTAAAAAGTGAACTTCTACATAAATGGATTAGGGCCTCTAAAGTTGCCATACATTGTCAGTTTTTTTTTTTTTTTGGGGGGGGGCTGTTCTGAAAAATGAGTAATCTCTCCAAATCCATCCTGTTTCAGTGGGAGAAATTTCACGTCTTTTTTTTTCCCCTTTCTTTTTTTTTTTTTTAAAGATGGTTGTTTCTAAAAAGGAACTATTGATGTATTTGTACTATTGGCATTCTATAGAAAAATAAGAGGAAAAACTATTAAAATGTAGACACTTGCTTTGAGAAAACAAAACAAAACAGCCATGTTTTATCCTCTCGTAACAATCAATTTGCTCATTCGTGTACACACTGATTTATTTCTCTTGTACAAATCCTGGAATCGCATAAAACGTGCTATGCTTTTGAGACTTCCTCATGTGCAATCACTCTTACAGTTTCCTTATGAGTTCTAATTTTTCAGTTAAAAAATGCTTCATTTTCGTGGTAAATCAGAAGTCTGTTCAAACAGTTTAAAAATATTTTGAAAAAACTATTTTTATCAATAAGTTGAAAGACACCAAATACACTGTAAAAATGTCCGAATCAAGTTATCCATATTTTTTACAGTAAAATTTATTTTTTCTGAAACATGTTAAAGGGAAAAAAATCTGATATGTTATAATTTTTACAATAATTACTGTAAAATCACTGAATCACTTTAATTAAATAAATATTACTGTAAAAATTTTGGTATAATATTTGACACTAAAAAATGGATTTCATGAATGATGCACCCAAAGTGCCGTGCTTGGCACCATAATTTAAGGCGGGATTTTTTTTAAAGTGTATCGAAGCATATGAAAATTACAAATTTTGTCTTTGTTTAAACTGAATTTTTGTATATAGACAGATGACAACTTTTTCCGAACATCGAAAAAACCTTCTAAGCAAAAAACAACTGCCCAGCGGCCAATAATTTTTAGCCTCTTGTAGCGTTGTCCAACATATATTTTTATATCCAAGAATATTTAGATAAGAGTAGCATAAATAACACTGCAATAATGAAATAAAACTTCTTAAACATTTAAAACTCAAATTAAATTTCATAAGCTCCGTTTTTAATTTCTTTTATTCCAAAAATTAGAATTTTTTATTAAATCTTTTATATTTACTATACATTTACAAATCAGGATCTGAATTTTAAAAATTATTTTCTAAACTATATTTTATTAAAATAAAAGTATAGGTGCAGCTTTCAGTTAATGCAATTACAATTTCAAAATGGTTAACTCATATATATTTGCTGCAACTGGCCTCGTATATTATTTATCCTTTCAATCATCCCTATTTCTACAGAAGAAAAAAAAAAACGAAAAGATACTACACATTTACTTTAATCAACTCCTACGTAGTAATCCTACCCTACACCTTGATGTTTCATTTAGTTTAAATTCATCATACTCACTGTCCTTCAAACAACAATTCGAAAGAATGATTTCCCGTAAAGAATCAGCATGTAAAAAGGATTTAAAATCAATAAACAACATGACGTCACTGGAATTTCCCTAACATTCTTAAATTAGAAAAAAAGGGTAAAACTGTTTATATTTTAAGCTTTTCAAAATGATTATTAGAATCTATTTCCAAAAAATGAGAGTTTTAAAAATCATTTGATTAGTCTTTTAAGCAATAAGAATGTTGTTTCTTTTTTTTTTCTTTTTCTTTTTTTTTTTTCATTTCTTAGATATTTCCTGTTTTTAAAAAAACTTTTTTTACTCTTTATCTACGAGTATTTTAACAATTTATAAAAAATATTATGAAAGATAAGTGACTTTGTAACGTTTAGAAATTGTTTCCCATAAGAGGGTGCACCTTTTTCACCTTTAAATAATATTTTTTAATGAAATAAGCTAAATCAAGGCAGCTCTGAAATAAAATGTTATTGTTTATAGCACCAATGTTATAGAAACAATGGTAGAAATTTTATCACACACTGTAAAAAATAACTGTTAATTCTACAGAAAAATATTTTTTTTACGAAAAAAAAAAAACTGTTTAAAGATAAATTTTATTTTTTCTGCTTTTAGTAGTGACCCACGCACCGCAAAACATCCCCGTTTTTTTTTCGGACTTTCTCCGTATATTTTACGGTTTAAAGCTGTTTTTCACAGACTTCATCTCTTCTCAAATAATTTTACAATTATTTTCTATACTTTTCAGAAATTATTTTATGCTTTTGAACATTGTTTAAATAAAATTGCGATTTGACTTCATAATCGAATTGATATTCTACCTGAATATTATTTGTCCTTATATATAATTTCTCGGTAAGTTAATTTGCTAGACATTTTTTTAATAGAGAACCAATAAATTTTTAAATGTTTTAACACTTAAATATGATTTCAGTAAGACTTTTAAGATAAAGGCAGTTTTTTTTTTTTTTTTTTTTTTTTCATAACCCAACGCTACCTCTGCCGTGGCTCTGGGACTGAGCACTCGCCATCCAATGCAGTGACACTGGTTCGAATCCTAGTGCAGACAGGCCATGATCGTCTACTTATTTTATAAAGCATTATTTATAAAGCATTATTTTTAGACCATAGTTATTTTATAGAAATTTTTTCTTTCTTTTTTTTTTTGTAAAAATTATACAGTTTTTGTTAAAATGGCAGAGTTCGTTTGCTAAAATAACAGAATATATATATATTTTTTTAATTGCAGTACTCATCTGCTTAAAAAACAGGTAACAGTATTATATAACATCTGTGAAATAAGCAGGTTTATACTGCTATACTAGCTGACAGGGTTTTTTTTTTCCTGTAAAATTAACAGATTTTTTTTACAATGTACTCCTTATTAAAAAAAGTGAATTTTGTACTTTTTTATACTGAAGCATTGAAAAAAAAAATGAATGCATGATATACCGCTTTGAATCAACCTCGAAAGCAAGTAAAATTTTTCTTATATTACTGAAAGTTATTATCAACAGGAGATTATAGATTATATTCTTTTCTTCTAAAAGTACTGCACATCTTTTTTTTCATTAAAAATGTGATTATACAGAGATTCCTATATTACTTTAATAACAAGTTACGCAATAGCACATGAAACAAACAGAAACAGAAGTATCGCAAAATTTCAATACTTGTGAAATGTTTCTTCAAGCAATTAAGGTTATAGGAAGACCGACAGACAATGTTTTACTTATAATGACTAAATTCTGGTAAATATAACACACCCTAATAACATTTACATTATGAAACTTTAAAAATTGTTTTAATTATTATTTTGATAACAAAACCTCCATTATTAACTGCAGAAAATAACTGGTTTTAATTTTTTGGGGTTGTCATTAAATTTTAGAGGAACACTTAGTTCATATTTGCTTTGGTTTAGATGACAAATGCAAACTTTATTTGATTAAGAGCCCGAACACAAAAAATTTACGTAGTGCATCTACTTCAACCAAATAAACTTTACAACGAAAATGATTCAAATCCACATTTGTTGATTAAAATACAATAACAAGTATAAAAAAACAGGTTTTTGCAAAAAATATTTGAAAGCAAATTTCATTACAATCTCCCTGAATCGAATTTTTCCAACTATAAAGAAATTTTTAATCAGAAAACTAAATATTATTCAATATATTCCACAAATATGAAAAAAGGTATCTTATATTATGAAAGAGTTCTTTTAAAATTAAGATTAGAACATAACAACTACAATCATTATTATCAAATCTAATGTACATGCGACAGGTGTAAATCATGAGGCATCACACAAATTTCCTAAACTCAAAGGAACTTATAACATTTGACTATGGTTACTTATGGACATAATAAAAACCATGTAAAGCATAACGAAGTGTTTTCTCGCATTCGACTAAAAATAATAGTCTTCAAAGAACTTAAAAGTTCAACAAAGGAAAGTTTTTCAAACGGTATTCATGACCGCACTACAGTCAATCGAAGACTTCTGTTTTCTTACTGTCGTCTTCAAGTAACCTTCACATACGTTTTAGAATAACATTAGTTGAGCCAATCATCTCCTTCGGCTATAAATGAGGTGTCACATGGAATTATAGCATATTTTATCAAGAACTATAGCACCTTCCTATTATGAAGTGAATGCCTCCCTAACACGAATTTTTTAGATATTTATATATTCAATTTTTGTTACTTTAAGAAATTTGGAATTAGATGGTAGGTAAGAAGGAAATAAAAGCTAACTTATAACAAGTGGTGTTACCTGCTTACCAGATAAATGTATTTTAAACAGTGTAATAGACAACGAAAAGACTTGGGAAGCAACACTGTTTCCAAATTGAACCAAATTGAACTGAAATGCTACGACTATTCGAAACCAATAAAAGAGGTTTCCAAGTGAAAAAAAATTACCTACCCCACTCTGTCTCATTCACTCATAAAATATGAAAAATTTTATAAAAATTTAACACAATGAAATACAATGCGAAGTAAAACAAAGTACTGTACTGTGTATTATTCTGTAAATTGACGAATTGTTTTCACTTTTGATCTTTCATTTATAAAATAATAATTTATTATTTTAATTATCTTATAAAATGTATAAACTTAATTTTTTATTAAAATTCATAATTGAGTGCTTTTAAACTCAGTATACCGACGAAAAAATTTTCTACATTTAATTAGCAATTGCACCTGTTAATTTAAATGACTGCAAAAATCTTTAACCTCGGTATAATAGAATCTTCCATACATCAAATGTTTTGGTTGGAATCAATTTATTTCTTTAACGTAAGACTTAATAGTGTTTTTTTTTTTTTTTTTTTTTTTTTTTAGCAGGTTTTGAGCAGGTTCTAAAGATTTTGAAAATGTTCTTTAAATGCAGGCGTGATTAATAGTTTGTATCGAGAAAAACTTATTCACTAATCAATAATATAAGTTGTGTTTCTTATTATTTCATGTAATGTAATAAAAAATATTCTCCGTGGTAAAAATTTTAATTTACACTTTAATAATGGGTGTTTGCTAATTCAGTATTTAAATTATTGTTTCATGTAATTCTAATTCAACAGAAATTAACTTTAAAAGCACCTCCTTAAAATGATCTTTTACAGATCCTTTTATCTTTGTTGATTAAATACGGAGCATTCGTTTTTTTCATCACATATAATATCTGATGTTTTAAGTCTATAAAAATAAAAAATAAATTTTTTTCTCCATTGACAGTAGTTTGTTTAGTTTGCGCTTTCATAATCTACCTTCTTAATTTTTACTTAATACTCATAAAATTCTGTTCTTGTTCAAAATTTAGCTTAAAACATACTTTTTTACTGAGTAGTTATATTAATACAGCATTAATAAACAAATTTTATTAATGCTGAACGCATGCTTTTAGAAACGACACGAAGGTATAAAAACCGAAATGAACTTTCTTTACCAGAAACTGACCCATATAGAATCACGCAATTCCATAAATCGATTTTTTTTTTTCCCTAAGAAAATGACAATTCTCAACTCAGAACTCCTTTTAGTAATAAATGTGCTCAAAACAACACCGTTAAACTTAATGAAAATTTGAAAAGTTATACAGTTTGAACAAAATAAGATATTTCCTTTAACGTGTCTACAAACGCTTATTATAATTCATTCTAACTAATAAGCCTATTTAAATATTTTTAGCAAAATATGAATGCAACGAGTGTTCATATCGTAAGTAGACTTAAATAGCATGTGCTTCATAATCATAAGAGTTTAAAATGCATGTGTTGTTAGAAAATATTTAAAAGAATTGTTAGAGAATACTAAAGAAATAGAATATTTTGGCCATTTATTACTCTTGATATATGTCACTGTTTAAAGCATTCAAAATTTATACTTAAAAATATATTTATAACCTTAGGAACTCAAAGTATATACTTACAAATTTTGTTAATTTTTGACTTTATCTTTTGTTATTGTTTATTGCTTTTTGTTTTCAACTTTTTTAAAATTAAATATAAATTTTAGTAAAAATTTATGAATGAGTTTAATGAATGAATTTAATGAATGAATTTAATAATTATTTATGAATTGTGAATTATTTAAGAAGAATGAGAAACACTTCTATCGCTCCTATTATCATAGCTATGCATTAGTCTCCATAATTAAGTACAGCCAACAAATTTTTCTGGTTGCAGACAAATAGCCATTCAATCTTAATTGGTCAAATTCTGCTTTTATGAACTTTAGGTACGATAAAGTTAAAAATATCAATATAAGAGGTTGGGAGCGAGGCAGCGTACCACAATTTTAGAGCTTCTTTTTTGATAAAAATGCTTAATTTATTCTGACGTATAATAATATGACGTATAATTCTGACTTTGGAAATAGAGAAATAAACTTTCTAGCAAACAATTAGTAACATTATCTTGTAATACCTTTAATTATAACTCTTTAAAAACTTTTCAGTATCAGAAATGATGAATTTTTAAAGTAAAATTTTATTTAATTAATGAATATTTGTGCTGTTTAGAAAAGTGAAAAAGGATGACATTTCACCTAAATTTTTTCTCAGTTAATGTCTGAAATTAGAAAAATAAGAAAATGCTTAAATAAATTACCATATATATATATATATATATATATATATATATATATATATATATATATATATATATATATATATATATATATATATATATATACATGGTTTTCCCCTAAAACCAAAAACACGGTAATTTTTAGCATATTCTAGTAGTTTTGACCATACTTTTCTTCGCACTGTAGGATTTTTATAGGATATGTGGAATTAAAAAAAAAGGAATAAGCTGAAATTACTTTCAAATTAATAAAATATTCAAAGCTCAAAATATAAAATTCTCGTGTCTAATTAACGAAATTGTTTTTTTAATTAATTACTTAGTGCATCAAGTACAGTTACCAAGTACATCATTTCTTATTATCCTTGTTTTTTATAAATTAAAATGGCAAAATAGAAGCAAAAAAATTATACAAAATCGATGCTTCTTATATCAATAATAATATGCATAGTCGTAAAACTCACCAAATCAAGATATATCTAAATTTCACATCTGAGAAAACAATTTCTGGTCTCCTTTTTTTATAAGCACATTCTAATTCGTGACTTATTTGATGACTCAGGCTGATGTATTCAGAAAAATAGTGATTCACAAGCTACAAAAGCTAAAACCTGATTAAACAATCTGTTTGAGGACCAAGATTGTTATAATTAAACTTTTTGGCATATCAGGCTAGTGTACGAAACATCTTTTTTCTTATAATAGTAATTACTGAGCATATTATATAAAAATGTATCTCTTGAAAATCGAAATACAAAAAGGCATTCTAGCTTTATGACTTCAAAATTTAAATTAACAGACAAAAAATAAAAATTATGAGCTAAATAAAAGTAAATTTATTGGGCACTTCATTAGTATTGCTTGAAAAAATTAAATTATTTCACTATTAATTAAATTATGTTTAAATTATCGGACAATTATAAAATTGATGGTACAAAAATAAAACTGGTTATTTTTACTTGAAAAAAATTAAGTTGCGTAACTATGTATTAATTAAATTACGTTTAAGTTAACGGTAAAACGAAAGTAAATAATGGTTAAATGAAATGAAATTTATTGGAAATAAAGCACTTAGTTAATTTTGTTTGGAAAAATTAAATTACGTAAGTTTAAACTATTTTTCATGAAAGAACAAGTACAGAAAACACTATATGCGAATTTTAAACTTCACATCAAAAACATATGTGACAGTAAGAAATGAAAGAAAGCTGCAATTCTTCGACTCTAATTCAAAAGTTTCCTAAAACTATTAAAAAATGAAAATATCTTCCATTTTTTGTGAAAAGATAAGATCGAAATAAGATTTTCATTATTCTAACTTAAACAAAAATGAATTGATAAAATTTCAAAAACTAATTTAGAGGGCAATCCACTATTGTTTACGTGGCAAAATTTATACATAATTTTATATTTCTAAGAGCATGCTTACTTTCACTTTTAAAGGGAAATAATTGTTGAAATTAAGTTGATAAACATCTTTAGAGACTATTCAGAGTTTCATTAGCAATAGTGAAAAAATGGAAAAACAAATAACAACAAATCATAAATTTTTCTAACGTCTGTAAGAACAATGAAATAAAACAAGTTTTTACATGATTATAATCAAAGTTATTATAATATTCAATACTGGATTTATATCTTCATTTTGCATTTTGGCCTATTATGTGAATAGAAGTAGATTCTAGTACAATTTCTATGGCATCATCTTCGAGTTAAAATATTTTTTGTTGTTACATTTTTAAACCACATTATTTACATTGAAAATAACTATAAATATTACGTTAAAATATGAGAAAATAGTTTTCTTGACACCTTGTCAAGAAGAAGAATAAAATAACAATTTTCAATTAGCAAACTTAAAAGTGAGAAAGTGGAAATTAAACATTAAATTTTTCAGCAAATGAAAATTTTATTATTCAAAATAGCCTTCAAAACTGTAAGAAACATAATTATTCCACTCTAAAAATGAAATATTTCACTATCGTCACAATCAAAAAAAATTTTACTATTAGGAAAATATCACATGAATGAAAAAATTCTGGTTAAAATACCGTAAGGTCTGGTAATGGGATTTATAGTAGAAAAAAATCGTAATTCTGGTCAATAAAACGCAAATATATGGAGTTTAATTCATTCATTTGGTAATTTTTTTTCATATGGTAATACTTGTTTTCAAAATTATAGTTCTTATTATTTACATTAAGTAAAAAAATATATAGCTGAAAATTAAATTAAACAGAATAAATAGTTTTCATGCCATGCTCTAAGGTATCATCATAAAATTACACATTGTACCAGATTTTCTGAATTTTACCACATGTTATAAAACCACATTTTATTGTTAATTTTACTAAAATCGTTACCAAAACGCTTCGGTAAAAATTACCGAGCTTTTTGGTGTTTCCATAGAGCCAGAAACACGATCCATTTTTCCATATTTTGGTTGATTTGACAATACGTGTTTCTCATTGCATGTTTACGTTATCAACAGTAACCTTACAGCAGTAGGATTTTATTTTTAATTGTTTTTAAATTTAGTTTTCCTTTTTCATTAAATAATAATATGCTTTTAGCTTTTTATTTCATTTTTAACTTTTATTTTTACTGATATTGGAACAAACCTTATGCTCTTTGATATTATAAGTTAATTTACCCGAAGGATATTTTTTTTCCTTATCTAAATAGCATTTTCACTTGCGTTTAAAATATATCTGTGTTATTAAAATTTTTGGAAGGTGTTAAATATGGTATTGCCACCTTTCTTTCACTTGATAACACTGTACTACAGTTCAACTTGAACGGTAACATGGTTCAATTTAACACCTTAATGGAATTGTAATAAATTTGCACCATGTATTAGTTCAAGATACAGATATTACGATTAACTGATTTTCTGCGAATTTATTAAAGTTCTGATTTAATCCTCTCTAATACATTAATTCAATAAAATAAATATCGTTTTATAATCGTTATCGTTTTATGTTAACGCTAAAAAGTTATTGACCTTAATCAATTCAAAAAACAAACAAAAAAGTAGCATTTTGACTGTCATGTCAAAAAATCACTTTCTTCAATTTATTTCTAACAAGATTCGTGAAATCAATTATGAAATCTCCCGTGGTGAGGACAGTTATCAGTTCGTGTTATACGCAGTAGGCCTTAATTACGGTATTGTAGACTCGTGATCTTTGGTTGCACTCCTATCTCAGTCATGCGTGAACAGGCTATCTTTAAACAACAGGCATGAAAAAATAAAAATAAAACAATAAAGGAAGCCCGTCCTAAATAAAAGGGAAAACACTTCCCCTCATAGTCGGTAAAAAAAATAAAAGCAAACAAAAACTAAACGTTTCTTTTTGTATCAATTGCCCTCCCACCGTCCTTGGGGCATTGTAAATCAGTGAAGCCTGTTATTCACAAAACCCTCACGTCTACAGATTTAAATGCGTTGGTATGATTATGAATTGTTAAGAACAGATTTGCAACAAACGCTAATATGAGAAAATAAAGTACTTACAACACAGAAAAAGGTATGGTTAATACTCCCAAAATTTATAATATTTGCCGTGTGAATACCAAAACGCTTGGTAATTTTTACCAAAGTGCTTTGGTAATGATTTTGGTAAAATAAATAATAAAATATGGTGTATATGTGATAAAAATTGATTAATATGGTCAAATTTGGTCATTTTATAATGATATTTCATAGCATGGCATAAATACCATTTATTCGGCTAAATTTACTTTTCAGTTTTGTAATTTTTTTTAAACGTGTAAGGTAATAAGAACTATAAATTTAAAAACCAAAATTTTAACCAAAGTCAACCTTTACCATATGAACGGAAAAGTTAGTAAATGAATGATTTAAATACCGTATATTTTGGTTTTATTAACCAGAATCATGTTTGTATGTTTTTTTAGCGGAAATGCAATTACTATACACTACAGTAGTTTTAATTGAACTACTTTCAGCATGTTTAAATTTAAATTTTGTTTTTGTACAAATAATACTTTCTCTTTTTCCTGAAATATTCTATTTTAATCAAACGATAGTTAGAAAAATATTCGAATTTTGATTTTATCGCCATTCTTAATTTTTAAATTAAGAAATTGGCCAACTTGACACGCTTACAAGTTAGAAATTTACTTGACCCGTTCCCACAGTGGACTGATAGTAAAGACACAGTTCCCAGTAGAACACCGAAGTCAAGCATCATTGGCTACGGTAAGTAAGCGGGTGGGTGACCACTTTGATCAGCCTGCGTATGGACCGAAGGTACGCGGTGACGGTCCTCTTTAAACTGTTCTACCGTAAAATGCTCCACTTCGAGCGCAGGTCGACGAGTTACCAAAGCAAGGGAGCCATCTTCTCAGCAGAAGATCAAAATTGTGATGGCATGTCTTCGAATCGTCCTCAGTGATGCTTCCCAAACAGTCGCCAATAGCCCATTGCGCAGCTCTAGTGCGACGTAAATAAAATATCTACCTACCTTATTTCACCCAGTATATATTTATATTCTTCAGCTAGAATCACATGGGAGTAAGTTTTAAATGAACAGAACGATTATGTAATTAAACACTGAATATGCATACTTATATTTATATCTCTGAATAAGAGCACGAAGATAAAATGTTCAGGCAAAATTACCGAATTGTGTGGTAATGACATTTTCTGTTACAAAAAAATCATAATTCTGGTAACAAGAACCGAAGTATACGATATTTAAACCATTAGTTTGGTAATTTTTCATTTCATATCGTAACGATTTACCGAAAATTCTTGTTTTCAAAATTATAATTCATATTACCACACATTTAGTAAAAAATACAAAACTGAAAAGTAAATTTATCCAAATAAATGGTTTCTGTGCTATGATCTAAGGTATCATTATAAAATTACCAAATTTTACAATTTTCGAAACATTTTATTTCATCTTATAGAACGATAATTGATTGTTAATGTTACTAAAACTATTTTTGAAGCATTTCGGTAAAAGTTAACGAGCTTTACGTTCCCATAGAGTCAGAAAGACGGTAAATTTTACCATATTGTGGTAGATTCTACCACACTTCTTTTTTCTAAGTGCATATTCATCAATACAAATATAGTTCAGGAATTCATTTCCTTAATAATATATACTTAAAGAAAATTTTACCATTTCCTTTTTATACATATATTTTCGAATATAAGCACTTCTAAATGCAAGAAAAAAAAAGTGCAATATTATTTTCTAAATTCTAAATTATTTTCTAAATTAAACGTCTTGAATTTTCAGCACCACCCATAACTTTTACGTATCTACTCCTCCTGTATACCACCTATTTACTCCCCATAAAATATTTACTTTTAGTTTCTATCTTAAAATATGCTCATTATTTTGAAAAAAATAAACAAGTCGTTAATGGAAGAGCAGAATGTAGGCTTAAAAAGGTGATACTTAATAATTTTTAAAGCATATAATGTATTAATACGCTAAAATAAAATAAGATATTACACAATAGATTATTAAATAATAAAAAAGAGTTGATTTTAGTTTATAATATAGAGCTAACATTTTGATATTTTATATTTTAAAATAACAAGTTGGTGTATTGGTATGTGTGCTATAGAATTTGATTATTAACCTCAATTATATTATAACAGATCAGACAACACGTGGAAGAAAACACGTAAATAAATTGCATTTCATCTGGACATAAATGGAACATTCCAGCTGTGTTTACACCTGTTTCAACTGTTATTTTTCCAACCAAAGAAATTTGAGTTGATTTTCATTGACAGTCAAATTATACGACTACAAGGAAAGAAATTAACAGACTATTTTACATTTTAAATGACCTTGTGGACTTTAGTTACACTAAAGTTTGTAAATATTCTTACCTATAGATTGACACTAATATTAGCTTTATTGTATTCTCATATTTTTATATTAATTAATAATTTGTCCTGGACTGTTTTTTTTATTTCTTTGAGAAATTTATTTGATTTATTTCCTTTATATTTAATTGTCGGCTTTCATAATTATCAAAATTATATCATTCTTTCTTTTCTAAAACATAAAAAAAAATTTCGAAATAGATAAAATTGCAGAAATGTCATAAGTGGCATAAAATTTTAATTTTCTTTCAATAGCCTAAATAACAATCAATTTAAAACTCGAAATCTTGGCCAAAGGCCAAAGGATTCGCCAAGCTCGAAATAATTAATTTCACTAACAAATAATATTTTTGGTTTAGTATTTAGTATGAATTTCATATCATTTTCTACATTAAGCACATAATTAATTATTGTTTTTTTTATATAAATCAAAAATTAAAGGGAAATAAAAAAAACTGGAATTTAAAACTTATTTTAAATAAAACTATAGATTTTATCTCAAGTAGTTATCTTCACTTGAATTCTAAAATAATAATTTTTATATTGTCTTAATTAGTCATCTAAATTTTCGGAACAAAAATAACAACTTTTGAATAATTCAGTTGCAATTAAAATGCTTGTAAAGTATCAATAGTAACACTTAATTTAATTTTTTTTAAATTTTATAGTATTATTAGTTTAACTAGTGTACCTAATTTGTTTGAAAAAATTGTTCTAAATCCACAGATTAATAGTGTTTTAATTTTTAAAAAAAATTTCAAAAACTTTTGCTTCATAGGTTTAAAAAAAAGTTATGATAAATTTACCGTGTTTCAGACTCTATGGGAACACCAAAAAGCTCTGTAATTATTATCGATGAGTTTTGGTAATAATTTTGATAAAATTAACAATAAAATATGGATTTTTAATATGTGATAAAATTAGGCAAATATGGTAAAATTTGGTAATTTTTAATACCTTTGATTATGGCATAAAAACCATTTATTTAATTTAATTTACTTTTCAGTTTCGTATTTTTTATTTGATATGCAGAAATAAGAACTAGTTTTAAAATCCAGAATTTCCGTTCGTTACCATATGAACGGAAAAAACACTAAATATATGACTTAAAAACCGTATACTTTTAGTTTTATTAACTAGAATTATGTTTTTGTACCAGAAATTTCATTGCCGTGAAGTGTGGTAATTTTTTTTACCTGTTTTTTATTTTTTTCATGTGTTGTTTTAATTTTTTGACAGGTATTAGCCTTTAAAAAATTTGTAAGCACAAGCAATATTTTGACTGTAAAATTATGGTCTAATATTGTTAACTCTAAGATTCGACAAACAACAGTAATTTTTTTTCATAACACAATAAAAACAAAACTATAAACTGATTTTCCTGTGAATAAAATCCATCAGCATAACTAATTTTCAGAAAACTTTATTTATCTCTCTTCTTTTTATTCTATGGCTATTTCGTGATATTTTTCATTACCAAACAACTATTTAATGATGGTTTCGTCAAGCTTTCATGATTCGGAAATAGCTTTGTCATTAAATTAATATGCTAATATGGACTGAAAAAATAAGCGTTTTTATGACCCCACTTGCAAAACATAAACTCACTGAATAAATGACAGCATCCTCATTTTATTCATAATTTATGATTGGAGACCTGTGTAACATACTTCGCTTCCACGATTTGAATTTTATGTTTTTATAGCTAAACACGGCCAAGAGAAATTCCCTGTGTATTCAACATTCAAAGACAAAAAGAAAATTTCAGTGATATTTTAATGATGTCAGTATAGGTTTGGGTATAAATTGTATGCTAAGTATAAGCATTGTCTATGTAATCTTTTTTTTTATCTCTTCTGTCGAAAAGTTTAATCGAAAAGTTTAAATTCATTTAATCATAACAATTACGAAATAATGGCTAATAATACAACGCAATAAAAAAATACCTTATAAATAATAATGATTTGAATCTAATCACTTAAAACATCTATGTTACGACCAATGTCAATCAAATAATATTAATAATTGCCGGTTATTATTAATAATAACCAAGTAAGTTGGTATATATATTTTACCTGTATATTACAAATTTTTAGCTAATATTTAGTACCCATTATTTATTATATTTTTTACTGTAAACAAATAGAGAAATGAAAAACGTGAACTACAGTGTTTTTTTTTCTATTTTATCGCAGATATTTACTATTTTATTCAAAGCAAGTAACTTACTTATATTTACTATTTTATTCAAAGCAAGTAACTTACTTATATTTACTATTTTATTCAAAGCAGTGAAACAGAACTCAAATTTGGGTAATATCATTTTCTAAGAGCAAAGAGTTGCATAACGTGTAACACAGATTGACCTAGTTTAAATCGTGTAACGAAAAATACTGTGTGCTGATAAAAAATCCTTCTATTGATAAAAACCTCGAAGTTTTTGTGCATGTAAAAAGTACACTGTACTCTTGAGTGTACCGTAATTTGATTCGTACTTCTTGCCATAATTTTATCCTGAAATTTTTACAGAGTATATTACATTAATCTAGCACATATATTAGAAATAACTCAACAACCAATGAAATAAAAATTATTTTCTGCTTTAATTTGAATGTTTTTATAAGAATTTAACACTTGATTAGAACATATCAAATTTTCCTTCATAAAATTCATATTTGATAGAATATAATTTTACTTTACATTGACATACTTTCTATTAGGGGTCCCTGTTTATTCATAGCACTGTAATGCAAAGATGTAGTTTTCTTGGAAAAAACAATGGAACAATTGTTAGAGAGGAATTTGCATCACAAAACTATTCTGGTGAAAAAGGATTCATGTCGTGTAGTATTGTTCGTTTTCCCAACTCATTTACAGCTCGTTAATAACTTTCAATCTCGTAAATGATCACAGCTCACTTTTGACTGTTTAAGAATAATCAATTTATTCTTTTTTAAAGTTTCTAAGAGGCCTAAAAAACTTCATGTTCGCTACGCAATATTTGCATTGTTTTGTGAAAGAATGCATTAGAATTCTATGAACTAACTCTCAGTTAATATTACAATAGACAATGAGAAAAAGGAAAGGCATAAACTTAATATACTTAAAGCAAATAGTTCGGAGTTTATAATTAAAAATATATGTTTTTCTAAACATGCTTAGCTTATACTGTTTTTCAAATGTTATGCAAGAATAGCATTGGAAAAACGTTTTCTTTTTCACTTTGACAATACATTTTTGTCAGACAATGTGAATAACAGAAATAAAGCATTGCTCTTAGAAGCTTGACTGTCAAAAAAAAAGTTAACTAGAGTAACATAAAATTTTAATATCGAATATCCGTTCTTTACAGATTTCGAGGCTCTGAACTAAAATGTGTTATTTCTTTTGAAGACAATTCAATGTTTTATAAGTCCCAACATCCCAAAGAAGAAGTGGTTTTATGCTGGATAACAGAAAGAAAAATACTCAATCCACCGTGATTCCGGAAACGTGTGCTATTTATACAGCCAATGCTCTATAGTGCGACCTCCTATTATAGTGACCCTTCCAGAATAGTGACCGATGCATACACTGTAAAATGATCTGGATCAAATTACGGTAAGAAGTATCGGCACTTTGGATACATAATCCGTAAAACCCATTTTTACCTTAAAATATTACACCGTATTGTTTAGAGTAATGTTTATTAAATTAAAGTGGTTCAGTGATTTTAAGGTAATAATTACTGTAAAAAAATTATGTTGTATCAGTTTTTTGCTCCATAACATGTTCAGGTAAAAATGAATTTAACGGTAAAAAAGAACCAGTGCTCTGCATGCCGGTACTTTTTGTAGGAATTAATCCGGAATTTCTTACAGTGTAAGGTACCAAAATATAGTCATTTGATTTAGAAAATATTTCAAAAACTTATTTAAAGCATTATTTCCTTTGATCTTACCACACAATAAATGTAAAATATCTTGAATCCCTTTGAATGAAAAAAAAAAGTTCTATGACCCCCTGACGTTTGATCACGTTTTTCTTAGAGATCGAGATTAGGGGGAGAGTGGCCATTCATGACAAGCACCCTATTATCCAAAAATCACCACTGTGAAGATTTTCCAATGAAAATTTAGGCATTGTCTTGCGGAAACATCTTAATTCTTGCAGCAAATGAGAATAAAGGGGTTTTTGCATTTAAATATCTCTCGGTGATGCATTTTAATATCTCTCTGAATATTATGTTGACTAACCCGAAAAATCATGTGAAGAAATACTTCATTTCTGGTTAACACTAAATCGAAATTTTATGTACAATTTAAGAGTATAATTTAAATCTTAATACTTATACTGAAATAAGTTTACACCAATCACTCGCCCATTTACACCAAACAAGAGCTATTTTCACTTCCAAAAACACCGATGTTTGCAATCTTTGAATATGGTCTATGGATTGTTTGCTTTCGAATGCAAGTTGGTGGTAGTTAACGGAAGTCGCTACTATACATTAACTGAAACAAAATGTTGCCGTTTAAATATGTATGTATATTTTTAATTGTGTAATAAAAATAATTATATTTAAAGTTTTAAATCCTTGGGGAAGATTTTATCTAGTATAATTTCTATCAACTTTTCAACTTTATCAACTTTATTCAACCATTCTGTTAAGCTAAGCCTATCTCGAATTCGTCCTAATACTGTTTCTACGCTAAACGTACTTTCTGTGCTAAGTGGCTTGATCCTGATAAAAATTTATTTAAGCTTCAGCAACAATTCAAGTCTAAGCCACAACGTGGTTTGGAGAGTTGAGTGTAAATTTTTTAATGATGATTATTATCATTTTGCTGTGCAAAATTGTTTAATTATAACTTTTCTATAACATTTCCCATATTTTTGTTCTGAAACTACTGTTGCTTCGGATAAAAACCCTAAAGTTTTTCAGGATTGTTAACTTAAGAAATATTTGTACATACTTGCTTTTATGAAAAAAAATTATATACTTGCTTGCTTTTATAAAAAAAATAACAAATTTATAAAATCGTATGCTTAAATAAATTGACAAAAAAAATTATTAAAAATCTACAAGCAAATGATTTAAAATCTACAAGCAATACTTTTGCATGCATTGTTTAAATGAAAAATTAAAAGTCTTCATATTTAAACAAACTACAAACATGGTTATTGAATAGTTGCATGTGAAGAAATTTTTTATGGAATCTTTTATTTACATCAAGCAGTGTAATATGTTTTTTTGCGTTTTGTTCTATGAGACAAATTACGAAAATGATTTGTGCCTATTATTTTTTGAACCGAAACAATGCTCCTATTTCTAACAATTCTGTGTATGTCATGCTGCAAAAATTAAAAATCTTTGGCTTCAAGTATATGTTTATGAAAATTCCCCCTATGAAATAGCTGATGATGGCTCTGAGAAAAACTAAAAACAAAGATCCGTAACTCAAAAACAAATCACGTTTCTAGTAGTTGTGGTTTAATTGGTCAAATCAAGGAATTAAACAATGCATATTGAAATTATATCAAGTGCGCCTAGTCAGTTTAGACAGAAAAAACAATAGCTGTGTGACTTCAACCCTTTTTTTGTGAAAAATATCAACAAACTTTTTCACAACAAAGGTTTGAAGTTAAAAAGAAGGGTTGATGATCTTGACCTTTATCTTACCCATTGTATTTTTCTACAGCATAATATTATTTCTATAATAAATCAGGGTGATTTTATGAAAACACATTTTGTTTTTCATATTAATGAACTACAATATCATCAAAACAAAATACTTACAAAAAAGCTAAGAATTTCTATCTATTGTATCTAGCTATTAAAGTTAGGCTTTAGTATTTAATAAATTGTTATTCGTTATTTATAGAGCATGCCTAGTAAATCATATATATTGTATAGAAAATTTTTTAAAAACATTTCTAGTTTTAAGTGTAAAAACCGATGTTATATTTCAACATTCTCAGAAATTTCTCTGAAAAAATGGTTAAATAACAATTTATGTAATTATTATTTTATAATTTCAATCAAAACAGCCAAATAATCATAAAATATGGCATTATAACTGTTGAGTGTGAAAAAATTCCTTATTGAATGTAAGGTTAAATAATAAGGTTAATAATAAGGTTATCTAATAAGGTTAAACAACCGGACTTTTATCCGCTCCATTTCATAAACCCACGCAGCTGGGTTCGTACTATAGCCGAGAGGACTAATGTGTCAATCTCATGGCCAGCTGAACATAGGTTCAAAAGCCAACGTTAACATTACAATAATTCTGCCATTCCTTAGACACGTGGAGACTTTCCAGCGACCTGTACGCACCAATCGGTGATGTGAACTAATAGAACGCGAAACTCTCATTCGATCAAAGAATGCATCACCACGGAGCTGCTTGATACAAAAAAAGGCTAGAAGCGATAGTTTCTCCCGATAGATGGCACCTCTTGATAAACTAATTAAACCATACTCCATGGTTTATTTGACAAAACTCGAGTTAACCACATATTAACTCCAATAACCATTACCTAGCGAAAAGCCTAACTTTCAAACTAAATTTCATTTTTACAGTTTTGAAACCATGCTAGTTAAAAACGGTATCCAAACCGTAAAGTTAAAAAATGTTGATAACCATAAATTTTACGGTTAATAGGAAGGACAGACTGCTGCCGGATATTTTAGTGTACTTTTTGACTGAAACCTCTGACAGTGTTGTTGCTTATTTTTTCTTATACATAGGATAATTCATTTCTCATCTTATAAGGAAGGTATCCGAGGTGTTACTCACAAATCGGGCTTCGAATTTATGGCACTTAATCGCTTCATTTTGCTAATATCATGGTATATTTATGTACCCGGTTGTGCAAGTGAGGGTAAAAAATACATACTAGACCGGAATTTCTGCATGTACTGTACAAACAATGTAATTTTCGAGCCTTACATTAATTATCTTTCTGATGAACAAATGATATAAGAATGTCAATGTTTACCAGACACATTACCCCTCACTCCATTTTTTCTCTTCTAAACATATTATAGTATGTTTATTTTATATCTAGCATTTTTATCAATCCTAAAATTATAATCAGATGTTAAGCTTAGTTTCATTTCATTGACTTCAAAGGAATTGAAGGAATGATCCACCGTTTAGTGTCGCAGAAATTCTCTCTTAGAACAACCATAAAACAAACCAGTTTCGAATCAGTGTTTTTTCACTCTAATGATAAGTTACTATACACAATCTTCTATAAACTTTGACACTGCAAATCAATGCTGTATAATTAAGTAAATTATCCGTCACTTTTTTCTTCAACTTGCCTCGGAGCTCGGAAATATATATTTATAGGCTTGAATGATAATAATATTTTAGGTAAGTAATTGTTAAACAATCCTTTGATCAGGAGAATAGCATCTGCATGTTTGGGAATTTTTCATCGAGTATGAATAGAAAAAAAATCAATAAAACAACAATTGAATTCCTTTCATTCTTTGTCCATGAAAATGATGATGTGTGAGCCAAATTTAAATTATCTCACCATTTCAATCATATACAAAGCAATTACAATAAGCAATAAAAATTTTATTTTTGATTAATGTGAAAAATTTATTGATGCTCTCCAAATTAAATATAATTTAAATTTAGATTAAACTATTGCTGCACAAGTGTTTAAATTATTTGAGCTTGTTAGAAAATAATTTCTTTTTTAATCTAAAAATTATTGTATTTATATACTTGTATTCGTATAAACATTATGGATCCGGGATTTCGCCTCGAATCCTTAATCAAAAAATTAAGTTGCACTATATATATTTTAAAATTTATATAGTCACAGTTTTTAATTTTACCTAGAAGACTGGCTGAAACTATATAAAAATACAACATATGTTTCAGTTATGATTATTGCAAAATCGAAAACAACTCACAAGTGTACCAGTGTTACGAATAGTATTAGACATGAATCCTCCAACAACGAAAAAACATACTTTCACAATCAATAAATTATATTAATAGGAAAAAGAAACTTGTAATGTTTTATATATATATATATATATATATATATATATATATATATATATATATATATATATATATATATATATATATATATATATATATATATATATATATATATATATATATATATATATATATATATATATATATATATATATATATATATATATTAAAATTGGAAAACGCAGTTTTAAGCAACTTTAAAAAAATTTATCAACGCTTAATTTTACTCTCTCAAATTTCTTACTGACAAGATTTTGAATTTTCACATAATGACCTGTCATTTAATAACTTTATTCATAGCAGTTTTCATGGTCGCTTTAATCATGCTAGTTTTCCAAGAAAAACAGACAGAAATCTTTAAAATATGTTTAAAAAAACTTCTTTGTTTTGAGAACTTATATTTTTCAGTTACTGATACAACTGACAATGATCAATGCAGACAGCTTTTTTTTCTCTTTGTTTGAAATTGTCACCAAAGAATAAGCATGAATCACAACCAAGATTCGGACAACGAATTGAAGAGAATAAACAGCAGATAAATACAAACTCTATAATAGCCATGTCTACCATGTTTAATGTGTTGTAAAATTTGGTAGAATAAGTTTACCAACTATTTCATATTTACTCTCTGTCTTCCATAAAAATTTAATTACTACGTTTTCCGCAATGAAAAGAGAGTTATGGTGTACAGATTTAGTTTAAAGAAAAATTAATTTGACGCAAATAACTTCTATAATTTTTTTTAAAAAAAAGTAGTATCTCTTTTACTCCCCCATATTTACAATATTCCTCTTACATAGCATTTTGCACCAGAAAAACGAGTTTAAAAACGAGTTTAAGTTAAAATACTTTCAGTTAATACTTATACAAAAACTAGCGTTTATTAAAACAGCATTTAAAAGAACCAAACAAACGACAAAAAGTTAAAATTTAAAAGATTTTCTCTTTAATTTCAAAACAGATCTTATACTCGTTGGTTTTTCAATCTTAGTAGTATCTAAAAATGTGCTATCTTCTCGGTTCTCGTTTGGTCATGAATAAAACTTATTTAAAGTTCAATAATAACTCAACTCTAGACCAAAAAATGGTTTTAAAAGTTGGCTGTAAATTTTTTTAATTAATATTTTGTTGCGCAGCACGTTTAATTATAATGTTTATAATATCCTTCCCAGAACTTTACGCTGAAGCCATTTTTTATCCGGTTATTCTTATACGCCATAGTTTTTCGACATTGATTACTTTTATAAGCTGAAAAAATTGTTGTACTTAACAGCAGCTCGATGGATTTGCTCGCTTAATGAAAAAAATAGCAACTTTATAAAATCTGGAGATAAATCATACGATTTTATTTACTTTGCATAAGTAAACAAAATAACTTACTTGCATAAGTAAAGTAGAAACATGTTGTGGATTGACTGTTTCAGTCGCGGATACAATTTGTTCACCATCACGGTGAAGTGAAGCTCTTACAATGAGAGGATTTGATGAGGATAATATGGATACACACACGCGATACACTTGACCCGGCCGGACAATATTTGAAGCTATCACTAGATATCTCCTAAGGAATGAAAGGTATATTTCAATTAAATATTTATAAAGTCATACAATACAGTTTAAAAGGAAATTTTCAGAACACATCTAACGAAGAGTTACAACTTTTTATTCTAGTCTTACATTGTAAAAAATCACGGATCAAATTACGGTAAGAAGTTCCAGTACTCAGGGCATTCTTGCACTCCGGTGCCGGTACTTTTTATCATAAAATCCATTTCTACAGTAATAATTCCCGGAAAATCAACGAATCAATCGAATTAAATAAATATTACTGTAAAAATTACTGTATAATATTTTACCGTGAAAATGGATTTATACGAATAATGCACCTAAAGTGCTAGTTTTTTACACCCTAATTTGATCCGGAATTTTTTTTTCAAGATATATCGACGTGAGTTAACTTTATTGAGCGTTATTTATGGGGACACTGGAATTTCATAAGAAAAAAATGTAATTTTTATTCGCTCATTTTCCAACTATAACAGAATATTGCTAACATTAATATAAATCTGTGTAAAATGTTTTCGAAAAAATAATGATTAGATTTTAAATTATAGCCAAAAATATGGCTTTTAATTGTTAGTAATTAAAAAGTATCTTGAGAAAAAAGTTTAATTTTTTATAATTAAATGTTTTCCCAAATACGTTGTTTATAGGCATTGAAATAAATTTAAGTGCCTATGGTTAACGGTATAAAAACATAACGTCACGAGCCTTTAAATTTTTATTTTGTTACCAAAATTTTCTTCGAAAAACGCGCTTTAATTATGTTAGCTCATTTATTAAAAAATTAAATTACTCTATTGAATAAATCAAAAGCATTTAAAATAAAACAAGACACTTCAAAGAGTATCATAAAAATTTAAAAACAATAACTAAAAAACTGGTGAGCAAGGATTTTTTTGAAGTTCTGTAAGCATTGAAATATATTCTATTTCGAGAAAAAACAACTTCGTCAATCGTCAACGACATATTGATTTATGGGCTTTTACAAATTCATAATTTTACAACTTAGTAAGGAAAACTCCGATTTAAACACAGTTTGTTGCATATTACTGAATTAAATGCAATTTTCTTTTAAATTTCAAAAACCTACAAAGAAGTCTTTTGAAGGATTTTTCTCATTCTGTGTCCCTTTAAAATGATAAAATATCATATTTTAAAATAATTTTAAAATGTTGTCAACTCGGTTGTTCAGAGCTGTCAATAAAACGAAATTTTTAAGAAAATATATGCAAATCAATGTAAATTAAATTAATAAATCTATATTATGAATGAGTTATCCTTTCCAAGGCAAAAAAATATATATATTTTTACACATAAAAAATAATCCATCCTGAAAAATTTTGCATGCTTCTTTTATGTTATGCTTTTCATTTGAAACCACAAGTTATGTAAAAAACTAGATTTTATGTTTCTAACTTTTAGCAAAATCATTTTTTTCTGAATTTTGTAATAATCATTTGTTACTGTAGAAATTTATAAACAAGTAATTATACTTTGGTAAAGTTATTGATGAAACTAAAAAGTAATTGAAATTTTATGAGATAATGAAATTCAAAGATTTGGTCTATCTTGTTGCTGTTGATTGATCTATAAGTTAAGTTTGATCTATAAGTTAGATATAGCTAGCGAGTTAAATACACACTGCTGTAGAACTTTTCCACTACGTTACATTTCGAAAGCGACAAAAATAATAATTTTATTTGTGCACAGAGTAGAATTAAACACGATTACCGCAACCAGGTATTTATAGCTCAAAAAATTGAAAATAAAACACGATTTATCTTATAAATAATCAAACACTACATAATAAATGCACTTCTTAAAACTCTTATTTACAAAATAATATATTACAGTAAGAGTATTTTGATATTAAGTAGACATGGATTTTCTTAGAATAAAAACCTAGAAAGTTTTGTGAAATAAAACACGCCTAAACTTTGATAGAATATATATTTTTGAATGTATTTATCAGTATTTCTTGAGAAAAAATTGAAACCAAAACCGAAAATAATGAATGATGAATGAGCTCGTTCAATTTTTTATTAGTGTTGTAGTTTTGTGCTCAAATAGCACTTTTTCATTGAATGTATCTAAAAAAATAACCATTTTATATTTACTTATGATTGAATCTCATACCTCCGTTATAATCTTATATTCTTATAAATCTTATATGCTATAATATATAATACAACTTCACGTCAAGGACAATAAGAAACTGTATTTTTAGGCAATTTTTTTTTTCATAAATATGAATAAAATTATTTGTATGTACCTTCATTCTCATTTAGCGCAAAGGTATTTCAGACCAACACTGTAAAAAAATTACGGATCAAATAACAATAAAAAGTACCGGTACTCAGGGTACCGGTACTTTTTACTGTGAGATCCAATTTTGCCGGTACATGCTACAAACAAAAAAATTTACATACGGTAATTTTTGCAATAATAATTCTTGTAAGCTCACTAAATCACTTTAATTAAGTAAATATTACTGTGAAAATTACGGTATGATATTTTACAGTAAAATGGATTTAACGGATGGCGCACCGAAAGTGCTGGTGCTTTATACCGCATCCCGAATTAGATTCATAGTTGCCTGTGTAGATTCATAGTTGCAGAATGATTTTCGACTTAAGTATTATTTTGTAGAGTGAAATAAAACAGTACAATTGCTTAACGTCATTTATTTTATTATTATAGAACACTACAAATAAATACACGACTAAAAATAATTATTACTCCCGTATTTCCAAAATCATAACAACAATAAGAGCAAATTGATCTTGATTTTTTTTTTTTTTTTAATCGCATCATATCTTGGTCTAAGATACATTTCACCTTTTTCGTGGATGAAGGTTAGGCACAAAAAATTCCACATCTTCATTCATTCTCAATGCATCTAAAAAATACGTATAACGCTTTAGAATTACTATACCATTCACTTAACTGACCTTCGCATTGTTTGATTTTGCTGTTTCGTAAACTCATTTAATATTCAGAAAAAACTTACCACTAGACGATCGTAATTGCTAAAAAAAGTTTAATCCTATAATTGATTACAATATTTATCATCGAAACTTAACGCATAAACATGGTTGTATTAACGTAATATCGCATTGATTAATATTCATTGAGCGGAAATGTTATTTCTGAATTTGAATAAATTGTATTATGTTCAATGCCGCAAAATTTAAATGGTATTTTTTTTAATCTATAAATAAATATTACAATTTATATGATGAATAAATTAATGAAATCTTGTGCGAAATATGAGGCATATTGAACTATGTTAAAAATAAGTAATTATTAAATTATTTTAAATAATTATTTTATTTATCGTCATCTTATTTGAAAGGTTTCATAAATTAAAATAAATATTTCCTTTGACGAAATATTTTAAAAAATTTTTATTTAAATGCGTTTCGATAATTATGTGACTCAATAGTTATATGACTAGTTATATGACTAATAGTTATATGGTTCAAATAGAAACTTTAAATTAATGCTAATTAATTTAATAAATGTTTTCCAATACTTTATCCTAAACCAAATTCCTATATTTATATATCAAAGTTTGATGTATTAACGAAATCTTCATTATATTGTAATTTTATTAATTATCACAAATTAAAATTAGTATTTATTATAACGAAATTCACGAAACATTTTTTTATTTAAATGCACTTCAATAAAACAGTTATATGACACAAGCAGAAATTTCAAATTAAAATGTTCTCCAAAACTTTATACCATACTAAATTCCTACCTTCCTGCACCAAAGCTTCAAGAATAAACGAGATCATCAATAAATTATTATTTTATTTATAAATTTATTTATTATTATTTTATCTATTGTCATCTTATTTAAAAGATTTCCTGAATTAAAATCAGTATCAGTAAAATCATTAGGAAAATTAACGAAACATTTTTTATTTAAATACACTTTGATAAAATGGTTATATGACACAAATATAAATTTTAAATTAAAAGTGTTTTACAATAATTTATATTATTTAAACTTCTTACGTTCGTGTATCAGAGTTTGAGGTATAAACGAAATCTCCGTCATCAATGGATTATTATTTTTTCTTTTGAGTGTGAAAAGTTTTTAAAGTTATTTTCGTTTTAATATCAAAATGATTGTTTGATTTTTAAACGAATGGCAGAGTAAAGAAAATGCATCGTGATGATTTAGATAGTGTTGTTTACCCATGACGTTATTATGAAAGAAATTTAACTTTAAAGGTTGTAAAAAATATATAATTTCAATTTATTAAATACTGTTTTAAAATAATTTGAACCATAAAGGGTTTTAATCTATCTTATTTCATTGAAAAAATTCAAAACGCAGAAAAAATTATAATGAAGAACAAATGATTTTATTCCTATTTGAAATGACTTTATTTAATCATTTCAAATTGTTACTTTTAAAATAGAAAAAATAGAAATTAACTTTGAGTGATAAGTAGTATTACATTAAATTTTTTATGTGTTATAAAACAAATAATTTATCATCCTAAAAATTATTAAAAGCAAATGATTTTATGCATAATTTTTTATTTGTTTCAAGTTGTTACTTTCTGACTATAAAAAATAAAAAATTTATAAAGAATTATACGACACTAAAATTATCCTAAGGAACATTTCAGTTCAACTCAACAACAAATCGAGCTTTCATGCACAATTTAAAAGGGGTAATTTAAATCTGCACTTCTAAAGCAGAAAAAGCTTGCACCAATCTCACCCGCATTCACGCCATACATGAATTATTTTCGCTTCCGAAAACACCAATATTGGAGCACTTAAGACATCGTCAGTATAGTGTTAACAATTCTCTATGTTTCTTGTGTTCTACGCTTCTACACTTCGACAGAAATTAAAGTTCGCCGTTATTAGTTGTGTAATAAGATTAATTATATCATCATTATTTAATCTTTGTGAACAGTATTAAATGGTTTTATAATACAATTTCTATGTGCTTCGGTTTTGTTACGCCTAGTTTGAATTCGTCTTAATATTCTCTCTGTGGTACGTGTATGGATTTACAAACTAATTTTATTTTAGGAATTAGTGCATATATTCATCCTAAATTAGTGATTCTTACTCTATATTGTCTCCTAAAAATATCCTTAGTGACTCTAATGTGTATCTAATCTTGCTAAATTTTAATGTTACTGAAGCGAAATTGAAAACTGTGCTATGAGTAGATTTGAATTATAAGACAATTTTATTTTAAGAATTAGTGCATGCAGGTTCATATTATATCGTAAAAATAACTTCACTGTCTATTTAGTGTATCTTATCTTGTTGTAACAACAAATTTTGAAGTTACTGATTAACAAAAATTTTGACAACTACTTTTCACCAATAAGTGTAATCAAACATTCTTAGTGGTTCACTACACCACACTGTTAGAATTTCCCTTCTAACATTATGGTAAAATAACCGGTAGCAGTCTGTCCCTCCAACTAACCGTAAAGTTTACGGTAAAGAACGTTTTTTATCTTCACAGTTTTGAAACTGTTTACAACTAGTATGGTTGAGAAACCATGGATACAAAACTATACAGGTTTTAAACCATTTACAACTATCATGGTTTCAAAACCATAAAAAAACGTTGCGTAAAACGTAAACGCAACGTAAGAAAACGTAAACCGTAACATTTAACTAGACATTGGAGATAGTTTAGCAGCTTTATGGCGCTGCTATCTATACATGAATGAAGATATCGTATTCAAATAACTCAGAGTTACAAATTGAGCAGTACTGGACACTGGAAACTCTTTATGTGTTGAAGGGAATGGAAGAAATATTGTTGTGTCAACGCTAGGACTCTATCCCCTGTTTTGTCAGTCATGAGATTGACACATCAGTCCTTTCGGCTATAATATCCACCAATCTTAAAAAAACTAAGTGGTATCATGAAATGGGCCTTGTTGATGCGATAAAATTTTGGTTTTTCGACCGTATTAGGTTAAACCAGTTAATAAACGGTTTTTTTCACAATTAACAGTTTAAATAAAAACTTATTTATGGTTACTTGACTGTTTTGCTTGAATATGGTAAAATAACAAAATAAATTGCTATCTGACCACTTTTTCTGAGAAATTTCTAACAGTGCAGGAACTTGATTATTGGTGTTGCGAAACAGTGTAAAGTAGTTGCCCCTATTTTTGGTACTTAGATATACAAAAAATGTTTACGAAGTATTTTCAGAAATAACACTTATAAATTTTACTTTTTAGAACTCTTAATTTTACGCAAAGCGGAATTAAAAAGAACGTTAAATCATATTTTCTCTTTATAGAAAATCGTGGAAAAGATGTGCCGCATGACCTCACATGAGCATTATTAGCTAAGAAGTTAACCTTCAATTCGGCATGAATCGTCTATTCATAAAGGAGTGGTTAAAAACACCTCATTTTGAATAAAGAAACAAGTTGAGGAAAGTACCGTGAAAATAAATCAATAGAATTCGTGAATCAAAGCTAAATTTAAACATAGTATTATTTGTTAAAAAGTGTTTTAATACCTAAACTATAAGTTTTATTTCTAAATCACAGTTACGAAATAAAATATTTATGGTTATTCGTCTGTTATTGACAAGTTCTAAACACTTGTTTTGACAAAAAAAAATTTAATTACTATGAAGACAATTTTACAGGAAGATCACGGTTAACAAATGCTTGGAAAACTGGAAAATAGCATTGCATTTTCTTTACTTTACATAGAAAAAGAAAACGAAAAACGGCTTCAAAAGCATTTCGTAACATCTTACAGTATGTTTTTAAACGGTTTTTATTTTTAAAATTAAGCTATTATCGATAAATTGCTGCAGAGTTTTTTCTATAACGGAGCATTGGCACTTAACTAAACAATGATAAAAAAAATTAGTAACGCTACGTTATTTCATAAAATTACTAATAACTGATATATTAAATTGTGATCCTGCATATATTTCAATTATTTAAAATGTTTGGCGTATAAAATGAGTATAAATATGCAGCATATTACCAACAAAATTAAGTATAAATTCATTTGAATTCGATGGTCATATGGTAGAATTAAAAAAATAATTCTAACTGAAAACACTAAAAAACTGAACTCTAATTATTTAACTTTAATTAATACGTGACCTTAAAACTTTTATTAGATAGTTTAAAAAGTTCAAAATGACAAGATAGAATGAAGTGTAAATTAAAAAGCACACTTAGTTACATGAAATATCAAAATATATTTAAGTTTGTGAGAATATAGCATGCCTAAAATATTTCTATATTTTTACTTTTCTTCCCATTTACTACTTATTGTAATCATTCAGTTTTTTTCTTAAGCTTTCTTTTTACAATTATTTTTATAACTTTTCTGTGAGTTAAAATTATAAACATTAAAGATTTTATTAATACATATTTCTTTACTTAATGTACGTTAGAATTGTTTACTTTTAAAATTTTGATTACTTTTTTTATGACCACTATTGATATTAACATACAGACATTTTCGAATTACCGACTGAAATTTGAAGCAATTATTTCATTAAAATACCAATTAAATAAACGATAAAAAACAAAAATAATTAACTTAAGTAAAAATCGCTGCTTGCCGATTACAATAAAAGATTTTTCTCACAAAATAAAAAATAATTATACCAACAATATTTTAAATTAATTATTTAACATCTAACTCATTAAATATCGATATATTCAGATATTGAAAATTAAAATTGTAACAAAATCTTTAATATCTGTAGGTTGTAATCATTTTTGAGTATCTTTATTTTATGACCACTAAATTTGATAGATATAACAATTTTTCAAAACTCGAAATAATTTTTTAATTAAAATACCTGTTGAATTAAAAATAACAAACAAGTTTTAATTTAATTTAAGTAAAAAATCATTTTTTGCCGATTACCACAAGAGATTTTTCACACAAATTGCAAAAGAATTGTACCAAATTTTTTTTAGATTAAATAAATAGCATCTAACTCATTAAATATGAATGTATTCAATTTTTGTAATTCAAAATTGTAATAATTCATTTTCGAAACTTCAAACTATAATTCACCATAAAATTATTAAGAACACAGAGATTGGTGAGAACTTAATTTGATAATTTGATAAATAATTTGATTGACGCATTTGAAACAAATGAAAATTATTGTTTTAAACTCTACTCAAACAAAATATTTTATCTAATTGCTTTTAGGAAAATGTTTAGCTTATTTTGATAATTTTTTCCCAAAATTGATCGTATGACCATATTTCAAATCTTAAATATAATATAAAATTCAAAATCGGTGAAACAATCAATTTTTCAAAAAGTATAGCAAAATAGGTTGATAATGTTCTTTAAAACCATAATATTTTATTTGATTATAGTTTAAAATAATAGTTTCTTATATTTAAGACTCTTTACATTTGTTTTTGAGAGTTTTTCTATTAAGAGATATTTAAGTAAATGAAATTAATGTGCCAATGATTTTGCTTGACTTCATTTTTTTTTTAATTTAAGAATTATTAGGTGTACGCTATTTTTTTTTCTCTGAGTATGTGTATATCTCAAAATAATTTTCTTTAATTTTTTTTTTAAATTAACCAGAAATATTAGCTAATGCTTTTCTTAGCTATATATAAGTTTAAGTTATTATATTATACTATATATTAGTTATTATGATGTTAAGAATTATTATTTACGTGCTTTATATCTTGTCTATCAGAATACAGTAGCTAGGCCTACTCGTGACTACGCGGCATCTACATTTGTGTACATTATTAGGCTCACACGGAGAAAAACATTCTGGTATGATTACTATACTGTGGCAATGGCATTTCTAGTTTTAAAAAAATTAAAAAAAATTTAAAATTTTTAAAAAAAACGAAATTCTGGTTAATAAAGCCAAAATATACGGTATTTAAACTATTGATTTGGTAATTTTTCCGCTCACATTTCATCAATTTCTGGATCAAATTACAGTATAATGTACCTTCACTTTGGGGTTCATCATCCGTAAAATTTATTAAATATTTTACTGTAAAATATTAAATAATAATACTAAGAATTTTATGAATATTAAAAGTGAATTCAGTGATTTTATGGTAATTATTAGTGTAAAGTTTAAGGTATATCAGATTTTATCCGTAACATGTTTCGGTGAAAATGGTTTTATGGTAAAAAGTACCAATTCCAGTGCCGGAATTTTTTACTGTAATTTAATCCGGAATTTTTTACGGTGCATGTTAATAATATACCGGAAATTCTGGAATGATAAATTTTAGAGACCGCAAGTACTGTATTGACAAGCAGATTTTTGTAGAGTACTCTAAAATTATACATCAAGAGCGGTGATTATAAAACATTCTGTAACTTTAAAATTTGAGTACAAATATTTCATCTTTTTTAAATTATTTTCCTTTTTTGCCTCAAGCAATTCAGAACATTAGTATTATTTTACAGGATAAATTTAACAAAATTGAGCAACTATACGAAGAAAGAAATTCTGATAAAAACACCAAAAGGACAAGGTATGGCAAAGACATTTCAGTTAAAAATAAAATAATTCCGGTTGTTAATGCCAAAAATATAAAGTATTCACTTGATAATTTTTCCGTTGGTAAATTTGGTATAATGTTTCGTTACATATGGTAACGAAATCTGGTTTTAAAACTATAGTTCTTATTATTACACATTTAATAAAATATACAAGAGAAAGCTTTCTGCTTATTACACACTAAACATTTAGTAAAATATTTAGTGGATCATGAGCAACTGATTAAAATTATACGTAAGGTAGCGAATGAATAGTTATGATATTTTTGACTAATTTATATAATCTTGCTTTGTAAAACTAATTTGTAAATAACTTTATTTATCTTTAGTTAATCAAATTATGCTTTTTAAAAGATTTACGAATATTTCATATAAAAAATCTCAAAATAGATTTTGAAAATTTTGAAAAGAAACAATTTTTTATTGCAAAACATAGTTTAGAAACAAATGTTAATAATTAATTTTCCTTTGTACTAGCATTTTTGATAAATATACATAACTTTTGAAAATTGCTTATTGTTATATACACTTAATCCATTGCGATAAAACAACTCAGAATAGCAGGCAAGTTAAAGTTTGTTTTACAAATATCTTATATCCCAAAACTGGAATCGGAAGGTTATCAGTACTATCACGAAATCGTGAATTAGACACGCAGGTGTTAGCAAAATCATTAAATCAACCGTGTAATGAAAGATATGCTATTTTTTATTAATCACTATGAATAAAAATGATATTCCGTTAAATGAGAAGAAAAAAGATATTTTATTGCCCAATTAGGGTCGGTTGCTGGATAAAAAATATTTAACTCAACTGAGCATATTTATATATTAACATTTAATTTAATGTAGAAGGTGGTTAAATTAGCAATAGAACAATAGAATGTTATGACAGGTTAAATTTACACAGGATAAAAATAGTATATTTCAATGATGCATACGCCCTAGAAATAGCCTATATCCTTTACAACAGCCATTCAAATTTCTTCAAATTAATATGTTTTTTAAAAATTCTCATAATTTAAAAAATATTGCAAGGCAGAATTTTAATAAATAATTTCGATAAAAACATTTAATATAGAAATAAAAGAAATCGTGAAAGGAAATGAGGAACTTCTTTCTTGAATTTTCGATAATTTACACTCAAAAACAAAATACATATGCATTCGGATTTATACATTTCTGATTTTTTTTTTTTCTCATACATGATAAAAAGAAAAGAGATATTTAACTCGAATTGAGATGTTGAGACTTAAAATACAAGCTTTGAAACACAAGACTGAAAATTTCGAAACTAAAAATGCAAGCTAGAAAGTTTATACACTGAAAAGAATTTAAAGATTTCTTAATCGAAGGTTCAGATGCTACAGTTACTAATTAAATGGACAAAATAACACATATTTTAAAAACATTTTATATTTCCATTTACAACTCCTCAAAGTAGACATTTTAAAATTTTACACATATATTGTAAAATGTGCGTATTTTTTTAAATAATGACATTTTCAGAAAGGTCAAGTTTAATCACAATTATAAGCTTGATTAGAATTTTAAAAAATTATCTCCTGAGTATTATGTTTCGATAAAAATAATGATAAGTTAATCTAAAATATATTTATTTAAAAAAAATCAAAACAATTGCAAAAGTTGCTTCTAACTCGAAATTTATATTCTTATCACTGCTTAAGTACTTACTATACAAATAATTAAAACAGTCACGTAGTCACTTTACTAGAATCTTAACTTCTAAACGCAAATAAATAAGCATTTAATTTCAATGAACTTGAATTATCTTACATCTTGTTGGATAATTACTTGTTGAGCTTTAGATGAACTGATCAATGTTTTTGCGGAAAGAAAATATACTGTTTCTGGTTCTATGAGGACACCAAAACGCTCGATAATTTTTAACGAAGCGTTTTGATAATGTTTTTGGTAAAATTAGCAATAAAATATGGTTTTATAATGCATGATAAAATTTGGTAAATATAGTAAAATTGTATAATTCTATAATGATACTTTAGAGCGTGGCATAAATACCATTTATTCAGTAAAATTTACTTTCCAGTTTTGTATTTTTAACTAAAATTTTGGTAATAAAAACTACAATTTTGAAAACCAGAATTTATGAAACACACGATTTCAGAGTCGAGTACATTTAACAGTTTATCAGGTATTCGAGATTGAAGAAAGGGATCAATATTAGTATAAAGGGAAGTATGAAGGAAGTGAGAAAGGGAGTTAGAAAGCTTCAAAGGAAGTTAGAAAGGGAGTATTAAAGATTAATTTCAGATTTAAGGATATATCATTAATATTTTTTTTTTGTAAAAACAATCAATATAAAACATTCATTATTCGTCTTATACAATTGTTTTACAGCGGATGTGATTATTTTATTTCCGTGATAGAAAAATTCAACATAATTTCAAGGTTAGACTTCAAAAGATAAGACATTTTGATGGAAATAAACACAATTACAAAATAAGAGCAAATTTCTGAATTAATTTAATTGTTTTTCTCTCAATTGCGTAAGCGCATATCTAATCTTTTTTGTAAGCAAAACATTTACTAAGAATATATGAACAGTTTCTTCAAAAATCAATTTTCATTCGTTTCACTATAAGAACAATTGGTTTAATAAACTAAATAAATAAGCAATCAAACTTTTTAAACTATCTCAAATTTGCTGATGCATAGTGTAATGTTTTTAAAAAATTAGGAAAAAATTGGGAAATAATGGTTTAAAATTGCGATAAATAAAATAAAACAGAATCCATTTTGCTTTTTACCACAACATTAATTATGTTACATAAGTCAAAAAATAAAACATAAGTCACCGATAATTGAATAATTTCTTACAACTTGCAAATTTGAAATAGATAATAAAATAAATCAAAAACTTACAATTATGTTTAAATTCGATACAATCTGTCTTATAAATGATCTATTGCCAGACTTTCAATTCGAGCGCTTTTTTTTCTCTTTTTATAAGCTGCCTAGAGTCAAGCAAACTATATATATATATATATATATTTATATAAAAACTTCATTGTAATTTGAAAAAGATTTATTCTCCTGTATAAATTTCACAAATTCACAAAATTTGTGAACTGTCCCAACTTCACAAATTTTGCCGAAATTTTGTGAGCGAAATATATTAGTTACTAAATTATACAGTGAGCAAAAAAAAAAAAAAAAAAAAAAAATAACCCTCGGAATTTATTTTGATCCAATGATCGGATTTCCATGGACTAAAACTCAATTTTAATAGTTTGAGGGCCTTAGCTTAAATATTCCATTAATTAGTGTAGGTAGACGATATTTTAAATTACGAAATTAGCCACAAAAACATACTTTCACTGAATAAACATACACTGAAAAAAAAAAGTAATGTAATATCTCGCTTAATATATTTTTGACAAACCCAAAAAAAGTGAAGAAACACTTTATTTTATATTGACACCAAATCAAGTTTTCATATACAATTTAAAGGATGTAAATTAAATCTAAACACATATAGTTAAATAAGCTTACATCAAACATTCGCCCATTCGAGAATTATTTTAACTTCCAAAATTGCGATGTTATATCAGAATATCAAAAAAAATCAATATTCTGACCTTTCTTCTGAATGAATATGATGATCTTTGAATATAATCTTTGAATATCAGTTTTTTATTCAAGTGGAACCATAATATCTTGCAATCAAGTTTCCGAAATGCGGTAGTATGTTTCAACTTAACACCATACTTAGGTTGTTGCAAATTTGAACCATTTTACGGTTCAAACACACTCTAGTATTGTAGAATGAGTAATAGGCATCAGCTAATTATTCAACTACTCATCATGTCTAATTGGAGGATTTACACTAATTATTCATTTATTCGAAAACTAATAGCAATGTGTTTCTCGCAGGTTAATTTTACACTTAACCTAAGAGCAATATACTATACTTAATCAGAAACACGCTCTAATATTAACATTACAATAGCTCAAAGCTTGCTTTCTGTTATCAGAAAAATTGTAGAAAATGCATCTTACTTATACAAATGCATCTTACTACAAATAATTAAATTTAAAGGTGCTATATTTTCAGATATTTAAGAGCATTCATACGAATGCTCTTAAATATCTGAAAATATAGCACCTTTAAATTTAATTATTTGTAGAATAAAAAATCAATAACAAGTATGACACTGGAAAAAAACATGCACGTTAAAAATTACGGATGCCCTTAAATTCTGAAAATATGGCACCTTTAAATTTAATTATTTGTATAAAAATTCAAAAATATGTAAGACACTAGGCAAAAATATGCACGTTAAAAACACATAAATTCCTCTTTCTCTTCGAAGAAAGCTATATAATAAAATATATAAATCTATTGACTTTCTAAATATTGTTTAGAATTCTCAATTTTTTTAGCTCAGCTTAGCGCAGGATATAAACACTGACAATCTTTTCATTTAATTGAAATATTTTCAAATTATTTTACTATTTAAATTTGCTTTATAATAGCAAAATTTTTAACAATCAATTGATAAAAAAAACAACCTAAAAACAAGAAAAACAATTTGTTCACCATTCACTCTTTAACAATCAACTAATAGTCAATATTGTCATTTATCATCTCAACTATGGCGAGACACATTTTCTAATCTATTTTTTGCTAAATATGATGAATAGGGAAAAAAATGTGAACAACAGAAAAATACATATATCAATTGAAAAAGTCTTGCAGGAAAGACAACAGACATCAGGTACACAACCCGCAGGAATTACTTGAAACTTTTCCTGCTAGGCTTATTCAAAAATACCATAAATAAAAAAAAAAAATGAATTTGTATTTGTGAAGGACACTGGGATGTTTTGATTTTATGATTAGGATTAATCTTCCTGATGAGCTTTCTTTCTTTTTTTGCTTTGTCCTTGAAAGTTGGTCATTCGAAATGTACGTTTGTCATGGACATACGTGCATATTTTATGCTAAGATAATCATTTTTAAATAAAAGTTCACTTCCTAAAATTAATTCGATCAATGATAATACTATGCAGATTGGCATTTTCAAGAACAGTTTTTCTGGAGAATACACTTTCAAAAAAATTGGCAACAATCATTTCAGAATGCGAGGAAAATACATTATCACTGTCAATTTTCCCCTTCGACGCAAATACAGCATCAAAGTCCCTTTTGTACATATTTTTTCGGAAGCTCTAATTACAACCAAATATATTTGAGTATTTTTAAATTATAAAAAAGCAGTCTATTAAATGCTTAAAAAATTTGTTAGATTATCGGAATTATTTTTGTACTAAAATATAAAACACAAAAAAATTAGTTTGACTTTTTTTTTCCATTCATATTCAAACATTTATCAATAAATAATTTTGCAAATATAATGAAGAAATTTCAATAATGAATATATATGTTTCTCTTAGACTTAAATTAACGGCAAATAAGTGCAAATATGAAAATTATTGTTCGGCAAATTAACACAGAAAAAAAACCGGTGCTTTATACTGTATTTCTTAATCATAAATTATTAGAATGCTGAATATAATATTTTCCACTTATTTTAACCCAAATAAATACAAAATAATAAAACCTGTATGAAAAATATGTGTAACAAAAACTGTGCTTCAAAGAATTAAACAACGTTTCAAAGTTTGAATGATAAAACGTTTATATAATGGACAATATAATAAAAAATCAGCATGATAATAATTTATAAGTTTGATATAAGTATGATATAATTATAAAAGTCTGATATAACTTTGGAATTTCAAAGAAAAAAATCACTTATTCGGCTTTTCTAATTATCTTAACTCAACTTCGAATATTACTTTCTTAATATTGAAGTAAATTAGTTTAATAAATCATTTTAATTACAATTTATTCCTGATTATTGTTTGCAAAAAAATAACTAATCAATTCAGATAGTAGTTTTCGACTTCGGAAAGTAGTTTTCCTCTAAAAAACGTCATTTAGAATAATTTTTTATCTTTTAACATCAAAAAAATCTTAAAATGTTAGATTCTTGAGATAAAATTATCATTAAAAACTAAATCATAATTTTGAATATTAATATACTTTATTTTCTTCGCAATCCTTTTTTCATCAAAACCTATTAAATATATCTACATTAAAGTCAGACTACGTATATTTTAGTTATTTTATGTTAATTTCAGGAAATTTATAAAACATTAATAGATTTATTTTATAATATATGTTTATATATGTTATAAAATATGCTATAAAATATGTTATATTATATGTCATTATATGTTTTAAAAAAAATAAAAATAAAAAATATTGCTTTTAAAAATTAGATATTTCTTAACGCTATTTTCAAATAAGAAGCAAACAAATTAATATTTTTATTTAAAATAAACTGAAAAACAATTCAATTCAGCATAAAACTTTAGCAATAATAATTCTATATATATACTGTATAATTTTCCATTTAGCAATAATAATTCTAATATACTAGCAATAATAAGTCAGCATAATACTTTCAGTAATATCAATAATTAGAAGCATTAATTTTTTTAAATTAAAATTTTTGAAATTTATGAAAATAACTCCTAACTATTTTTATTTATTTATTTATTTATATTTTAAATAGTTTTTTTTTATTCCTCCAGTTATTGCACACTTTAAGAGCTCGTAATAACCGAAAATTGAACTCGTAATTAAAAAGTCAGAAGTCAGATTACTTATCTCTGAAAATAAAAGTACTCTGTAAAAATTCCAGGTCAAATTAAAGTAAAAAGTACTGGCATCCTGAGTGCAATAAAATTTTATACCATAATTTTCGCAGTAATTTTTATTTCAGTACAATGATTCGGTGGTTTTAAAGTAAAAATTACGGTATATCAATTTTGTTCCATAAAATTTTACAGTAAAAAGTACTCCCACTCTGAGTGCCGGTACTTTTTAACTTAATTTGATCAGGAAATTTTTACGGTACACTGCAAAATAATTCTCGAAACTTTTCTAAATAAATTAAGCAGCTGCGGTGCATGCAATTTTCAAAACCGTTTCGGAATATTTTGGAAACCACTGAAACTGAAAACTGAATCATTATTGATGTGATTCAGTTTCGTACCTCAGAAAATAAAAGAAATGTTTCTTAATGGATAGGAAACATGCTATTAAATGAAGTTCTCCAAAATTTTCGGAAACATTTTTGTCGAAATTTTAGAAATGCTTTACAGCGTATAGTCATACGCTTTTGTGCAAAGTGTAAAATAGCCTTTTTGCCTCTAAAATTTCTAGACGTCTATAACTAAAATGATCTGAAGTGGTACATATATCATTAGAATTATCCAAAGTAGTGAAAGAGTGAAAATTTAAAAACATTTATTTCATGCATAACTACAAAGGTACCATCCCAAACCAGAGACACTCCTCTATATGTCAAAACAATTTTTCTCCAAAGGATCTGCTTAGACTCATTCATCAATTATATCAAGTTTATTTTTATATTTTATTTTATCACCGTCGTTGAACAGTCGACCCAATTCTTTGGGTTTACGACAATTTATGTTTAACTCCATAGCCTTGTAATTTTGAACTCCATCCAGAAGACAAGAGAACTCCTGGATCAAGTATTGGGAGAAGTTTGTCTTCGTGGAGGACTTTTTGATGAAACTAACTATCATTTACGTTACATGGAGAGGAAAACCACGAAAACCATCCATTAGTCTGACGATAAGGGGACTCTAACCCATGATCCATCAAACACAGAGGATATTTTACGTCAGCACTGTGGTCGGTGCAAGCTGTCGGATGCGGAATTTGTATCGACCAGTCATCGCTGAAATTCGAACCCGGGTTTCCTCATTGGAAGGCGAACGCTCAATCCCCTGATTCATTACGGCTCCTATATCAAGTTTAATAATATCTAAACAATATTTATGTTTTTCAAATTTTCAAATTTTTATATATATAACTAAATGAATTAAAAGTTTAAAGTTAAAAGATAGAGTTAAAAGTTTTTTCTTCAGCAACAATGGCTAGTGATTTACTTTTTTATCTTTCTTTGAACGAAATATTAAATAGCAAGTACTCTGAAGAATTATTGGTAAAACAATAGCAACTATTCAAATAGCTTAAAGTAACTTAGTTTTCTTTTCTCTGGTCAGTGGCACTGAAATTCAGGAGCATTTCACAATAAGAATTATTTCAGTTTCCTTTCGTATCTTATACCTGTTTCAACTTGACCCTATGTCTGGCCTCTTTTAGATAACCTCTGGGCAAAAAAGTAAGGAAACATAGTGAAGATATTTATGATGATTGGCACATTTGTGCCAGACAAACTAAAAATTTTCCCTCACCCCCATAAATTACTTATTAAGAAGGTAAAGAAGGATTTTATTAACAAAGAATATGAAGAAAGAATGTTTTTTTCAATTCTTTTTCAAAATTAGAATATTGGGTGCAATTACTGTTTCAAATATTTAATTGCGGTAAAATAAAGAATTTACATTTAAGATTTTTAAATATAAAATATTTAAACTTCAACTGAAATCTACATATATGAAATTAAAATATTTTTGTGATTTTTAATAAAAGAAAAAAAATAGTTTAATTATTTTCTCATTATTAAATAATCTAAATAATGCTTTCTTTATACAAAGTAATTTTACTTTTTTAAAGAAAAAACTATTTCAGCCGGACTTACGACCTTTCTTTTGCGGCCAAATTCAGATTAACTTTAAGATTAAAGTCAGAGTAAAGTAAGATTAACTTTAAGATTTAAATAAGATAAAAGTAAGATCAACTTTTTAAGATTAAAATATATTTTTCCAAGGCGTATAATTTAAGGGAAATAAAACTAACTTTTAAATTAAATTTAAATTAAATGTTTTTTGATTCAAATTAAGTTTTTCAGAAAAAAAAATTTCTTATGATTACAGTTTTTTTTCATTACTGTAAAATTTAAAAGAGACAGCAAATGTTTCCAAACAACAGTATATTGCCAAAGACATTATGCATTGTCTCATGATTCGCTTTGTAGTCAAAATAATCATTTAGTTTTGTTGAACATAACTCATGTGTATCCATGAAGATCATTAAGCCGTCATCAAGGTCCTTATATATTTTGTATAATGTCATTAAACTAAATTACAAATATTAGTACAAGCTTTTGAAACATTCACCGTTGTTGACGCTACCATACGAAAATGTGAAAACTGAAAATTTGAAGAAAGAAATAATAATATAAATTTAAAATAAGGTTGCCGCAAGGTTTCAATATATATATATATATATTGAAATATATATATAATATATAATATACGTATATATATATATATATATATATATATATATATATATATATATATATACGTACACACGTTCTGACAAGTGAATAAGCATTTTAAACTAATTAAAAAATGGACGACCAGTTTTAAACAAGTCTACTTTCATAGTAACATTCATGAAGGAAGCTTGGTTTACCTCGTAATTTTTGAATTAAATTTATTAATTATTTCTGATTATTAAAAGAAAGAGAAAATTTTTATCCTCTGACTGATGGGGTTTATGGTATATTCTTGCTACCACTTTCATTTTGCTTGTTTCAACACACCTTCCGAAAAAATGGGCTAATGAAAAAACCGGTTAATTTTTTAAATAACCTTAACCGTCTACCTCTAAAAAGTCTTGTGGAAGCTTCCAGTTCCTGAAAGTACTGCTATACTGTAAAAAATCCCGGATCAAATTACGGTAAAAAACCGTTTTACCGAATTTTTCGTTCATCCGTAAAATCTATTTTACCGAAAAATCCACATTCACCGTAAAATTTTATACAGTAATTTTTAACAGCAATATTTATTTAATTATTTATTTATTTTTATTTATTTATATTTATTTATATTTATTTTTATTTATTTATATTTATTTATTTAATATTTATTTAATTCATAGATTATACAGTAAATATTACTGTAAAAATTACGGTATATCACATTCATCATGAAATCAAAAATGTCATGATAAAAACAGATTTTACGGAAAAAAGTATTGGCACCCTGAGTACCGGTATTTTTTACCATAATTTTATTCGGAATTTTTCACATTGTAAAAGTCAGCAAGGTTTGTCAAAACACTAAAAAAAAGGTTAATTTCCTAAAGTGGGAAAATGCGGACTTTACGAAATTGAAAAGATATTAATACATTCTTATTTCCTACCTCCATTAAAGCTATTCACACTTTATTCTAAAACTTCAAATAATGTCTTAGAAAAATATTAAAATTTTTAAAAGTTAACTAATTTCTAAAACAAAACTTGAAACAATATTAAAATAATAGATAATAGAAAGATAATACTCCTTCAGGAATTTTTAAATTGACGTTCAGAATGTTAGTCATTCCTGTGTTTAGATTTCCATATTTGTTCAGCTGTTTTTTTAAATTCTGAAAGATAGAAGGGATTGCGCAGGAATAAGGTTCTAAAATAGATTTATAGTCCAGCACAAATGTCTGATTTGGAAGATTCATTACTTACGGATCATCATTGAAATTTCTGCCACTAACTGACAGATAAACATTTTCATCTGACGTTCCGTCCCATTCACCTGCTGTGAAGATTCTCGTTTCTTGAGAAGTTGAATAGATTACATATGTACAAATAAAGAAAAATATTATCAGGCAGTCACTTTGAATAATTCTTGAAAATGAATGCATCTCGACACTTTTCACATTGAATGCTCTAGAAGTAGGACAACATTAAACACTAAACCTTTTTCTTTCGATTTGATGGCTTCATTTTTGCATACAATCTGAAAAAAGAACAATATAATTTAGAGTTTAACTTTAAAAAATCATATTATAGATCGAAACTAGGGCATATACTTTTAACAGACTCAACTTTTAAAAATATAAAAATAAGCGAGTTGTTTAAATTGATGCTCCTTAGAACTACGTAATTTGTTACTCTAAAAAATTAATAATTAATTTGTTTATTTGTAAAATTTAAAACTGTATGCGGTGTAATTTTTTAAAATTAAATAAATAATGAATGTAGTAAAAAATATCGAGCTACGCTGAGAAAGAATATGTTCAAAACTACCAGAATAAGGTAAAATTTACAGTGTTTCTGGTTCTATAGGAACACTAAAACCCTTTACCGAGATGATTTGGTAATAATTTCGGTAGCATTAACAATAAAATATGATAATATAACGTGTGATAAAATGTGGTAAATGTGGTAAAACTTAGTAATTTTATCATGATACCTTGGAACATGGTATAAAAACCATTTATTTGGTTAAATTTACTTTTCAGTTTTGTATTTTTTAAAAACCAGAATTTTTGGTAAACTGTAACCATATGAACGAAAAAATTATCAAATGAATGATTTAAATAACATATATTTTTTGTTTTTATTAACATAATTATAATTTTTTTGCCAAAAATTTTATTACCATACAGTATGGTAATTCTACCAGAATTCTTTTCTCCGTGAAATACATAATAATCGAGAGGTTTAAATTAATACTCCTATGAAGAAAAAAAAATTCCGCTTTAGTAAATAATTAATTTTTTTAAATTTTTACTGAATTTATTTGTAAAATCAAAAATTTTATGTGGTTTAATTACTTATTAAAATAAATAATGCACGTAGTAAAAAATATCTAGTTCCACATGTTTTATGGCAATAAAAACAATCAATAGCAGTTTTATATAAACAAAAATAAATACGTATCGCATACCAAAGTATATGAACATAAGAAGGATGTTTAAAATTAATTTTTTTTCAAACTTAGTTATAGTTACAAACAATTTTTATTAATTCACCATTTCAAATTTTGACAAAAGAAGTTGCTTATTCTTATTTCTGTTTAATATTATGTTTCTTTATTAATTACAATATTGTATTTCTTTGATTTGGATTATTCATCATTTCTTGAATTATATATAGGATACAGCAATGAAGAAGGTTTCTTACCCTATTTTTGAAATATTGAGTTATTTTCTTCAATAATGTTCCAGTTAATCTTACACAGAGAAAAACCCAATTACACTCTCTTAAACAAAGATACTAGTTTTATGAATACGTCTCGTATGTCAGGGCATGTGGAGATATCTTAAGGTTATTTGTTATCATCAAAATATGTTAAGATTATTCATTATATTTAATTATTACGTTTATTAATGTTAGGAACAATTTTAAATAGCAAGAAATACGAATTTTTACCTCGTTTTTAACTATGTAGTTCTAACTAACAAATCAAAAATTCGACTGAAATAGGTCAAAAAGTTTCCAAACAATTTAATTTCAGATGAGTCGTACATTTAAGCTTTCATTTCTCACGAACTATTCGACTGATTTTATTCAAATTTCGGACATAGTTTAAAATGATACAAAAGTTTGCGTACCTTATAACTCAAAAGTCTTTCGAACATTGTTAAATTGTGTAATAAATAATTATTTAAAAAATCATATTTTGCATGCAGTTATCTTTAAATAAACAAGATTTAAACATTAGAGCAAAAAGAATTTGATTTACCTAAAGATATATGGTAAAATAAGCAAAAAGGGATAGTAACATTGAGAGTATCAAACTTCAGACCATTTTATTGATAAACTTTTCGGGCCCATATATTCTAGACAGCGTGTCTGTTACGCTATTCAAGCGCAGACAGCGTCTCTGTTACGCTGTCTGCGCAAATTTATTAGTATATCGCGGATTAGCCTCTCAAACCATTAAAATTGCATCTTACTACGTGAGAATCTACTATTATTATTAGTGCAAAACTTTTTAAAGCACACCATTTTTATTTCCCACTCTGTTCATTTAAAAATAAAGCAAATTTTTTGAAAACAAAATAAGAACAATTAAAACGATATTGGTTTTACTTACCAATGATTTATATTTTAATAAATTTACTGATTGGAAATGTACCTGAAAAAATAATTGAACCAAACCTTAGGATGTACCAGCCTCTATCTATGTATTTTTGTATTAAATAAAAAAATTCATAATCATAGAAAAATCATTCCTTAGTATGTATGTATCACTTTAAAAAATTTTAGTTGAATAAGGTATGAAAGGATTTAGTCACTGAACATTACACTGTACAAGAAGAAATAAATTTCTGGTAAAATTAACGTACTCTATAATCTAGATATTTTAGGGAAAAAAATAATTCTGGTAATAATAGCAAAACATACAATTCATTTATTAACAGTTTGCGTTTATATAATAACCGTTTAATGGAAACTCTGCTTTTTAAAATTATAGTTCTTATTACCCCATATTTAGTAAAGTTACAAAACTGAAAATTAAAATTAACCGAATAAATGGTTTTCATGTCATGCTCTAAGGTAAAGGTACCCAATATTTTTCGGTTCCAGAACCCTAAATGATCAACTTTCTTTCGGCGGAACCCCTACTTTATAAAAAATAAGTATAAAAATATAAGTGTGAACAAAATAACATTTTAGTTTGAAAATATTTAATAAGAGGAATTGTTTTTCGTCATTTTATCATTAATCCTAAATTAGACTTTCTGTCCAGTGGTTAACACCAGATTGCCCAGGAAGTATTTTTGACTGCTTTTTAATTTCAATTCGAAAAACAATGATGTATATAATGACACAATTTCTTAAATTTTTGGGACTTTTTGCACAACATATAATATTTTTATTGTTAATATTTACTAATAACTTGTTATATAACTATAAATAATATAAAAAAATATTAGAAATTAATTTTAAACAAATTTCTTTACACATTATTCTTTCACAATCCAATCATTTTGACTGCTTTTGGGCAATATAGGTATACACTAAGTTTCAGTTTAGTTTTTCTAGTGTTAAATTATCTGTCCTGGAGCTTTATTTAGCCTAGTAATGAATTTTCTTTTGGTGTAAATACATGAGCTTTTATTTTTCTGAATATTTATATTAAAATACAATAACCTGATAAAATTGGGGGAAAGGCAATATTTTGGGAAAATTTAAAAACTTTTTCGAATACCGCTTATTGTCATGTAAAGATTATAGTCGTGAAAGCTTATAGTCATGAAAAAATACATAATAATTTGATAGTTTACATATAATGAAATTAAACTTTTGGTCTTCTTTTTTATTAAATGAGTAATTTTAAGCTAATCTCTTGTTCTATTTAAAAATATAATTTTAATTGTATATTACATTTTTCTTTTTTATGAAAAAATATTTCTTATTCTGTCTAGCCTTTTCAAGTATAATGAGCAAAATGTACCAAGTGACCTGTACCCAAGGCCTGATTACCGTCTAGGCCCAACAGGCACGGACCTAGGGCCCACAATTTCTGCGGGGCCTCAGAAGTTAGTAAAAAGTCCTCAATATTACAATTTCTTTTAAATACTGAATGAAACAGTTTCTCTCAAAAAAAATGCCTTTTTTATTTCAAATTTTTGTCAAATCAAACTCACGTAAACATTGCACTAATCAAATTCGTAAGTAACGTTGGCTAGCTTTGTGTTCGTTTAACTAATGAATAATTACAGCTTAATGACACAGCAAAAGTCCATGATAGTTCTTGTTTGTGGTTACCAAACGTCTTTAACAATTTTTATTTGAACATAACTTTGTTTCCTTTTGATATTCTGCTTTTATATATATTTAGTAATATTTAAGATCAAATTTTAAAGCAGTAAAAACCTATTATATTAAAAGTTGAATCAGATATTACTACAGAACAGAATTTTTGAAATTCTCATAAAGTTATTTCCAGAAAAAATGTAAAAAAAATAAACCTCTTTAAATTGTATTTGATACTTTTAAATGTACTAATATTTTGAGTATAACTTTTTCGTTGAATATGATTTTTAATTTTTTTAAGTGTGTTATATCTAAATAAGTTATTATTTAAATGTGTTTTTAATTTTCTATGAGTAGATATAATTTTAGCTCTTTTGGATATTTTGTATGTGTAGAAATGTATTTTTTTTTATGAAAATTATAATTAATAACCTTAATATCTTAGCATACGTGCTGAACTTATTGTTAAATCTAATGAAAGGTGGGCTAGCTCTGTGTTGGTTTAAGTACTAAATAAAAAATAATTACAGCTTACAATAAAAATAACTTAGCTAATCAGTGACTTATAGCAAAAATCACGAATATCAATTGTTTGTGGTCACCAAACCATTTTTATTTTGACTTAACATTGTTTTGTTGTTTTATGTTTTGCTTTAATATATAGATGCGTAAACTTTATCTTCGATCGTCTGCTTTTAAAATTTCTTATAATGTTTCTCTTGAATCATGAAGTTCAATAGACTTTTTTATTGTTAGGACTACTCTTCAGTAATTTAATTTCAAAACATTTCACATAGATTTTGGAAAATTTGGTGGGCCTTGGGCCTGAAATTGTCTTGATCGGTCCCTACTTGTACCCTGAATAGTTTTTTATCTAATGATGTTATTTACACTCATATTACATAATTTTAAATTATGAATACTAAAATTTGATCAAAATTGATTTATAATGAACCAAAATATTTTGAAAGTCTATTTCTTTAGTTCTCAGGAACTATTCAACTAATTTTATTTCAAATTTGAGATTTTTATATTTAAAATTATGTATTTACAGATGATACAAAAATTTGTCTATATTACATTTCTAAAGGCTTTAGATCATAGCTATAATAAATAAATAGTCATCAAAAAAATTTACACAACTATCTTTGGGTTAAATGACAATTTATTTGATTGTCATTTTATTATACTCAACCAAAAGAATAAAATAATAACCATAAAGAAAGATGATATTCAAATTGTTAACTGAGAGAAAAATCATGTATTGACCGTTTTCATCTAAACCAGAATTTTATACGAGGCCAACTAGGCCCGCAGTCAATGAGAATCGTGTGCACGTTCTTCGAACTCTGGAAGCTAAGCCATGTGAAAAAGATTACGAATTTATAATTTTATTTTCCATCATTGTATTCTTAACACAACAGCGAATGCCTAATAATCTTACAGTAATATGTGTGTGGTGAACACTTTATGAAGCCATTTTGTTCCTTGCAGCTATGTACATACTTTAGCCGAAAGGGTTAACCTGTTAATCTCATGATAAGCAGTTCGGGGTTCTAGCAGTAGCACTACTTATGCACGTCGTACTAGAGCTGCACAATGTGCATTTTATTTTATTTTATAACCGTCGTTGAACAGCCGACCCAATTTCATGGGTTTACGACTACTAATGTTCAACTCCGTAGCCTTGTAATTTTGAACCAATCCAGAAGACAAGGAAACTCCTGGATCAGTACCCCCAGAGGTATTGATTTGTTATGGGAACATGGAGGACTTTGAGACTCGACAGATTTAACGTGCATCAGTCACCATTTACTACACGGGGAGTCTTCGGCCGGCGAGGATCGAACCCACGACCTCTTGGACATGGGCCCAGCGTCCTACCGACCAGGCTATCCCGGCCCGCACAATGTGCATTGGAGATGGTCTGGAAAACATCCCTGAAGATGAACCGAAGACATTCCATCACAATTTTGATACTCTGCAGATGGGGTGGCTCCCCCGCATTGATAGCCCGACGACCCACGCATGAATTTTACGGAAGAACAGTTTAACGAAGACCGATACCGTGCAGCCTCGTTACTTTGCAGGCTGATCAAAGTGATCATTCACTCACTCACTTATCCAGTGATGCTTGACTTCGGGGATCTTTCTAAGCTATCAGTCCATTGAGGGACTATAAGGGGTTTGAATCCCAGCGTTGACATCACAATATTTCACCCATTCCTTCAAAAAATAAAGCATTTACAGTGTCCTGAACTTCTTAGTTGCTGACCCTGTACTATTGGAATACGAAACTCTCATTCGCATCTAGATGGTAGTGCAAAGGTTCTTAACACAAAAAAGTTTAGTATTTACCATCTCTTACGATTGCTGTCACTATTCGATATACTAAGTAAGCTACATTTTATAGTTAACTTGACAAAACACAGCTCAACCACAACATATCTCCAATGTCCGATTAATTTTCACTTTTACGGTTTTGAAACCATGCTAGTTATAAATTGTTACAAAACCGTATAGTTCTGAATTCATGATTTTTATCATAACATTTGTAAGCGATTTTAAACCCATAAAAGTGAAGAAATGCTCCTAAAAGTAAACTTCACGGTTAATTAGATGTACACAGACTGCTACCAAATATTTAACCGTAACTTTAGATTGAAAATTCTAAAAGTGTACCCAAAAAATAAAAATATTATTTTAAGTGGACTAAACTTTCGACCCGCCTCTTGATTTAACTAATGCTATCATATCCTCCATATATCCTCCATATGTTCATTCTTAGAAAATACATCTTTGCGTCTGATTTCGTATTAATGTCTACTCAAGCACATTTTAGAAATGCTAGTTACAAAAAAATAAAAAAATAAAAATTAAAAAAAAAAAAATACATGTATTTATTATCCTGGTACTTACAAATTCGTCAATAAATCAAAAGTTGCCCAAGAATTAAAGTTTTTTTTTCTCACATTTAACATGTAAATACAAAACTAATTTTTTATTCCAAAAAGCCATGAAGTTTATTTAACTTATGAGATAAAATTCAAGAAAAAATGTATAAACTACTTCAATTCAATATTTTTACCCGCTCTTTTTTTCTCATTATACCATCAATTGTTGAAAAGATTCGATCAAATCAGTATTTCGAAACAATTTAAAAAATTGCATTTACAGATATGAATATAAATAGGTATAAACGTACAAGAGATGCTCGTAAAACTTTATATCCGCGTTACCTGCATAATAATTCTTTTTTCTTTAGGTCAGAGTGATTTGAACATAAAGCTCCCTCAGAAATATTGGGCCCAAAACATCAACATATTCTATCAAATATTCTAAGCTTCGCCCATTAAAAGATCTTCACAAGCATGACATATTGAAAACAATAAAAACAAAAGATGAATGAGAATCTTATGCAGATTTACAACTCAAAAACTCGAGTGTTTTAAGTCTTACGCGTCTCTCACAGAACAAACCGTTAGAACTCAGAATAAATTTGTGTACACATCGTAATGCGGAAAATCACTAAATATATTTTTGTGGAAACAATAGGTGAAGGTTTTTTTGGATCTAAAGTTTGTCTTATTCTGACAGAAATTCAATGAAAAAAAGAATACAATTATCTTTGAAGAATCAGATTAAGTTAAGTTGTTCTCTTCTGTTAGTTTTATTATTCTTTTTATTTTACAAGCATCAAAAGAAATCGCATTTTCATTTATTAAGTAGTAGCTGATGATCAAAATATTGATGATAGAGAAGATTTTTTTTTTTTTTTAAGTTTTCCATTCGTCCCTTCGAAAATTTGCATTCTAATTGCCTAATCTTCTCAAAATAATCTTTGAGCAGTAATTCTCATCATTTATGCATCTATAACTCAATCACTCTTTTCTATTAGAATCTACAGCATTACCTCACAAAATGTTAAGCACGTTTCTTACATTCATCAAAATGGTCCAAATATTTTCTCAAGCTCTAAAAAACCAAATAAACTTTAATTTGCCAGAAAATATTTGTAAATGTTCTTTCAAACGAAACATTTTTACAAAATACATCAGGTTTTCTTTTCAGTTTTAGACACTTTGTTTGTTTGTTGTTTATTTTTATTTCATCGGATTTATATAAGAGTATTGCTTTATAAAACAGAGAGCACACACATGATTTTTATATTGGTCTTATTGCTATATAATATGTGGGTTTTCACCACCAAATTCTGTTAATTGTCTTCCATGTCATTAGTAATTTTCGACGAAAAGGTATGCAATATGAGTAAAAATTAAACAACATTCAAATTATAGCAAATTTCGAGACGGAGAAAACTTTAAGAAAAATTTAGTTTTATTGCTCCATGCTCTCTATAAATCATAAGAAAGAGAAAACTCATGTTTAACGTATTCCGATGTAAAATTATTATGAAATGCGTCCGTTAAAAACTAGGGCACATGTATTGTAATAAATCCCGGATCAAATTTAGGTAAAAAGTACTGGCACTCGGGATGCAGGTACTTTTTTCAAATCCATTCTTACCGAAACATGAAATTCTGATATACCTGTACAAAAAAATCTGATAAACCGTATTCTTTACAGAAATAATTACTATGAAATCACTGAATTACTTTAATTAAATAAAGATCACTGTAAAAATTACGGTTTGATATTTTACGGATGATGCACATAAAGTGTTAATACTTTATACTGTAATTTTGTGTGCGACAATGTTACGATCCAGAAAAAAATTATCAATTGTTTGTCTATTTTCTATGTTTTTGATCTCCTCAGATTAACTTGTATTTTCATGAGTATAATAACTTTTTGATACTGCAAAATTTTATTTTCATAACGTTGATCTTCAACTTCGGATGTTTAATTAACAAATGACTGAAAAGATTTTGTGCTCTATAAAGGAATTTAGATCAGTGCTTCTATGTATAACTTCCATATTATTGTTTTGAAACAAGATTTTTTTAATACGAGTTCTATGAACTCGAGCATTATCATGTTGAAAAGTCCATTTCTGACGGCCGAATCAATTGTGATAAGCAAAAAATGATCTTTAAACTCACATTTATATGCACTTGTAGTACATTTTTGCTATACTGAAATCTGAAGAGCCGAGTAATTTAATATAAAATTATTCTTATTTTCTGAGTTTTTTCCTTGCTTTAGTTTTACAAATCGGTGATCAAAATCTTATAGCTTTAATTTCTTTTCTTAAAAAAAAGAGTATCTGGTGACAGGTAATTTTCAAAACATATTTTTTTTAATTACATATAAATAGTTTTTAATAAAAGATAAGTCGTTTACTTAATATTGAACATAAAAACAGCTACAAATTCTCTCCTCGTTTAAATGCAGTTAACTTTTGTAAACTTAAAATTATAATAAAAACAAAAATTTCTAGCCTTTAAAAAAAAAACTCTGCAAGTGTCTCTACATGAAAATGAAAATCAATTGAATTAAAAAAAATCAAATTATCAATTTATATTATTATGAAATATTTACCAATGTCTATAATGTTTTGGATAGACAAATTACGTTGTTTTGCCTTCTTTAAAAGAACTTTTTACACTGAGAAAAAAGTATGGTCAAAGCTACCGAAATAAAGTAAAACTTACTGTGTTTCTGACTCTGTGGGGACGCCAAAAAGCTTGGTTATTTTTACTGTAGAGCATTTGTTATGATTTTGGTAAAATTAACAATAAAATATGGCTTTATAATATTTAATGAAATTTTTGGCAAATGTGGTAAAATTTGCTAATTTTGCCATGATACTTTAGAGCATGGCATAAAAACCATTTATTCGATTAAATTTACTATTCAGTTTTGTATTTTTTACTAAATATGTGGTATTAAGAATTATAATTTTGAAAACCAGCTATACCATATAAACGGAAAAATTACGAAATGAATGCTTTAAATATCGTGTATTTTGATTTTATTAACCTGAATTATGGGGGCTTTTTTTACCAAAAATGTCATTACCATACAATACGATTGTTTCGCCAAGATTTTTTTCTACGAGTAGAAAAACTCTTTCAATGCATAGTTTTTGTTATTTATCTATATCAGCTTAAAGCAATCATTATAAAATATTTTTTAAATCTATTTAACATTTTTAACTATTTTTTGAACTCAAAAATATACCAAATATAAGAAACTTTTCGATATCAAGGTATTTACAAAATTTTTAACGCATAAATCTATTTTCTCTTATTGGATATAAAGAGATAATTGGGCTTTTTATTTTTGTTAAAAACTTATTTAATTCAAATCATTTTATTTCAATCAAAAAAGTGCAGTGTTATTTTTGATTAAAATAGACTATTTTTAAATGTAAGTTTCAGAATATATAAGATTACGTCAACACATTTAAAATTGGAATTTTAATTTATTCTGAATATCTATCTTAGGGATTAAATTGAAAATTGAATTTTAATTTAAATGTTAAAGATTGATTTTCAATAATTTAAAAATTTATAAATTCTAAGTTCATGTATTATAAATTATAATACTTCATTTTTAATAAGTATTGTGTGCTAGTGTTCCACAATAAACATTTTTCTATAAGTTAAACTTGGAATATATTCATATGCAAATTAATTTAAGTAATCTGACGCACTGTGAAACATACATTTAACAATGCATTTCAGAAAATGTTCTATTTTAATTATGAAATTACACTGTACTTTTTTAAATAAAATAAAATTAGCTAGCAAATGAAACTGATCTGTACCTTTATATACCACAAAAAAATTGGAGCTCAGAGAAATTCTATAAATAAAGTTGAAAAATGTCTACATTTAGCGCCAGTTACTACTTTACCAATTCTAAATACACGTCTTTAAATTTTTTCGCAAACATTTTGTACCACGTATCCTCTTGCAAGTGCTACTGCAAATAGCAATTAAGTCTTACATTCACGTATAATAAACTAACTAAAGAGTGGACTTTGTTACTATTTGGCTTCGGGTTACCTTATAGATTACTAATAATAACTTAAATTGATGAAAACTATATAATTTTTTTGGTAAAATTGATTATAAATTATTCAACATATGGACAGAAAAATTCTGGTAAAACTACCCTATTGTATGGCATTTCTAGTAAAGGAATAATTCTGGTAATAAATAGCAAAATATACAGTATTTACACCATTAATTTTTTAATTTCTCTGTTCATATGGTTACGGTTTAGCAGAAATTCTGGTTTTCAAAACTATAAATCGTATTACTACACATTTAGTGAAAAATACAAAACTGAAAATTTAACCGAATAAAAGGTTTTTATGCCATGCTATGAGGTATCATTATAAAATTACCCCATTTACCAAATTTTATCACAGATTATAAAACCATAATTAATTATTAATTTTACCAAAATCATTATCAAAGTGATTCGGTGAAAGCTACCGAGCTTTTGTTTGTTCCCATAGAACCAGAAACGCAATAAATTTTACCATATTTTGGTAGTTTTGACCATTCCTTTTTTTTTCTCGGTCTACTTTTGTTTGAAAATTGTAACCAAAATATCTTTTGTATGAATAACTGTATTATTCACTACAGATTGTTTACAATTGATTTTTAATATAAATTCGTACAAATATTGCTGAAAGAAACATTTAAAAATTAAATCAATAAAATGTTCAATTCTAAGGGGTTTAATAAATATTTTTTTAAAAAAAGGCATTAATAAAATGTCTTAAAACCAAGATATTTAATCAATAAAAAATGAACCACACCCATTTTATTAGAACTTCACTTTCATTCTAAAAAATTGAAATTCATAAAAAAAATCTCTCAGTATAAGCTTAGGGTGAAAGAGCTCAAAGAAAAAGCATATTTAGCATTTTTCAATTGATATGTAAATTTCATAGTGAATTATAAAAGGATATACGGAAAATTCCAAAAAAATAATTTCTAAAATATTTTCAGATTAGAATTTTAAAGTAAATATAAATGAATTAAAGAAGGTAAAAAGCAGTTTCATTAAAATACCAAAATTTGAATTTCATTCAAGAAACGAATTAGAAAATTTTAATGATTCAATATTTCTTTTGATTATTAGTAATATGCAACTTAATATTGGCGTAAGAAAATATACTTAAATATATGAAAAGTGTATAAATGCATTTGTATTTTAATACCTTTGACAATTCTGTCAAAGGGGTTTTCCCGAGGAAAAAAAATCTTTGACGCAGATATATAAGAAATGAGCATTTTTTTTTATCATTAAGCAATTCTGTTAAGTAATTAGTATATTATGATATACAAAAAGCTTAAGGGAAATTATTGGTACATCATAATGTTAAGTGCAGTGACATCTGAATTGTCTTTTGAAAACATTTTAAATGAATGAACACTTTACACGATTTAAATGAACACTTTGCATGATTTATTTATTTTGGATATGTTAAGTAAGAATGTGGAAGATGTTACGCGTATTTTGAACATGGTAAGTGAAAGTTTGAAAATGTTCGTATTTTCATGTTTCAAACCTTGTTATTGGCGACAGTAACTATAGAACACTAATTTATTCTGCCAAGTCTTTAAATATAATTGTTTTTAATAGAAAAAATATATTTTATGCATCACTTTCTGGTTTTTCTATCCATTATCAAAGTAATTTTCTAAAACCATATTAAAATGTCTCTTAATATGATTGCGAACTAAACTTTTCAAGTAAAGCCACCGGAGCTCAATTAAATAATTTTTAAAAGAAAATTTACTTATATTGCTGTTAATAAACCGGTAAACTATGTTCGTTTACATATTAGTATCAATTTTCTGATCATTCTATTTAGTTGATGATTTATAATGCTTTTAGGTACCAAATAAATGTCATTACACCATCATTAACATAATAAAACATTTATTAAATTTGTTTTAAAATAAATCCTTAAATAGCAAATTAAAATTAGTTTCAAAAATGTATCGTTTTTATTATTTAGAAAAACAAACAAACAATATAAATAAATGAAATTTTTAAAAAATATATTTCTTCAATATTAGTTGCTTTTTTTTTAAAGAAAAGTAATATGTATATCTAATAATTCAACGCATTTTTTTAACTACACATTTATTACATAAAATTGTTATATTTTTATTTTCAAACAAAATATTAACAGAAATAAAAAAGAAATACTACTGTTTCCTTAATATTAAAATAATTGATTTCTCCTATGGTATAACAATTTAAAAATAAAAAAAATATTTTAATTTCCAGATATTTTTTTACATATTTATGAAATGAAAAACTTACCTTAAATAAGCCTGCAATGTAATCCAAAACAATTATTGCAATTAAAACATACCTAATTTATATAAATATATAATTTCTAATGAAACGAAACTTAAGGTATCCGAGGACCAAGTGTGCGAATGTCTGGACAGTAAATAAACAAAAGCGGCTCTCCATGGTGATTTTGGTAATGCGACTTTCCTTGGCGCATGTGTCCGAACTGCGCAAGCGTCATATTATTTGAAAACCATTTTTACGTCTACTGTTAGAGTTGCTTGGCTACTTTGTTATTAAATAGGTTGTTCTTTTCGCTCTTTAATTACCTTTCATAATATTTCCTTTGAACAATGATTTCAAACGCTACTCAATAACGCAATACTTAATAGACAGAGAGGGGGAAAGAGGCGACGTTATTGGTTAAAAATTACGAGAAGGTAGCTTTGATTTCATTCGATATCAAATTCTATGAGGTCACATAGTATTATCTTAATTTTTTTATAAAAAAGAAGCCATTTAAATCTTATAAATGTTTTCATTTTCTCGGTGTTACTGAAATTCATAACTGATGGTTCACTGTAAAAAATTCCGGATCAAATTAAGGTAAAAAGTACTAGAACTCAGGGTACCGGTATTTTTTACCATAAAATCCTTTTTTTACCGGAATACATGTTACGGAACAAAAAATCTGATAGACAGTAATTTTTACAGTAAAAATTGCTATAAAATCACTGAATCACTCTATTTAAATAAATATTACGGTAAAAGGATTTTTCAGTAAAATGGATTTTATGGATGATGCCCACCCAATGATCCGGAACTGTAATTTGATCCGGAATATTTTACAATGTATTTAAAGTGACTAGAAACATTTTAACTATTCTATTCCGCAATTTCCTTATTCTGAATTGAAAAGGCTGAAGAAGGTAGTGAACATAAGAAATAGGTCATTTTTAAAAATAAAAAAAAAACTTGCATTTTTGATGTCCCATGGCCTTAAATAAATGTAATTACTAAAATAAAATTCCGAATAACATTCTTCAGCACTCAAATTTATTTGTATGTTTTTAGTAATTGTAGATACATATGAATTAGTATTTTTTAAAAATAAATGTGTGTGCAATACCTTTTTAATACGTCAGAAACAGCTAAATTGCTATTTCCCAGAATTCTTTGCTTCTTATTTTACCCCAATTAAACTGATATTCGAAAATAATTTCAATTTATCTAGTTGAAAAATTGTGTTATATGTAATATACAGCACCGTTTATCTTATATACGGTATTAAAATTACTTTTGTGTAAAGATCGAACTTTTTAATATAATGTCAGGGTTTTTTCTACTCTGTTACCATGATAATTTTAATAAATCATTTCTGTTGAGTTGACGAAAATGGATGCCATGACTTCCTGGATGGTCTGTTTTTAGAAAAGATAAACATTTTAAAAATTTTTATCATATTTGCTGTATTCTAAGGAAATAAAGCTTTGACAAAATAAAAATGTTTTATTCTCTTTCCCCTCTGTTACTAGCATAATTGTTTTAAATATATTATTTTATTGTTCATTTTATTTTTTATTATAAGATCAAATTACGTTTTTCAGTTTTATATAAGCATTTCTTCTTTTCAATTAAACCGGTTAAAGTAAATTGACGTGTTTCTTTTTTCCCTTTTGCTTTTGGCTCTGTTACCATGTTCATGGTAACTTTATTTATTAACTTACATTTATTGACTTTTAATTTAGCATTCTCTTATTAAATTTATTAAAAGGAATATAGATAGATATCAAATTTACATGACTAAAATGCAGCAATTGGCAACCTCAAGAACGTTTCAATTTAACTCTTCTTTCAGCTTTTCTCTCTGTTACCTTTTTCCACTGTGTTACCTACCATTTATTAAGCTTTGTTTCCCTATATAATTTAACAAAAAGAAGTTTTAGTGATTTATGGTGTGAATTTGAATAACGTGTATATCGTTTACTGATTCAGATAACTTATTCATTTATTTAAACACTTTCGAGCATTGGTATAAAAGGGAAACATAATACAGATTCCCTTTAATGTTTTCTAATAATGTTTGTTGCTTCTAAAATTAATAATTCCTAAGTTTGTTAAATATTCCTAGTCAAAAAGTGCACTGCTATTGTAAGTTTTACGAATGAGAAACATTTCAATTGCAACTGAAATCTTAATAAACAGTGATTCGCATATTTATTTTGTTAAGAATTTTTTTCTAAATGCTTCTCCATTTTCACATGACCCATATATCAAGCATGATATTTAGCTATACAAATTATTCATTACCTAGAATAAAACACTAAGAATTTTTTTTTCTCTTCTTCAATGAATTATTTAAAAGCTTATAATTTTTTTCCCTGCGCTAATTATATTTTAAATTTATTAATATTTTTATATGCCGTGATGGCTCAGAAGATAGAGCGTTCGCCTTAATGTGAGGTGAACCGGGTTCGAATCCCAGCGATGGCTGGTCGATACGAATTCCACATCCGGCTTGCACCGACCACAATGCTGACATAAAATATACTTAGTGGTAGAGAATTCATGGCTTAGAGTCCCCTTGCCTTCAGGATAACCGTGTGAGGTTCTTGTAGTCTTCCTCTCCATGTAACGCAAATGCGGGTTAGTTTCATCAAAAAGTCCACCACGAAGGCAAATTTCTACCAATACTTGATACAGGAGTACCCCTGTCTTCTGGATTGAGTTAAAACTTACAAGGCTACGTAGTTGAACATTAATAGTCGTAAACCCAAAAATTGGGTCAGCTAGCTATTCAACGACGGTTAAAAAATAAAATAAAATAAAATAAAATGTTTTTATAATGAGCCGTAGTGGCTTGGAGGATAGAGCACTCACATCCCAATGAGGTAGACCAAGCTCAATCCCAGAGATGGCCGGCCGATACGAATTCCGCACCTGGCTCACACCAACCACTGTGTTGACTTAAAATATCCTCAGTGGTAGACTGAGGAGTAAGAAACCCCTTGCCGTCAGGCTAACCGTAGGAATTTTTTGTAGTTTTCCTCTACATGTAGCGAAAGTGTGGGTAAGTTTCATCAAAAAAGTCCGCCACGAAGGCAAATTTTTTTCAATATTTGATCCAGGAGTTCCCTTGTCTTCATTGGGTTCAAAATTTACAAGGATACAAATTTGAACATCATTGGTAGTCGTAAACGCAAAATTCGGTAAGATGTTCAACAACGGTTGTAAAATTATATGTAAAAAAAAGTACTTTTATATTAGCCGTGGTGGCTCAGAGGATGTAACGCTCGCCTCCCTATGAGGTAATCCAAATTCGAATCCCATCGATGGCAGGGTGATATGAATCTTGCACCCGGCTCACACCAACTACAGCGCAGACGTGAAATATCCCCAGTGGTAGACGGATCATGGGTTAGAGTCCTCTTGTTGACGAGCTAACCGTGGTAGGTTTTCGTGGTTTTCCTCTTTATGTTACGTGAATGCGGATTAGTTTCATCTAAAAATTCTCCACGAAGGCTAGCTTCTCCCAATGCTTCATCCAGAAGTGCCCTGGTCTGGGTAGGATTTAAAATTACAAGACTACGAAGTTGAACATTGATAGTTACAAATTCAGAATTGGGTCGGCTGTTCAACGCCGGTTATAAAATATAAAGTAAAGTATTTTAATATTATTTAAATAACTTAAGTTATGACATTAATAGTGTAATTCTCTACTTTTATTTGTATATCGTTAATTTTTAACATTAGTATAACTTACTTTTATAAATAAATAAGTTCAAAATTGCAAATAAACAAAACAGTACTGACTAATAATAATAATAATAATAATGAAATAGAATTTGAAATTTTTGGTTTTTTAGAAGCTCTCTCTCTCTCTCTCTCTCTCTCTCTCTCTTCCTCTCTCTCTCTCTCTCTCTCTTTCTCTCTCACCCTCTTTTATACAAGCTTATAAAACTATTCAAAAATATGTCGCATTCCAATTCGCTCTTTAAGAAAATAATCATAGAGAAACTCAATAATATTTTTTCTTCAACATCTAAAAAAATACATTTCGTGATCTCCCAATTATTATATGCCAATTTTTAACCATTTATAAAAATTGGCATGTTATAATGTTAAAATGTTAAAATTATTTTTATCATCTTTAAAAATTTAGGTTTTCCACTTCAATAACCTTGCTCCTCATTTTACATTTATTTAAAACACGACAATTGTATTTATACTTAATTAAGATAAAACTATTCGTAGCACTGCATAAGCAAATTAACTTAATTCTTATATCAAGTGTCTCAAAATGGTCACAAGATATGAATTTTACAACGTTTGTGCAGTAAAATTCTGATAGCGAAACGTTGATTCAAAGTCATTCAAAATATTGCAGTAATATGAGTAGAGAGAGCTAGTCTATTGTTCATGCTCTGAAAACTTGTTTAAAGATGAACTGGTTAACTTTTTGATAAAAATTTCTAGCTGGTCTTATCATACAAGAGATTTTTAAAAAAATCTTTACTTGATTATTTGGATAAGAAAAATAAGGGTATGCCTTTTTTTTCTTTTCTTTTTTTTCAAATCAATAAATATTATTAGATGCTAGAGAATATATATTCTTTCAATGTAAAAAATTTGAGTTGCCAAGTATAGTAATTTTCAATGTGTAATCATTGTTATTTATAAAGTCATCTTTGCTTTATTTAAAAAAAAACAATTAAAATTTTAATTTATTTAAGATTTAAACTTAAAAGTTTTTGTGAACAATTTTATTTATTAAAACGTTATACAAACTTAAAACTTTTGTTTCTCATCGGCATTTTGAAAAATTACTTTCGAGTTGAGCTCGAAAATAAATATCAATTATCAGCAAAACACTTGACACACTACGTTAGTTAAAATTCATCTATAGTAGCACGCATATCAAAAGAATATTTAAAAATGTTTTAGGTCGAAAACGATTTCTGTAAATTTGTGCATTTCTGCAACCATTCCTAAAGGCCATAAACACTCATGAATTGAAGCACATTGCATTGATAAAAGAAATGTGTTGTATACAAAGCATAAGTATTTTTCATTATTTGCTTTGCGTCATAGTAAACTTTTTATCTAACTTGACTTATAGCGAAAGGAAATGGGATTTACTGTTAGAAAAATCCCATTTCCTTTAGTTAACTTAGCAATTGCCAGTTGCACGCATTCGAAAAGAAGCCGAAAGCGTTTAAAAAAAGTATGTGAATCGAATCAAAATTAAGTAGCGCCCCTAAGACTTTCTAAAAAATTCCGGATTAAATTCCGGCATAAAAAACCGGCACTTTGGTTGTATCATCCATAAAATCAATTTTTATATTTCCCTAAAATCCCTCTTTACCGTAAAATTTTATACTGCAATTTTTAGAGTAATATTTATTTAATTACAGTGATTCAGTGATTTTAAAATTAAATATTACTGTAATAATTACGGTTTATCAGATCTTTTTGTTTCGTAAGATTTTACTGCAATTTGAACCTGAATTTTTTACAGTACACGGTTGTTCAAAGATATAGCCTTGAATATATGCATAAAATATTGTGTATTATCTCTGAACATTGTTATTTTACATTCAAACAAGCATGAATATAAAACAGGCAAAAAATTAATAGATAAAATGATTAAAAAACATTCTTTATTTTGTTTATAGCATAACCATATCGATCATTCCACGTCAAAGGAAACCAGATTTTTTATCTTATCATTTCTAATTTTGATAAATTCTGATACATGAAGTACATGGGGAATTTATTCTAACTTCAATGAAATAGTAGCATATAATATTATTTATTTATTTTTAGTGTTAAAACTCGACACGAGAGAGCAGCACTAAAATTCAAAAGGGGAGATCAAAAACTGTTTCATTTTCAAACATTTTCTAACTTCAATAAAACAGTGACTAAATATCTTTATTTTAAAATGTTGCATAATAAGATAATATAACGTGATATTAATTTATAATATTATAAACAACACTTTCAATTTCACGCTTTTTTTAATTAAATATCTCTGCATTCAAAATAGAAGAGAATAAAATTACTTCTTATAAGAGATAAACAGTGATTTACAGACAAATGCTGCAGCTCTAGCTTCCTTTGTAAGTTTTCAGCTGATATCAATGAAAAAATTCCCTTTATTGTTAAATAGGACCCCATTGTAAGATTTTTTCTGGCCAAGATGAATGCAACCGCGGTTTTAGATCCTATTTTATTTATGTATTTCTTTAAATATATTTCTCATAAGGAGAAATGCGCTTATCAAGGATTTAAAAAAATAAAAGTAATAGGAGAGAGAGAGAAAAATTTCTTCAAATATGAAAATTTTATTTTCATTTGCGCAGTTTTCATAAACATGATAGAGATTATATATGCTATTAACCGACCGGTCTGTGTAGGAGTTAGGGAACTGCCCTTGCATCAGAAAGATTCTGGGGTTGAATCCCGGGCAAGGCATCATTTCATTCATTCTTTCCTTCTCTGTACTCCCTGTCCTTACTGTGGGAGCAACGTTGGCCCACCTAATATGGTGCCCCTGAAAGAGAGGCCTACAAAATTGCCCTGTAAATGCCTCAATTGACGAAAAATGTTAACGTAGGTGGGCATTGGAAAAATATATACTATTATGATTTCGAATAACAGTGTTCTGCGGCATACTTATCTCTGAGAAGTTTTAATTAAAATAACCTGCTTTTGGTGATATACAGTAATACTTGGTCTAAAAAATCAATTTTAATATTTTTTTATTAATTAATATTCTGAACTGGTAAAAGCGGGTGAAATTTTTATTCTATGGGGGAAAACTACGCATCCAAATTTTAAATAAGAAGGGGTGGGGGAATGAAAAAGTCTGCCCACAACCACCGACAACCCTGCATCAATTTAATGGCTTGCGCCAGTCGCGTATCGGGAGTACGGCAAGCCCTGATTGGTCAAATTTCGAAATGTCTCTGTTGAGAAGAATAAATAAGTAATGCACAAAAAACATGTTGAGTTTGTTTAAAAAGGACACTATACGCTAAATATTCTTGAAATTAAATCTATTTTGAAAAAGAAAGGCAATAAAAAATAACATATATTTCTTTTTGTAAATATTGACACTTTAAGCATTTCTTTTTATAAATATTGTACAACGATCATCTTTTTCCTATTTATTATGTTAAAAAAAAAAAAAAAATACGATTCGATATTTATTAAATTATTAATATTGTGTATACAATAAATATTTTTAAGAATAATATATATTATAGAAAAAAATCCTTTTTGCCTTTAATTATTTTTATACTACGCTTATATGTCATTGTCATATTTTATATCCAAAACACTAACGCTTCTACTCTTAGGATATCTGTAATAGTATTATAACTATGCGATTGACGAATTTCTATTTGCGTGGACTATGATGCAAATTACAATTTTCATAAAAATTATCTCAAACGTCATGAAGAAAAAATGAAAAAGTTCACTCGGTGTGTGTTAAAATATGTCGTTATGTTAAAATAAAATTATGTCGTGTGTGTTAAAATAAAAAATAACATATATTTCTTTTTGTAAATATTGACACTTTAAGCATTTCTTTTTATAAATATTGTACAACGATCATCTTTTTCCTATTTATTATGTTAAAAAAAAAAAAAATACGATTCGATATTTATTAAATTATTTTTTTTTTTTTTTTTAATTTTATTTTATAACCGTCGTTGAGCAGCCGACCCAATTTCATGGGTTTACGACTACTAATATTCAACTCCGTAGCCTTGTAATTTTGAACCAATCCAGCAGACAAGGAAACTCCTGGATCAGTACCCCCAGAGGTATTGATTTGTTATGGGAACATGGAGGACTTTGAGACTCGACAGATTTAACGTGCATCAGTCACCATTTACTACACGGGGAGTCTTCGGCCGGCGAGGATCGAACCCACGACCTCTTAGACATGGGTCCAGTGCCCTACCGACCAGGCTATCCCGGCCCCCAGATTAAATTATTAATATTGTGTATACAATAAATATTTTTAAGAATAATATATATTATAGAAAAAAATCCTTTTTGCCTTTAATTATTTTTTTTATTTTTTTTTTTTATACTACGCTTATATGTCATTGTCATATTTTATATCCAAAACACTAACGCTTCTACTCTTAGGATATCTGTAATAGTATTATAACTATGCGATTGACGAATTTGTATTTGCGTGGACTATGATGCAAATTACAATTTTCATAAAAATTATCTCAAACGTCATGAAGAAAAAAAAAAAAAAAGAAGAAAAAAAAAATGAAAAAGTTCACTCGGTGTGTGTTAAAATATGTCGTGACAGAGTTTCGTGGTTTTCCTGTTCGTTCAACCCAAATAAGGACTAAATTATCATTTTTCATCACAAAATTATTTCATGCAATTTTTCATGCGTTATTACGGGAAAGAGGAGATTAAGCACGAAGCGTTCACCAATTCATACGATCACTTCACAACTATTTTAGTTTCTTTTTACAGAATGTTGCATCGAAATTAAGAAAAAATTCAATTAAAAGATATAAAAAAATTTTATTGCAATAATGAGGATTTAATTCCCTTCTCTATTGGGATAAAATTTAGATTTAATAATCATATATTAACTTTGGCGAACTTGTTTTTGAAAGCCTTACTTCATATATATACCAAATAAAGGTTAAAATAAAGGTTAAATGTTTATTCTTTCATCAAACAAAATTTTAGGCAGTTATTTGCTATTTATTATCTTGATCTAATACTTTGAGTTAATATAATAGTTTTTATTTATTTATTTATTTGAATAATCATTTCCTATTCTCCAAAATAAGGACTTCCTTTTTCTCTAAAATAAAGGATTTCTCTAAAATAAAGGAAGTATGTAAGCAATACTGGTAACACTCTCTGAATCGTAATTTATTTTTCGTCAATGAAGCGATTTAACAATAATGTCAGTTTAACTATTAATATAGCTTTAGAATTTGAAATAGTTATTTACTATTCATTATTTTAATTGAATACCTTGATTGAATATAGTTAATTTGTTTATATTAATTGTTTCTTTGTATGATCATTTCCTATTTAAGAAAAAAGTAACAAAAAACAGCTGAAATGATAAAATAAGTTTCATATATGCGTAGCGTAACCGTCATATTTCTCTAAAATTAAGGAGGTATGTGCGCAATACTGATCCCACTCTTAGAATCGTAATATACTCGTATTTCTCTTTAATGAAGCTATTTAACAATAATGTTAATTTAACAATTAACATTTCTTTAGAATTTAAGACAGTTATTTACTATTCATTGTTTTAATTAATAAGTTGAGTCAACATAGTTATTTTTTTTCTTTTTGTATAATCAATTTCTATTTAAGGAAAAAGTAGCAAAAAATAAGTTTAATATACACAGCGTAACTACCAATTTGTCTGAAAAGTAAAGATGGTCTTTGCGCAATACCAAATGCACTGTTAAATATTTTTTGTTAAAGAGGTTATTTAGCAATATTGCGAATTTAACTACTAATATTTCTTTAGAATTTCAAACAATTATTCAATATTCAATATCTTAATTACATACCTTGAATGAACAAAATTAATTTTATTGAATTCTTATTCACTAATATATATATATATATATATATATATATATATATATATATATATATATATATATATATATATATATATATATATATATATATATATATATATATATATGTATGTATGTATATACACTAGCGTGCAAAAGTTTTTAGTTAACGCATGAAAGACGTAATCTTTCTATGCGGGTTTTTATTTTTATTATTATATTATTATTATTATTTTGTAGAGATGATTTTCGTTTTATTTAGTCAAGCCAACATATATATATAACACTTGATTTCAGATTTTTACTTTTCTTGCAATTTAATGGAAAATGTAATCTTCTTGGGATTACATTTAAATCTTTGCACTCAGTTCAGTTGAATATTTCTTCTTTTATATAATTCGAGTCTTGTAAGAACTAATTCTTCAAAAATAAATGTCAATAATTAATTAAAGTTAAAATCATGATTTCCGAAAATAAATATGCAAAACTTATGCTTATTTGTTAGCATTGTATCTTTCAATTGTATTTTCATCCAATTCTTAGATATAAGAAAATCGCTTCACGAAAAACAAATACCCGACTGATATGAAAATTGCATTTGATTTAAAGTGACTTTCAAAGAGCTAACTTTGCTTTCTGGTTTATAAGCATATTAAGAATGTTTAGGAATAAAATTATACATTATTTATAACATTTCCAATCAACCATCTATAACAGTATTTCCCAAACTTATGACTTTTGTGTACCCGTTCTAAATTTTTCGTAATCGTAATTTTTGTAATTTTTCGTTTTCGGGCTGTTTACCACTAATAAAAAAAAAATTTATGTATTTTTTTAAAAATCTGTTTATTTAGAATGGAGAATAAAGTTAAAAATCACATCTGGCTGTTGACACCAATAATTATTAACTGTTAACTCTGCAAAAAATAGTCAAAAGAAAAATACGTAATCGTTAACTTTCATGGCTAGATTTGTTTTTAAATAAATCTTTTTGAAATATTCGTTTGTTGCAAAATATTTCGCCTAAGAACGCGTACCCCCGCTAAACTGTTCCTGTATCCCTGGGGGACCACACTTTGGGAAACACTGATCTATAATATTGAGTTTGACCAAAGACTTTTGCACGCTAGTGTGTGTGTGTGTATATATATATATATATATATATATATATATATATATATATATATATATATATATATATATATATATATACAGCAAAATAAATAAATACAAAAAAACCAGAAAAAAATTAAGAAAAACAATAAGTATCATTTATTGAGCATAAGCTGCAAGTAAATAGAACTCATAAGATAAGTTCAAAATGAAGATAAAACAAAGGTAAATTACAGACAAATGAAAAAAGGGGGGGACAATAGATACCCAACTAAAGTAATAAAATTCTATATAAAATCATTGAATTAATCGCATATTTTGTAAATAAATTTACTAAACATTTTCTTTGTTAATTTATACAATTTTCCCATGTGCAAATCCATTTCGGGTAAATCCGTAGCCAAAAAATTTTTTACTAAAGATTTCTCCGTTAATTTGTATAATTTTTCCTTGTGCAAATCCATTTCGGGCAAATCCTTGGTCAAAATTATTTACTAAAAAATACCTTTACTAAAAAATACCTTTACTAAAAAATTCCTTTGTTAATTTATAATATTTTTCCATGTGCAAATCCATTTCGGGAAAATCCGTGGCTAAAATTATTTACTAAAAAATTTCTTTATTAATTTATACAATTTTTCCATGTGCAAATCCATTTCGGGCAAATCCGTGGCTAAAATTATTTACTAAAATAAGTTGTTTTTCTTTTTTATTTTTTCTTTGTTAAATTATACAATTTTTCCATGTGCAAATCCATTTCGGGCAAATCCGTGGCTAAAATTATTTACTAAAAAGATTTCTTTGTCAATTTATATAATTTTTCCATGTGCAAATCCATTTCGGGCAAATCCGTGGCTAAAATTATGTGCAGAACTGGCAATTTATGTTTCCTTCTCTTTTCTATTTTATATTTTTTTCTTAAATAAATATTTATTTTCTAAAATTATTTATAGTCAACTTCTTTAAATTATCCAGTATAATATTACCTCGCGCACATCCGTTTTCTGGCCCACCCTTGGTAACTAACAAATCAAACGCACTTCAGTAATGCAGCATGAACGCACTTTAAACTCCTCTAGTTACCCTCAATTTGCGCTTTTGTTTTCATATTTTGCAATCTGGCAATCTTGTTACGTAAACATTTTAAATCATTCTTGAAAAATTTCCCGTTCATGTAAGTTCATTATATTTCACTACTCGCTTTATAGATATTGTTTTATTCTGCTCTTCCTTTATATTTTATTTTCTGTTTTACGTGTTATTTTTACTTATTGTGTTTAATTTTATTTGTCGTAATTTTTGTAAAAAAAATTTTTGAGTGCTCCTCACGCTATTGTATAGATATATTTTGCTTTGGCTATATTGATACAATATTAGAAAGCACTATTTTTCGGATATAATCGTGTGGGCTGATGAAAAGATTATATCTTTTATTTTCCGGTTTTTTTTAAAAACTTTTATAATTTTTTTTTAATTAGTTTTTTTTTCTTTCCCCTGTTGTATGTTATTATTCCCCCCCCCCGCTTTTTTTCATTTGTCTGTAATTTATCTTTGTTTTATCTACATTTTGAACTTATATATACATATATATATATTTCCACAGTTATGGAAAAATACGCAAAAAGGAAAATAAACATCAAGGAGTCAAAACTTTCAACTGCTCTCCTGACCAAACTATCGGGACCAGATTAGGAACCTCAGAGGCCTTAAGCACTTAAAAGACTTTGTTGCTCCTAAAATGTAATTAAGAACATCAATACAAATAAAAAATATTTTTCTTAAATAAAAGTAAAGCAAATTTACGAAAATTAATAAATATATGTAACAGCCAAATTGAACCCTTTTTGTAGAGGATCTGGTGGAAATCAAAATGTTTCAATTAATTCCTTAATGGGTTTTCAACGCTAATCACGTTTTTTTGCGAGTTTAGAGCAAAATTATAATAATTTGGACATTTTTGGTGTTTTTATTAATTTTTTTTTTTTTTTTTAAATTTCCTAACTCACAAGCTATTTTTCTTCTTTTTTTTCATTTTAATTCCACAAAATAAAATAAAAATTTACCCAAACCTTCCAGGTATTCCGTAAAGTCTCTTCATACGTTTTTCAAATTTTTTGCTAAAAATATTTTTATTGTGAGTCTTAAGTTATTTATGCAAAACAAAAAAATTATCAAATTGTAACGAATTTTTATGGAGATATATATAAAAGCTCTAATTCAGTATAAATACGGAATTAATAATCAACTCTTTTTTTTTTTAATCTCTGAAAATATTGGGAAACCTATGACAGTAGTCCGTGAGTTTATAAAAGGTTTCTTGTTACTAGCATTTATTATTATTACCAAGGGAATTAATTCACTTTCTCCGTCTTTAGAAAGGGCGTTTAACTTTTCTTGTTTTAGGTGTGACAAAATCGTATTATTTTCTGCTTTTTCACTCACATGATAAACGTGAATTTTAATTTACACTATTATTTTATTTATTGCAATCAATCAAAAATGTTTCGCACATTTATTATGTTGAATGTAAAACAGTTAAAATTTTGAATTAATAATCAGATAACTTTATAATTGAACCCTTTATATGTTGTTTCACTTTGATTTCATTTCTGTGAAAACCCATGGGTTTTATATGTAAGTGATAAAGCGGTTACTTTATAACTAACAAAATGCTTTCATTAGTATTAAGCACTAATTTTATTGTAAATTCACAAATAGTCTGAGCAGCCAGACAAAAAAAGATTTTTTTGTTTTTATTTTTTAATATTTTATTTACACAATTTATTGACTAGAGCAATCGGTGTTTGCCTGTTGGTCTGACCGCAGAGCGGTGAGAGTCAAATATTTTAAAAAGATTGTAATAAGTGACAGACTGCATGCAAATGAAGTGAAATTTAGTTTTAATCAATTAGAAAAGTTGCCTTTTTCCCACTCTAATAAAAGATTTTAAATCTATTAATTTGAAAAACAACTGTTACCAACCAATTGTACTGTTACAGACCTATTTTTAAATTAACAGTTAAATAACTTAACCATTCAACTAGTATTCTTATTGTATTTAGGATCTTTGATGTAACGTACGTAACGAATGTCAGAACATAAATAAACTAAGACTATCTCTGATGGGTGCCGTGGTAGCCCAGTAGTTAGAAAATGGACGATTACAGTCAATTTTTTTTTTTTTTTTCTAAATTTTAATGCATTTAGAATCCCTCAAAATTCTTAGAAAACAGTTTATTACTTTCCTAAGAAGGTTATTTATTTAGTTATTTTTAATTAAAAAAACGCATACTTTCGTTTTCACCTGAAATGGGAAGTCACGTGATTATTCACGAACTGACGTCACACGTGTCCATCTGCCGTTCACTTATTATCGCTGTGCTGTGAAAGCCAATACGTTCTTGCTTTCGTTTGAATTTTCGTAATTAAATCCAACTATTTTAGATGTTCGATAACTATCGGTATAAAATATTACGCCCTAATATCGCTTGATAAAAATGTGGGTTTAATATAACTTATTTTTATGATGTTAAATTTCAATGGTAGCCACTGAAACATTGTTAATAGTTGACGAAATTTTCTAGCTCTGAATATTTAAGATTTTTTAGTTCAATAAATAAAAGTGTATGCTATTGCTTATTAAATGATGCGTTATAAATACAAAATAACTTCGTTTTTTTTTTTCCTTCATTTTTTTTAACCATATTAATCTTAATTTTAATGTATACTTCAAATTCATTTCGAAGATTTATTTTCATCTTAAGTGAAAGAAATGTTGGATAATTTTTTTTATGTAGAATAAATAGTTTTAGATTTTAAAATGTAGGAAAGCTTAAGTTATTGATATTTTTTATTTATTCATTCTAGCGTGAATTCAAAGTATGCAATTGTCTTCAGCATAACAGTAGCCTTTTAAAACAGTTGTGATTCCAGCAAAACTTTAAATTCATTCTTTCAACAAAAAAATGTAAAGTTACAAGAAAAAAAATTATATATTCCAGTAGATTTTATTAACTTTATTTTAATTGCCTTAATCTATGTAATAAGAGTATTTGAAATCAAGCATATGCATTTACTTAGTTCTTTATTTCAGAAACAGGAATTGAATTTTATAAATGCATATAAAATTATTTTTTCGCCATAGCAAAGTTCCTATTTACTCAAAGAATAAAAATATTGAGAAAAAATATCAACATTGCTGTTTATTTTTTAATTATTTAATAAATAATCAAGATTGTGCATTAGAATTTCTTTCCATTTTCTATAAGTTAATTTTTTATTATTGTTCTTTAGCTTTAGTGAAGCAAAAACTTCTAGCTTAATGATATTCGCTGAAATTTTGTGGATAAATGAGTTAATTAGATGTGGATAAATGAGAAATTAAGTGAAATTTTAAGTATAACTAGATTATGGTGATGAGGATGGTCAGATATATTTCAATGGACTAGTTTCTTGAAAGTGTTGATACGTTTTCGGTTATACCAAATGCTTAACTTAAGATTTTTTCAACTACTTTAATTAATTTTTTCAATTAAAAATCTATAATGTATTAATTTTGCTATTTCAGAATTCTTCATTGCAAGCATTGACAAATAGTTTGCAAAAATAAGGAGAAAAATGAACAATGGCCATATTTTGTTAATACTATATTGCAGAAAAGGGAAATAAAATTTTTTAATTTAAAAATAATTGCTAACTGTAACGAAATTCCTATTTACGCAAGGAATAATAAATATAAGCGTTAATGTGTATTTAAATATTTAATACATAGTAAAAAAACTATGGCATAAACTGCATTATAGTCTGTTCAACGAGAACTGATAGTGAAAGTAAACAAAGCGGCGTGCTATTTGGCGCAATACTGTTGTGCGCTTGGTGCCGAATAATGACAAAGAGCGCCTATCAGTCAAGCAAAAACTCTTATTTCTTATAGCGGGTTGTTTGTTTCGCCGTGGTGTCTTTTTGCAGGTGTTTCATGAGCAATATGGAAAATAAAGTGATGGATTTCAGTCCTCCTAAAAAACGGCACAAGAAATCTTACATAAGTAAAGCTGAGAAGGAAATATATAATATTGAACATTTATAAAACAGAAGTGCATTCAAAACCAGATGTTCTAATCACTGATGTGGCTGACCATGTGGCCTCTGCATCGGGAGTTAGCACAGCTTCTGTTTTCAGAATTATTAAAGAATATAAAAGGGATAATATATTGGATTCACCGAAGAGGACTAAATCTCGTAAAACTTTTTTGGATGGCATTTGGACGATTTCGACAAAAATGCTGTGAGAAGAAAAGTTCATGATTTTTTTCCGCCGTAGCGAAATTCCGACAATAAACAAAGTTCTTAAAGCTGTGAACGATGATTCTGATTTACCAAACTTTAAAAGAACGACATTTTATTCCCTGTTTAAAAAAAAAAAAAAAAAAAAAAAAAAAAAAAAAAAAAAATATTAGGCTTCAAACATCAAAATTGAGTACAGAACAGTTCATTCATTGAAAATGATGAAATAATTTTGTGGAGGAGAAGATATTTAAGAACAATTAACAGAATGAGACAAGAAGGAGGAATTATAAAAGTTATGTTTTGCATAGATATTTATGCAAAATATATTAAAACTAATTTAATTTAAACTTTAAAAAAAATACATTAAAACAATTCTCAAAATAAAATTATGTGTTTACTGAAACATTTAGAAACGTATTTTCATGTAAATATTTAAATTTTGCACTTTCTTATCTAATTTTAAGGTATCAAAAAACCGAATATCGTTTTTCTATAAAAACGAAAGCTCTGTCGATTCAAACGAAATCGCCCATTCAGCGAAAAAACCATTGAACTGGCAAACGTTGGCGATGAAACAGCAACCCTTATGTTTACTTCCACTATCAGTTCTCTTTGATCAGACGATAGTAAATATTTACTTAAAAAGAAAATCCTTCAACTCTAGTAATAAATAAATAAATAAAAGAAGCAACATTACGTTACATTATTTGAATTCTTGAAAATTATCACATAGATTGTAACGATGATGAACTGATATTTTTCAATGGACTATAGATTTATGAAAATATTGATTTGTTTCAATGCAATAATGAATTTTAAAATCATCCATCCTATACCTATATGTATACTATTTCTATCCAATCTGCGATTTTTAATTAAATAATTAGTCTGTAATGGAGCATTATTTTAATTTAAAAGTAAGTGGAAAAAAAAATTATTTTCTATGAACTTTAACACCACTGATTTCAGCCGGAAAAAAATGTTGATTCGCTATAAAAAGCTGTATAACCATTTCTTTAGATATTTTAGTGATAAATAACAATGTTTGAAGTTTTTAAATCTTTCTTTCATTTTGCACACACACTCAAAACCGTAAATTTAATTCACAAAATTTTTACTAATAATTTACAAAGGATGTTCATACGATATACGCGATGTCAAAACTGAAAGAGCATTGAAATAGCCTCAGCGGATGAAGATGGCCCGTTTCCATTTAGCACATGTGACGTCATAACCAATCTGGGATCGTTTTTTATTGCATCACGTACGGAGGCCTTTTGGGGCAATTTAAATGTTTAATAACTAAATAAATTAGCATTTGCCGAAAAAAACTATCAGATTTTCGGTTTCAAAAGAGAATTTCCGATAAATTAAGTATGAAAATAAAAAAAAATCGTTAATTGTCATTTATTTTCATTGTATGTTTCTTAAATCAACATTCAGGGTTGATTTAGATTTTATAATTTTCTGGTAATAATATTCTAATTTGAAATATAAAAAGCAGTTTTATACAACTCATTACTATACCAGAAGGGCAATTTAAAGGATCTTTTTTTTAAGATAAATTTTCCGAAATTGAGATAAAAGTGCTTTTTTTAGAATCCTCCTGAGCGTGAAAATGTCTTCAGTCTTCACTGCTCCCTCCCCACTTTTCTGTAACAGAAGTTCCCACAAAGAAGGACAATTTAAAAGTTTTGAGCTTGTCTTATCTTTAGTATATAGAGAAATAAAAAGAGCAAAAGTACTGGGAGGCAGTTTAGTGGTCTCCAAGATGTTTCAAAGAGGAAAAAGATGCTTTGGCACATTAGTGTGAAAATCAATTTGTTATACTTGCTTACGCATAGCTTCTTCCCTGCTCTAGTTTTGTTCGTCTGTTAAGAAAAAGTACTGGTCATTTTGTGATGGGATACCGGCAATACTTATTTTTAGCTTCCGTGGCATTGAAATAAATATGACACAGTAGCAATTTAGTTTAAACCATGATCACCTGTAAGAACTTACAATCGAATTAAATTACGTAAAAAATATTTCTAGAATTTTCTTTCTCCTTATCATTGGTACTTTGTGGTGCCTCCCCCTTACTTCAGGTGCCCTACCCACGTGCATAGTTGGCTTAATGGCTTATTCGGCCAATCCAGTCATTGATAAGATCAAAAATTATTCAGGGTGTTCCTATAATTTTTTTTTTGTGTGTGTGTGTGTGCAATGTACAAAGAATTATAGAGAAGAATTAGCTCTTTTATTATGCTATTTAGTATTCTTAAATCATATTTTAATTACTGTACCCCATTCTGCCTTTCTTTCTCTATATGTCTGTTATTTAGGGTTGTTGTTTGTTTTTTCACTCGCATTTCAACCTCATCATCAACTTTTTCTAACTTTTATTTGAATAAAATACAACAAAAAAAAACAAATAATTATTTAAATTATAATTTAGAAAATTTATTTTGTGTTCTGATAAAAAGAAATTAAAAGCTCTTAGTGGCAGTATAAAATTTCGCGACGTGCTGGTATTACAAGACCTTTTCTATTACTTTACTAAACTGCCACTAGATTGAGCTGTTGTACTTCAGACGTTATCCAGCTTTCCCCCTCCTTTCTCCCTTAATTATTTCTCCTCATAGGCAATAATTTCGGCAGTGTGAATGAAACGTAAGTATATTTCACACTTCCTTGCAAGACTTATCAGCACTTGAAGTTAGCTTCTAACTCTTAACCGCTAATCTTGTACAAATGAAAATTGTGATACAGGCTAGTCTCTTTCGTTTTAAAAGCTTATTAAAAATAAATAATTATTCTCATAGTGTAAATTATTTGCTTATTTGATGAGGTGTTTTATTAAATTTTTTAAAAGCAACGCTCTAGTCTTGTGTTTATACCTCATACTCTAAATTGTTAAATTTATATAGTTGATTCATCTTGTAAATAGGTGTCATACGCTAGAAATCCAATTATGAAAATTACTGTCTTGTACATTGTATCGAAAGTTTGAGAATTCGTAATCGTTATTTTAAAATTAAAAGAGAATTTCGAAAACAGACCATATTGTCTGAAAAAATGGCCAGTAATTCTTCTTCTGGGCGTAGTTTTTCGTTTAAAGTTGTACTCTTAGGTGAAGGCTGTGTTGGTAAAACTTCATTAGTTCTTAGATATGTCGAAAATAAATTTAATGAAAAGCACTTCAGCACTCTCCAAGTGAGTTTTATAAATTTATATAGTTATATTTCATAAATCTTTTGCAAAGCTATAAATGTTTCACAATTTTTCCTCGTTTGCATTGGTTATGTAATAAATTAACTCAAGTATCTTAAGCTCACCTATAATTATAATGTAAATTTCTTTTCTTTCGTTGGTATATTTATATTTAAAATTTCCCTATGGGTAAAGAGTGTATACTTATCCATTTGTAAATTATCTTCAAAACAAATGTCTATGAATAGGTTTATATTAGTAAAAACCAAAGTGTAATTCTGCATGCTACAGTTTGAAATCAAACAAGGTTATGTCTAAAAATTAATTGGCATTTAATATTTGTTTTAGTGTTCTACAAAATCCAGCCATTCTTCTATTTCGTCTTAATAATTTGAATTTTCTGGGTTTGACAAAATGAGTATCAGTACTCTTCTTTTTCCTCTGCTATGTGATTTCAGCATGTTGGAGTGTTAAATAAGTTTAAGTGCTTGATTCCATTTTTAGTAAGGACAAATACTTAGACATAACGAAGCTGCTGTCAAATCTGTCTAGTTCACTACTAGAAAATAGATATTTAAAATATCCCTCGTTTAGCTATTTTTTTATTTTATACAAAAGAAAATATAAGGCTTTATGAATTATTTTTTTAAATAGCAATATAGTTAAATCTTTTTAAATGTTTTCTGAATATTCAGAAGTAATTAATTTTTGAGGATTGTTTTGCATTAAAATATATATTTTGCTAAAAATACCCAAAAATATACGTTTACGAACCTGTCTTCCCAAGAGTTTCTAGGCGATCCAAACATTATACACCAGACCAAAATAATCTACTGTACAAAGAAGAAAACCAAAATTGTCTTAAAATATTTGAACAAGTTGTGTACATTGATTAGTGATCTGCTTTGTGCTACTAAATCTTACACTTTATTCAATTTTTTGAATTCTTTTTTTATTGTCAGTAAGGAATATTTCTGTATCGCAGTCTACACCAAAATAATGACAAAGTCTTGATGACTTCCATGTAGGAACCTGTGTGTTTTAAAAATATGCTTATTTTAAAAGCGCTTTTATTATTAGGTATTGGTAGATAGTGATTATTTTTCAGTTTTCCAAAATGTGATTTTTTTTCAATTCAACATTTTCCATTTAACATTTTTATAATTCATTTAATTACAATCTGTTTAGGCATGCTGTTGTCCGTATCATGTGAAAGAGCTATTGGTGAATTACTTACCCGAATGTGCGCACTTTGTGCTGAATTCAGCAAGAATTCTTGGACTCGCGTTTGTAACTCTGCATTTTGTGTGAAATTCACAATTTCATGGTTTCATCCCTCACCCTATCAAGTCCAACCAAAAATCTTGAATTTTTTCTGATAATTGAAATCAATTAAGAATTGCCAAATTTTATAACAAAATAACAAAAGAAAATTTTATTATTTTTTTTCTTATTAAATTTTTCCTTGGTGTAACCTGATCATCGTCGTTGCCCATCTCAGGCCAACCAAATGACATTTTCACTCTATTCTGCTTAAAGGTCATTACCACAATCTTTGAGCTTGACTTGATCATTCACTAATTAAGTATTTTCATGTATGTCAAGAGCAGTTAACAATAACAGAGGTTCGCCACTTCAAAATTTCTATCTGTTTTTTATTTTTTTGTTTAATTTAATAAAGATAGGAATTAATAGAGAATTTTTAATCACTGAGTTTGTTTCTGAAGGACTATCCACAAGTTAAAATATATTTTTTGAAAGCCTTCAAGCAAATTCACTAAAACAAATTTCATTGTTAATTTTGATGTTCAGCTTTTTAATTAGTAGTGCTTTTTTTTTTCCTTCTTCAGAATATTATATTCTTAACTATTTAAATTATTCTTTCAATCGTAAGTGAATTATATTTATATATTTTTTTGATGTTCAGCGGTTTAAGTTAGGCTTTTTTTCCCTTCATAATAATTATATTATTAATTATTTAAATCATTTTTTCAGTCATTATTAAATAGGATTCTACTTTATTTTAGGCTTCCTTTTTGAACAAAAAGCTAAATATTGCTGGCAAAAAAGTTAACCTGGCCATATGGGTAAGTTATCTAGTCATGTATTAAATCATGTTTCATATATTAAATCATGTATCATGTTTTAAAATGCATATATTATTAATCTTCAATATATCTTTTACATATCTTCAATATATCTTTATGAATAATATATTTTCAAATATTTTTCTCTTAAGCTTTTAACATAACCTAAATTTAATATAACTTAAATTTTTTAAATTTAATAATTACAATTTAATTTTTATTATTTATAACTTAAATTTAATGTAGAATCAGAATTTTAAAATTTATACTGAATTTTAAAATTCTATATTTTATTATTTAAGAGTCATTTTAAGTATTCATTCTTAACAACTAAAAAAAAAAAAAAAATTTATTAGAAATATTGAAGATAAATGGAAAACTAAGTAACCTCTATTTCTTTAAAAATAAAGTTTAAAAAAAGTGAGATAGAAAAAAAATATGTATCCTCTATTTCTCTTTTTAAAAAAAAGTGAAGAATAAAGTCTCTTCTTAATTGATGCGTCATGATAAGATTGTTTATGAATTTTTACATAGCCATATTTTTAGAAAAAAGTAGGCATAAAAGATTAACAATCATTAGAAATGCTTTTTAAAAAAATTATGTATCATAGTAAAAATGTTGATAAAAAGGAAAAGTTATATAAAATGAACAGTATAAGAAAAACAGAAAAAAAAAATTCTTCTGAAATGTAACTATAACGTTGAGAATCACACTTTTCTAGGTTACTGTTATCTGTCTTACCATTCTGAAAAAAAGTGACAATAAACGAATATAGTCTAAAATAAACGCTCCATTAAAATGCTGCATATTAATTGAAACAGAAAAATATAAAAAAAAGTTTAAAAATGATGAATTAGACTTGCCTGAATATTATTATGAAAAGAAAATCAGCAGTACAAAACTTATGGTTCCGTATAAAGTAATCTAGTTTCTATTTGTCTTTAAAAATATACATGAACGAGCTTTAGAACTTAACCTTTTCCAGAGGGCTGTGACAGCAGTTGTCACATCTGATCTTGGGGTCCGCTGGTGGGCATGTGACACTTTCATCGTAAGAATAGGGGAAGGAATCTCCTCCACAGTTAAGACAGAGGATCAAGTTACAGAGGGATGTATTTTATTGTTTTAGTCAGTACGGGAGGTCTCACCTTTTTAAGTTAAGGGGAGAAAAAGTTCTTTGCATTTCCCACCTACCTTCAAACATCTATTCCAAATTTGGGTATTTTTTCGTTTGTCTGCCGTTTTCTTACTTCTTTAGTCCGTTTCAATGTTGCTATTTTTTTGTTCTAGTTGTAAGTTTTTTTTTGATAAATTAATTTCTTTATTACAAATATAATTTAACGAATATTTTCAATTGTATATAAGAAAATATGGAATAATCAGAATCGAAAAGCGCTCTTTTAAGTAAATTGAAATTAAATATCAAAGCAATATATTTTACATAAACTCAAATAAATAGTTTTTTTAGGTTCTGTTTTAAATTTATGTTATATACAGTAAAACCTGTCTATAACGATACTGTTGGGACCTAAATAAAATATTGTTATAGGCAGGTTATGGTTATAGACAGGTCTGAAATTTAAAAGTATACGTTTAAAACTGATGATAAATTAAACTTCTTTTATAGGCTCCAAAATTTTACTTAGAATTATGAAAAAGCACACAAGAAAAATTTGCTTACAATTTTATGAATCAAAACAGAAATTATTTAGAAAAATAATCGGTTAGTTTTGTTCGCTTATTTTTGGAAGCAATTGCCATTTCCATGCACATAGATTTCAGTCCATCTAATGAATTCGAATGAACATCAATTACATTTGGTAATGTTGCAACAAAATCTTGCAAAGTGTTAATTAGCAATATGGCATTCTCGGGTGAAATTTGAGTCCTGTTTTGAGAACAGTCAGCTGCTTCTTCCTCATCACTTTGACCACCCGGGATAACTTCTGCTAAAATGTCTTCATCACTTGCACCACTGAAAACCAACACATCATTATCTAAATTTAAAAATTCATCTGCGTTAAATAGAAATGATGTATTAGATGATCTTTGGAAATCACTGACAATCGAATTTAAGCCTGCCACACATTTTTCTTCATCAGTGATTTCAGTAAGCTCAGTTTCTGCGTTTCCGTTGCTTTTATCCTCAAAGAAAGAAGCTTTCTTCCAACAATTTTTGGTGGTGGATTGTGTCAACCCTCCGGAAATCCAATCACATGCATTTTTTACATCAACTGCATAAGGATTTGGGAGTTTATTATCCAGATTATAAACAACGTTCTGAACTAATCTTTTTCGATAGTATCCTTTGAAACATTTTATTATTCCCAAATCTAATGGCTGTAGAATCGACGTGCAATTTGGGGGAAAATTAAACAATTTTATATTTTTCTAACTTGGAGGATTGTTGTGAGGAGTGCAGTTGTCAACTAAGAGAGCTATTTTTTTCTTCTTTCTTTTCATCTCCTTATTCACATCAAGCAGCCAGTTGTTAAATATTTCTTCTGTCATCCAGGCTCTTTTGTTTGCCTTGTAGTCAACTGGTAAACTTTTCACATTCTTAAAACATCTAGGTTTAGCGTATTTGTCTATAACGAACGGCTTCAGTTTATCGGTTCCAATACTGTTTGCACAAAGTAGAACAGTTAACCTCTGTTTTGATTTTTTACCGCCTTTACAATTTTCTCCCTTAAATGCCATTGTTTTATCTGGCATGAGCTGATAAAATAAGCTAGTTTCATCAGCATTGTACACGTTTTCTGGAGAATAAGTTTTTTCAATAGTCTCTTTTCCTCATTGCTTCCAGGATGCAACATCATTGACTGGAACTGACTTTTCTTCACCTGAGATGGTTTTAAAAACAATACCATGACGTTCTCGAAATGATGTAATCCACCCATTGCTGGCTTTAAACTCATTGTTGCCTAGCAAAGACGCAAATGTTCTTGCTTTTTCTGCAATCATTGGACCACTAATTGGCACATTTTGTTGTCTCCTTTCGTGGAACCATCTTAGTGTAGCTTTGTCTAAAAGTGGCTTTTTTTCTCAGAAACAACGGAAGAATATTACATACGAAGGAGATGGGGGAAAGAAAAAAAAAACATTTTGTTAACTCACATTTAGGCAGGATGGGGAGTCGTTTTCCAATGGTAGAAAAATCAGAATAGAACTATCAACTATCAAAAGAGGAAAAATTATCGTTGTAAACATGTTTAACTGAAAAGTGGTTATCGCTATAAACAGGTTAAAAATACATTGAGTAAATAGGAATTTCACCGGGACCTCAAGGAAATATCGCTATAAACAGGTTTAGCGTTATAGACAGTATCGTTATACACAGGTTTCACTGTATAAAGTTATTGAAATTTTAAAATTTTGATTATATTTGCTGCAGTTTAAAAAAAAAATGATGTTACATGATTTTAAAAAAATATCTGCATTTCCGAGGAAGAATATATACATTTACTACGCAAGAGTATCCATTCATACTTAAGGATACATAAATATTTCAAATATCATATTTATAAATATATAATTTATAATACTAATGTATTTTCTATATTTAAGAAATTGAAATCATAAACGCTATTTTTAACTTTTTTTTACATAACCATTTTCCTTTGGTGGCAATTTTCATGTTTCTTTCCCTCATTCTACACACAGTTCAACTTTTAGGTATAGGTTCTAGAAATTCTTTTAATATCTCAGTTTTGTAACTTTTTATAAGATTAAGACTAAATTTTTGAACAATAAAATTCTATAAATCTACTACATGAGTAAGTTGAAGTCTATATTTTTGAATATCTATATTTTTAAAAAAATGTAAAAGAAGAAAAAAAATATTATATATGCTACGCAGTTTCAATAAAGTGCTTACTTTTCATGAAATTTACTGCAAAATAAAAGAAATGAGCCCAATTGTTTTATGTTAATCATTTGCAACTGAAACACATTAACTGAAATATTTCTGAGTTTTCGCTTTTTTGGAACTATTTTAAAAAGACATAAGGGAAGTTAACGAAAAATATTTTTAGAAATTTAGAACGCATATTAGATTCTAACTAAGAGTTCATGGGATAAATGTGCTTAGAAATGAGTTTTTATTTTTAGAGTTCCGTTAACGCATAAAATATTTTTTAAAGGAATAATTTAAACTAATAATTAAACTAATAAATTAAAAAATTTTCTATGATTATTTCTAAATAATTAACATAGTTATTATAGTTTATAATTTTTTAAGAAATCTTAAAAATTTATAAAATAAAAAGAATTTATTTGATAACATAATTTACAATCAAAATGATCTTGCTTTCTTAAAAAGAGAGGATCTTTCAAATAAGGCAAAATTATCCTCATTTACCTTGCCTTTTTATTTCATTATTATTATAAATAATAATAATAATAAATAATAATAATAATAAATAAATGACTCTGATGAATAAAGAGAAAAATAATTTATCATTTATTGAAGTGACCGGTATTTTTCATAAGTCGATTGATGAAAAAGATGAAAATAAAATAATTCAGTCAAAGAGTTAATATCAAATTAAATTTCCTATATTTTCTTTCATTGGCTATGACTCAAGTCTCTTCACTAATAACTCAGACTCAAGAGACCTGTCTACAAAAATATGACATTACTACTATTTATGTTCTTTCCCAAGATTTATAATCTTTCGATAAAATTATAAATTTTCAGCAATGTTACAAATATTTATTAAGTAAAATATTGATATTTATAATGTTTAATATAGATATTTATAATTAACTAAATTAAGACCACGAAAAAGAACTCTTTATGCATATAAGAATAAATTCCAAAAAAAATCTATTTTACTCGCGAACAAATTTTTTTTACGCTCAAATGTTCATGCAATATTTTATTGATGCTAGTCATACTAATGTCGTGTACCATTCAGAATTGACCGTTCTGCGTTGCTCTAACGCCACTGTTGCCACCACATGACCGTTAATGCCGAAGAAACAGGCAATCATTTGTTTCGATGTGCTTCTTCCTCGTACAACTTTTGTTGGTTTTGCCTCGTCTTTGAAGACCCATACAGTTGATTGCTGTTTTGTTTCCGGCTCATATGCATAGATCCATGATTCGTCACCTGTGTAGATGTTATACACAGCCTTTGATGTACCTTGAACGTATTTTTCCAACATTTCCTTGCACCAATCGACACGAGCCTTTTTTTTGAGCGTTTGTCAGATTATGCGGGATCCAACGCGAACAAATTTTTTTTACGCTCAAATGTTCATGCAATATTTTATTGATGCTAGTCATACTAATGTCCAAAGACGCCTCTATCTCACGGTATGTCACATGACGATCTTGCTTTATCAGTTCACGCACAGCATCGATCTTTTCTGGCACAACAACGGATTTTGGACGACCTGCACGGGATTCGTCCTGGATCGAACATCGACCACGATTAAATTCGTTATACCAATTTTTTACAGTGCTGTAGGATGGCGCTTTATCGCTGAATAAAGAATTAAGTTCATCGAAGCACTCTTGTCTTGACAATCCACGTCGAAAGTTATGAAAAATAATGGCACGAAAATGTTCACGATTCAATTCCATTTTTTGAAAGAGAAGAACTTTTCAATTTACTGTCAACAACACAAATGAAGCTATAATGGTAAATCGTCTGCTGAATTTATGTTTAAAAATATCAAACTTTCGATTAAAATCGTCTGCGATCGCCTAGCAACACTTACTGTTGCCAAGGCCAGAAATATAAATAGCAACCCTCGTATAAATGGGAAAATTCCAATACTCTTCCTCAAGACAAATCTATTGGAATAATTGATGCGATATTTCTGAATAAAGAATAATTATCCTAAGATAAAAATTATTCTTTATATGTGTCGATATTGAAAAAAGATATTTGTTGAAAAAGAGTATGAAAATAAAAAAAGGAAACAGTAATCAAACTTACTGGTGTGTTGCAAAAAGCGGTTTAGGTTTAAATGTAGAATAATTAAACAGTTAACAAAATTCAGGAGAAGGTAAAATATTTGAAGTTGTGCTTACAGCTTGAATCGAATATAATAAGATTAAAGATATATTTAGTCGATAAAAATTTTAAACAAGTAATATGTTAGTGCTACCATCTATGAGAAAACTAGAAAAAAGTTTAATATTCAGAAATTAACTAAATTAGACCCAAAATAAGAAGAAAATGTTATTACAATTTATAAAAATGTAGTAATTTAATTAAGACTAAAAAAGGAAAAATCATTCATTTTCATTTCATCATTCATAGGGTAACTTATTTTAAAGTCAGAGCCTGCACATATGGATAGAAAGCCGTTTATAGACTTTATCCTTCATTCGTACATCCTTATATAATTTTAAAGTTTACACATTCCCATCTTTCATAGGGTGACGTATTTAAAAGTCAGAGCCTGCACACATGGATAGAAAGCCGTTTATAGACTTTATCCTTCATTCATACATCGTTACATAATTTTAAAACTACACGTATGACCTGCATTCATTTAGGGTGGTTGTTAAAAAACCAGAGCCCATTCATTCCATTCTTACAAAAATAATAATAATACAGACCTGCCAACTCTCTTTCCTTTGGCAAGAGTCTCCTGTTTTTGCCTCATACCTTCGCCCTCAGGCCGTCAGAGTGTTTTCTCCTGCTTTTTTCTATTTAGTGCATGATAGAGGGGGGACAAAAATTGTGCTTCAATCTGTGTGATTTCCTTCCCAATTTGTGCTTCAGATCATGCTGGGCATTTATTTAGAAAAATGTTACCCGGTAGCAACATCGCTAAAAATTACGAGTGTGCACGAACCAAAACAATAGCAATAACCGATGAAATGGCAAAATTGGAGAGGAAATATAACTTGGATACCATTAGGCAAAATGTTTTTTCACTTTTTATAAATGGCAGTTTTTAAAAAAATGCTAAATCAGCAACATTTACAGTTTTAAAACAGTAGCAGTTAAAAAAAAATAAGAAATACATTTATAAAGTATTGTATTCATTATTGACATATTTTGTTAATTTTGAACCTCTTCCTAAATTTTAAGAAAATCAAAAGATGTGTTTTAATATAATTCTATAGAACCTTATATTTTATAGTAAGAAAACATGCCTTTATTAGTCTGTGTCAGAATCTTATTGTGGTCTATTTTATGTAATGTAAATAATATATTTTGAAATAAACTTCTTGTAGGAAATGTGAATCAAGTTTAATTTTCAATATTGCGCTATGTCGTGATACAGAAAGAGTCTCCTGCTTTTTTATTTTCTAAGGTTGGCAGGTCTGATAATATAATTAAAAATAATAATATATATATATGTATGTATGACTGTCGGCAAAACAAACTTCAACACCCTCTCTCTCGAATCAGTTAGCGACAGGTCTGAAAGTGACACTATATTCTCGTGTTCGAAAATGAAAGTAATTTTAAATATTATATCATTTAATTATACTGAATTTTTTTTTTTTTTTTTTACTTAGTGCCTCTGTAATCTCTATGAAGCTTTATTTATATTTACTTAATATTTGAAAATAATACAGTCAAGAACAAGCAAGTCCATGTGTGTGTATTTTGGTGCATATTTCTAAATTTATGACAGCATAGTAGTCAAGTGAAATCTCAAAGTATTATGAGTGTTTAATTTTACATCTATAATATTTACATCTATATATAATTTACATTTTATAATATTTTATATGTATTTTAATTAATTGTTTTACATTAAGGTACTACATACATAAATTTAATGACTTTTTTGTTGTTTTTTATATCTATAATTTTAAAATTTTACTCCCTCGAATATATTTTTTTTTTTTATAATTAATGTTAGTTTCTTACAGTTAGTTTGTACAGACAGTTTGCATAATCAAAATATAGTATTGAAACTGAGGTTTAATGCAGTATTGCATTGTACTTAGATAAAACTTCGTTTTTTTTTTTCCCTAAATAATAGATCTATTCATCATTGTATTTAAATAGACCATAATATAACAATATGCATGTTTGTTCCGACTTTAGGGGCATTTAACATTTGAAATATTTATATTCTTTGATTTGGATAAAACTTGAGGTTCAGGTATGTACAGGGTATTTGCGCACCTGGAAAGTCATTAATTTTGGCATTGAGTAAAATTTTTCATGAAATGTCATGATTTTAACTATTTTTTTTTAAAAAAATCATGAAAAGTCATGGGTTTAGGTTGCCGAAAAATCTAATTTTTAAAATTGAATTCAGCCCCTCCCCCAATTTGATGGTGTTCCGAATATCTAAATTTGTAACAAAATCTCCACTCGCAGTCATATTTGATTAAAATATAAAATGTTTTTATCGTGTTCTTTGAAAATTATGGTGTTCTTTCAAAAAATGAAAGAAAGAACATCGTTTCTAGAGCAAATCATCTTTTAACTTCTGTGATTTCGGAATTTTTGTTATTTTATTTTTTTATTTTATCAATTTAAAATTTTAGCTGAAGCAAGCCAGTTATTGGTGAATTTTTTTATTCCGAAATGACGACAGAAAATTCATGAGTATTTCTTTCCTTTCCGATGAAAAAGAAAAGTATCTTTAGAATGTAATTCTGCAGAAAAAAGGGAGGGAAATTATTTGCTTTTGTATTTTTTCAGCTATTTTATTGCTTCAACTCTTTTTTTTTCTTTTTTTTTTTACTCTGTTTTTTAAATTTAAAATCTATAAATATGAAGATGCAGAGTAAAACAATTTTGGTTGTACCTATCATTTCAGAGAATGTTATTATAATGCTTTTTTTAATTTATTGTTGTGTTTTTGCCTGCGAAAATAGTAACTTCGTTAAGTCATGAAAAATTCTTGGAATTAGTCATGAGAAGTCATGAATTTTAAAATCTAAGATGTAGCAGATACCCTGTATGTATACAGTGCACAAAAAAAAAAATCACCCTTAAAACTTTTGATCTAATGGTTGGATGCTCATATTCTAGGACTCAATCTTAATGGTTCGAGAAGGTGACTTCAACTATGCTAATTAATTAGTGCAGGCAATATTTTAAGGTATGAAATCAGACAGAAAAACATATTTTCTCTTAATAAATGTACCTTTTTTTCCGGCCAATTCTGATTTCTGACCCCAAACTATAGGGGGTTGCCGTAAACTGGGAAATATGATACCCATAGTTTGATCAAGAGAGCGATCTAAAGTTGGACCCCGTAATGTTAATTTTTCTTTTTGTGTATTTCACCATAGCTTAAGATCTTTATAAGTGAATTGAACATTTTGTGTACCCAATTATAAAATTCATTTTTCTAAAGATAATTGCATGCAAGAAAATACATTTTAGTAAATATTTATTTTATTTTATAGTGGTCGAAAAAATTTTGAATAGTGAAGTGTACAGTTTTTTATATAAAAGTATGTAATTTTTATCAGGCAAAATACTAAAGTTTAGCTAAAGTGGTCTAATAGTTTCTGAGAAATGGAATTTTAACTCTACGATTTCTTTAATATTCAGTATCTCAAGAACTATTCAACCGATTTCGCTCAAATTTTGTATTTTGTCATGTGAAATTAGATGCTTTAAAATGATGTAAGAAATTTTATACCTCAAAGTTCAAAATTTCTTTGACTATGACAAAATAAAAATAATAAAATATATACATATTTACTTGAATTTATTTTTTTGTATGGAAATATCTTTGGATAGACTAATTTTATAATTGGATGCAAAAATTTTTCAACTCATTTAAAAAGATATCAAGATATGACAAAATCCACAAAATGTAAATTAACATTTAGAGGTCCAAATTTTGGATTGCTCTCATGAGCAAACTACGGGACCATATTTCTCAGATAAATTGCGGATACCCCCTATAATTTGGGAGTGAGAAATTAAAATTCGTCTAAAAGAAGGTGTGTTTTTCAGACAAAGTGCGTTTTTGTGCCTTATTTTGTAACTTAAATTACTATCTGCACTTATTAATTAGCATATTTGAGGTAACCCTCTCAAACCATTGAGTCCTAGAACGTGATGATCCAATCATTAGATTGAAAGCTATTCAGGGTGGTTCTTTTTTTCCCCCCTTTTTTTTTTTTTTTTTTTTTTTTTGATTCCATTGTACATTTCCTTTGTGATGGATACAGAGAAATGTTTTCCCCCCATCAAGCAAATTTTTGAACCACAGCTATAATTATCGTTTTCACTGACAGTAATAACCAAGCCATAATAAAAAGTCCTCCATCACAAGTGTGACCTTCCCCAGAGATAATACCAACACCCTCCAAAATCGGAAGAAAAAACCTCCATATTAACTAACTAAAATACATAACAAATTTTTATTTTAACAATTATTTAATCATATTTGAACATAATGAAAATATCTTAGATTCACTGGTAAAAATATCGTGCAAAATATTTTTAGAGGAACAAAATTAACATGATGGAAAAAAATCCCTTTAGGATTGCAATGCAAAACTGTCGCACCAAGTTGTGATATGTTGCTCTTTAGGGAACCTATTTGTTATGCATCTGGACTTAATGTTTAATTTTTTTCTTACCTAACCACTTTAGACAAATTTTAATTGACTTCATCATGTGTTGAAAGTAGAATAAAATATTTTAATCCCATTAAGTTCACCTATACTACAGTCTTTTTTAAAAATATAAAATATGATTTCACGTTTATTTAAACTTTGATTTCTCAGGAACTATTCTAGCGATTTCACACAAATTTTGTATTTTGCCATGTAAAGTTTTGAAACTTTAAAATTATGTAAAATTTTATTTACCTTGCTATTCAAAAGTTTTTCGACTGATATTAAAGAAAATAATAAAAAATAAAACATATATCTACTAAAATTTAATTTTTGCATGGAATTATCTTTGGACAAATGAATTTTATAATTGTGTGCAAAAATTAACATTAGGGGTCCAAACTTTGGATTGCTGTTCTGACTGAACTATTGGGGCCCTAATTCCCAGATTGCGGCTACCCTCTATATTTTGGGAGTCTGAAATCAGAGTCTATCGGGAAAAAAAGTAAGTTTATTCAGAGAAAGTAGGTTTTGTGTCTGATTTCGTAACCTTAAATATCGTATGCACTAATTAGCATATTTGAGGTCACCCCCTTGAAGCATTAACATGGAATCCTAGAACATGAAGATCATTAGATCTAATGTTATTCAGAGTGATCAGTTTTTTTTTTTTTTTTTTTTTTTTTGTGCACTGTACAGAAATATTAAGAAATAACTTGGTATTCTTTAACGAGTACTACACATTAAATGTTCAGCTATTTGAAAAATGTGTAATTTTATATTTGTTCTCATTAATCAGAGCTCTAACTTAAACAAAACCACATTTATAAGAGACCAATGTATGTTTTGTTGATAGCAATGAAGGAGTTTTGAAATTTTTGTGCAATTCAATGTTTTGCTATGTAGGATACAGCTGGACAGGAAAGATTCCATGCATTAGGACCCATATATTACAGAGATAGCAATGGGGCGATACTTGTTTATGATATAACAGATGAAGACTCTTTCAAAAAGGTATTGATAAAATAATACACGCAATGACAGTTTAATTCAAAAGAGTTCCAATTCAATTATTCCACAAGTTAAAATTTCAATTTTTATAAAATATACATTATGCATTAAAAATTTATTTTCTTTACAGTTAGTTATAAGCAGGGTTTGTTGATTTAAATCAACTGATTTTCTTTTTACATATATATTGATTTTAAAAGTTAAAAAGCAGTGTTTCAAATTATTGATACTTTTATTATTTTCTTTTCTTAGTTTTAAAATTTATTTTAAATAAATTGCTGAATTTATTAATTTTAGTTAACGAAATTATTTTCTTTCTTGGTGTGTGCTAAATTCCAACACATTTGAAATTACATTTTTCAAAATCTTTTGATTCTTGGGATTGAAAGTAGAGATTAAAGTACACATTTAATGCTGTCTTAATATAGACTTACATAGCTAGACTTACATAGCTGAATCGGGACAAATCCGTATAGATTTTTAGAAAGTAATTAATAAACATGATTTTTTTTTTTTTTAGAAAAAAGCAAATACTGTTAGTTAAACTTCTACATTTTGATTGAAAAAGCATGGAATTAAAATCTTCATTATATTTTATTGGTGGAAAATGTATATTTCTAAAGCTTGAGGTTATATTAAAAAGAAATTACTCTAATGTGCCAAAAAATAGAAGAAAAAAAGGATGATGAATTCAGATTTTTTTTCCTTATATAGTGTCATTCTCCCCTTTCAAAGTCTATTTGAATTTGTAGAGTTATTAACTGGTAACTGATATTTTTTTCTCATAATATTCTTGCAGTATCTTTGACATTATCAGATTTTCTATAAGGAAATTTTGTGAAAAAAATTCAAATGAGTACATAGATTTTTAAAAAAAAAATTTTTTTAGCTTAACTTATCTATTTTGATATACAATTAAAAATGAATATAAAAATATATAGATTAAATATTTATTTATTTTGTCATATTAAAAATCAAGAAAAAAAAATCACGATTTTAAATTAAGATAATGGTTTGCTAATTGAAACTTTGAAGCTTAGCGGTACCTTCACAAAATACTTTTTCTTAAAATTGTATTTTTGTGTCTCGTAAGAAATGATAAATCCATATTTTTGTGTTGATTTTTTTAAATAATTTTTAATTTTCACAAATTATGCCTAATTTTTCACAAAATAAGTAACTCACAGAAAAACCTAAACAGACCCCTAATTATTCTTTAAACTCTCTATTTCATCTAAGTCTTTAAATTTCAATCATGCATTTGTTTCAAAATGGTTGCTATTCATTCAAAGCTATGTATTATAATGAAAAATTATTTTAGTAAGTTAGAGCTTCTAAAATATAGTTTTAATATTAATTTAATGTTGAGGAAACATTTATAAAGTTTTTTTAATCATAAATTAAAGTTCTTACAATGTATTTGAAAAAAATCCAAAAAAATCTTTTTTTTTTTTTTTTTTTTTTTTTTTTTTTTTTTTTAAATCGCGAACTCTGGTTATAAGTTAGTATTTCTAAAATAATAAAGAATTATGGGCAAAAATATTCAACATCAGCAACAGAAATTTCAAAATTGAGATTTTTATATATTTTTATGATAAACTGCATATTAAAAAAAAAAATTCAAAATTTATTTTGAATTTTCTGAAATTTTAAGTTAACATTGTTAGAGTTATTGAATGAAAGAAAATAGTTGTCCGGCCCTTTTTCTGTAACTCTATTTAAAAGGGCTTACATTGTTTTGTTTTTTTTTTAAATTGCACTTTGTTTTTTCAATTCAGCTTGTGACAGAAAACTTAAAATTTAGATTTTTACATACAGTTAAACCTTGGTACAACATTGTTTTGAAGACAAATAAATTAACATATTTTTATCATATTTCATTAGTATTAATAAACACATTTTTGTCTTGTTTCATAATTTTCAAGTAAAAAGCTAATCTCCAGCTAAATATTAGATATATTTTAAAATAAAGGTCATTTGATCAACTTTTAAAACAATATATATATATATATATATATATATATATTATTGAAGTTCTTAGGAAACTGTTCTAGTAGCAGAAACCTCTGAATTTATATTCAAAGCCCTTGATTAGATATTTCTATTTACTACTTTTTGTCTGACAGCCAAAAATAAATATGCAGACCCAATTGCTATGCCACATTAACTCTTCTGCTAAGATTCTAGTTCAAACTTTTTTTTTAGATAATTATAATCATTTAGTCTTTTCATTTAAACTTAGCATGCAAATTTACACTTTTTTATTTAAGAAATGGCTTCTCAAATGCAAAATTGCTTGATTTTAGGTCAAAAATTGGGTAAAAGAACTAAGAAAAATGTTGGGGGAAGATGTTTGTCTTTGTATTGCTGGGAATAAAATGGACTTGGAAAAAGATAGAGCTGTACCTATTGGTGAAGCTGAATCGTAAGTAAAAGAAAGCATTAATTTCCATATAAGCAATTACGATATAAAATAATTATTATTTTTTTTTTTTTAATTCAAAGATATGCTGCATCCGTGAAAGCAAAACATTTCATGACTTCAGCCAAGCAGAACCGAGGAATTGAAGAGCTGTTTCTAGATTTGACACGAAGTATGCATTATATCTTAAATGTTTCTGTTGAAAGCTGCCTTAATCAATCTCCTAATCTATAGTGACTAAAACAAAAAAAAAAAATTATTACTTATTTAGGATTTTTTGGTTTATCCCACAGAAGGGTACTGAAATAAGACACACAAGGAAGAAATACTTATTTTTCTTATGTTTTAATTTTTCTTAAAGATACTTTTTAACATTGGTTCTTCAAGTTTTCCCTTAGAATCAATAGAAATCGTTTCAGTGAAGCTCCATGAAATTTTTCATCTTAGTCCTTCCATTTTTTTTCAGGGGTGATTGTATTCCAGCTGTACCTCGAAATTCTGGGTTTGTCCTATCAACCTACCGGATCTAAAAACTAAGAGCACGGCTTGTAATTTAAACCAAATTCTGCGTATCTCAAGACCTGTGGTACCTGAACTTCCCCGTGTTGAATGTATAATGCAATGAAATTTTCTCGAAGTTCTAGGATTTAAAGCTTTTGCTAAATCCTATTAACAAGAGGTTTATAAATATGTGATTCTTCCAGGGGTTCGTTCTAGACTAAAAAAAGGGCAGGGTGCTAAAAATTAAAAAAGGCACTATACTTTTTTAAAAAAAGGGCATTGTATTTTATAAAAATGGCAGATACCTTAGCCTTTTTTGCATAATTTAAATGAATAATTATGTATAAGTTTACTTTTATCACAATTATTAAATGCATAACTATAATTTCCCGAGAAAAAAAGGCTACAGTTTGAATTGAAAAATTAGAAAAGCAATTCAAACAAGGTTTTTTTCCTTTATCTCAATATTTCTTAGTTCACTAAAAATATATTTAAAATTTTTGAAATATATCTTTCTTTCTCAAGTTGATGATTAAAATAACTATTTTCAGGTAAAAAAATGAATATTCATCTTGAAAATAAACTTATTAAGTATCTGGCTCTCCCTAAACAAATAAAATAAACTGCGTTTTCAAGTTTGACTGTTGAAAACGAAGTTCTGAAGTATATACTGGAAAAACAATATTTACAAAAAAAAAAAAAATTTAATGAGTAAATAAAATTGCAAAATAAAATTCATACTCCCAGTCATTTTAAATAAAACATACTGGAATTTTTATATTTGAATTTAGTAGCAGCATTAATATCAAACTTAAACTTCACATTTATCTTTAACTTCACAATATATCAGATCTGATAATTGCAGTGAACCAATGAAAGAGTAAATAAGACTAAAGGAATTTACAGAGCAACAATTAAAAAAAGTAAAAAATAAACTTTTTTATAGCTACGAAGTTGTTTAAAAGAATAAAACTAATACATAAATAATCAGTGTGAAATCAAAATTAAATCCTAATTAACGTAAGAATATTTTTGAAAACAAAAATGCAATAAACAGTTAAAACATCCAATACATTAGCATCAATTAAAATATTAATTATAGGAAAATAAAATTGTAATAAAGTATTACAATAAAAAGTAAATTATGTAAAAAAAGGCATATTTTTAACTCCAAATATCAAACCACACTTAAAAAAAACTAACAAATCAAAGTATAAGCAAAAAATAAATAAAGGATAAAAACGTAGTAAAGGATAAAAGCTGCAAAAAATAAAGGGAGAAATTATTAATAAAAAGAAACAAACTAATAAATAAAAAAACTTCTCAAAAACTAAGTCATTCTAAAAAAATAATAAAAACAACTAATTTAATAAAAATACTACCCAATAATCTGCATTGAATCAAAGTAAAGTCGTACTTCATCAATTCGTGAACATTTGCAAGAACAGAAGGAAAAAGAACGAAGAAGAAAAAAATTATCAAAATGTGATAAGTCAAGATTTTCTCTTACAAAAAATAATTATTATAAATAAGATGGATAAATAGACAAATAAAATTACGATGTTAAAACAACGAAAGTAATAATAAATAACTAAAAAATAAATTCTTTTAATGAGAAATACTGAATCAGCACAAAAAAGTACTATAATACTATATAATAAAGTAAAATATGTATAACTTAACTGAAGTTATTTATTTATTAATGTTAAGCCTAAATTTAATAAACACAATAAAACCAAATTATAACCTATTATCTTGTAAACACCTTCTAATTATTTACATTTTTAGTTAATGTGAATAGAATGTTTATTCTGAATATTTCACAATCAAACTAAAGAAAAAAGGGTTTAAAAATAAGAAACACAAACCTGGAAGCAAAATAGCTTAAGAAACTAATGCTCACACTGTACCCTCTATTATATATCATTGTCACTGTACTAATTATCCCCTCCTAAAGGCGACGCCCCCTGAATGTGAGACTTACCACTGATTTTGCCGATTAGGATTTTTTTTCTTGGTATGGCGTCCTCTTAAGAATAATAGAAGAATCTTGAGGGTGCACCTAATGACGATTCGGAAAAAATAGTTTTTTTTCTCCTTTATCTTCTATTTTGCAGGGGGGAAGTGTCGCAAATTACGTTATCAAAAACGTTCAAGTACGTTACAAGTAAAATTACATTTTTCTATGGAATTTCCATGACTTTTTTTCGAATCTAGTTTCTCTTAAAATTCCTGGTGCGTACAAACTCTGTCATTAAGAGAAATAAAATAAAACAATTACAAATTATTATAATGTTAATAAATAAATTATTAGAAAACATTTATTTGCAACTGCAGCACTTTTTATTGTATTGTACCGTTACCCCTCAAGCTGTGATCTCTTAATTTAACTTTAGTAACGGTTACCCAGGTTCTTCAATAGACAAATAACTAATGAATTACAGGAAACTCTTAACATTGAAAACTCATTTTTATTGCAACTCTAACTCTCCAAAAAGCATAACTCCACTCATTTCCAAATGCTAACATGGGCATAAACACTTCCCTACACTACTTCAAATTCTAGATTTTTCTACAAAAGCTTAACCTATTCAATAACATGCAATTCTAAAATTCTCAAGCATAACATTCAATGTATACAGTTCAAAAAAGACATTTAAGAAATAAAAAGCACTCTCATTCTAAAACTACTAAAATCACTTAAAACTTAGATGATGATATCATGCAATCAAGCTTAAACACCCATGGCTCTACTTAAAGTAAGAACACAGTATAAACAGTTCAAAATTTAGGGTAAATGATTCCTCTAAAATGGTATTCAAATTAAAATTAAAGTTTTATAAGTACCCAAAAAATTTACGGATCACCTTCTGGAACTCCCACCGGAAATGCAGATAAGTTCGTAGACAAACAAACTCTTAGTCTCGGATATCTTTAGTACGCCAGCTATTCTAATTTCTTTAGGCTTAGGCAGGCACGGGGGGGACACTGAACTTTCAGCATGGGTACATCCGGATTTGGCCCTCCGTCTCGAATGTATCGGCCTTCAGCTAATCACGGTCGTTCATCCTGCTAGAGACTTCAGTTAAGCTTTTTACACGATAACGATCCACCATCTCCGCAGTGCTGTCACGGATCAACTATCCAGCCGGCAAGCTCCGACCTCTCTGTGGTACTGCTCTTCCAGCCACTCTTCACGTCTCTTTTTATCCTCCTTTCAGCAAGGCGAAAGAATCTAGATTGACCTGTTAACCAACTCCAGAGCCATCCCGCATCCGGCGGATGTCAGAACAAAAAAAAAAAAAAAGATCCCTGAGAAAAATCAGTCACAAATACCATCCTCATTAAATCTTAATAAATTTAACTACCCCGATTTCACCCCAAAAATCCCATTTTAAAAGACTAATTCAAAAGAAATATTATTATGATTGAATTTAAACTTTATCATAGTGGTGCCATCTGTAGAAAAATAACCTATCTTTAAAAGTAGTGACAAAAAAAACTATAATAAATTTCTATTTATTACAGTATTTAAATTAACATTGTAAGTTTTAAGAAGAATTGAAATAAAAATTTTGCTTATTATATTCAAATAAATTCAATTTAGAATGCACAATCATACAAACGTAGAATTAACATTGATATTAAAATAAATTAATAAATAAATAAAAAGCTGAAAAATATTAAATGAAAAAAGTTTTGTATTTAAATTAATTTATCTAATATTGTAATGCATTGTCAAATCATCACGTATGGGATATAGATTATAGTTGAAATTGCAATAAGCGCCAAAATGTAGACTAAATTTCTATGATAACGAGAAGAAGAAAATAATTTAAGTAACAATAAAGAAGTGTCATATTTAAATATATCGAAAGTACAACATAAAGTTATAGATCGGCATGATGATTGTGATAGTGTCGAATCAAAAACCTCATTTGAAAAAATATACAAAAAACGAGTTACTATGAAAGAAAGAAAACAGTTTCTTAATCTATCAATTTATTTAGTTCTATTTAAAATGTGTGGCCAAATTAAAGCTGCAATGTGATCATTCAGAAAAAAAGAACAAATTTGCGAATAATGCATGTTGTGTCTTCAAATAAATTTTATTTTTCAATATTTTTGAAGTACAAGCCTACAGCTATAAATAACTTTAATACTATTAAATAAAGGAAAGTTTCACATTTAAATTTACCGATATAATTACATCACTCGTAATGTCTGGACATGTCACAGAGTTGTCGTCATCAAGTATCACAACACTTGTGATAGTGTCGAAATAAAAACCTCATATTTTTCAGTTAATGAGTAAAAAATGTAGAAAAATTCTAAATGTATGAAAAAGCTTCCAATTCAAATTACCTTATTTAGTATTGATTACAGGGTTCCCACAGGTCAGGGAGAACAGGGAAAACCTGGAATTGTCAGGGAATTTTATTTTAACTCCAAAAATCAGGGAATAGTCAGGGAAAGTTGCAATTTTCTTACAAAAACCTGGAAAATTCCTTCATTATTCCTGGAAAAAACCAGTCTTAAAATTGTCAGTAACAATACTCAGTTATTGAGGTTCAAATTAAATAATTCTAACATCTATTACAATTATTTATTGTAAAAATTTTACATTTTAGACTTACTGAAATGCTTCCTTCCTCATATAATGATATTTATTTTACACAAAAAATCTAATACTTGGCATTACAAATAAAAGAATCCAAATTTTCTGATGTAAAATTTCGTAGTATAGATAAAATATGGTATGGATTTTTCATTGAAATTTACCTGGAATACCTGGAAAAGTCAGGGAATTTTTTTTCTGAAATTTAGTGGGAACCCTGTGATTAGGATAAGCAATCGAACAAAATAATAAGTAAGAAAAGTAATAAATAAAACAAAGGTAAAAACTTTTATTCCTAGTGAATATTCCTAAAAGATCATTTAGTTAAGCAATGTTTAATATAAAAATGAATAACTTAAAACATTGAATTTCTATCTAATTATTAAACATTTAAGTAGTAAAGCTTTTATAGTTCTTGAAAGCAACTTTGTTTTTTTTTTAATTTAATTTCTCAATAAATATTGTGTTTACCTACCTAACTCTCTGCTGTGGTGTACATGCTGTTGGTTGGCCATCCATGATTGATCCAACAATTTTACATATACAAGTACATATGAATTTGTAATTTTTTTTTTTCTTTCTATGTAACTAATAATGATATACAAATTTTCACTTGAGAATGTGGAATAGCTAAAAATTTTAAGTACATAGTCTTTTTATGGTAATAATTTTTAAGATTTTTAATCCAAAAGATTATTTGACTCAAAATTCATGTTTTGTACAGGCAAACATTTTTATTTTTTTAATTTATAATTCTTTTGTTGCTCATTTAAAAATCCTAAAATGAAATTCTTGAAATAGTAAGTTATGGTTTAGTGCAGTTCACGATCTTGCAGAAATAAGTCACAGTCAATATCATTAATTTTAGGTTACAAGAGCTATTTCCCAAATATGGAGACAGAAAAAAATTGAATCTACATTTTAAATTAGGTTTATTCCCATTAAAATAATCTTAAGCTTGGACTCTAGTGTAGTGATAGATATATTGGCATATGTTTGAGATATGTGATAAATTGTAAGCAAAAAAAAAAAAAAAAAAAAAATTCTACATAGCCATTAAATGAACTTAAAAATTTCAAGGCTTCTGCTATAACAGAACACACACTAACACCATGACAAGTTTGTGTACATGTGATTATGAGCAAATAACATTTATATAATTTTTGTCAAATCCATTTTTCTTTTCTTTTTTTTTTTTATTTTTAATATAAAGTTGCGAAAGCTTGATTTTTAAATCAACTATATGTACACTCTAGCATTTAAAAAAATGTAATATCAGTGTTTAGTTATAAATAATTATGTTCTTTTTAAAATACATTTTTAAAAAATTTCAGATGTTTCAAGTGTAGTAAAACGTTTCTTCATTAGTTAACTGTTATATCTTTACTTTTGTTCTCAATTTATCAATAGTTGGCTTCTTTTCAGCAATTATAGTTTGGAGAGAAGCTGAATAGTACTAATAATTATTTTTCCAGGAATGATTGAAGTTTCTGAAGCTAATGATCAACATGCCAATAGTTTGGGAAGAGGAAGTACTCAAAGAAGAAATGTAGTAATAGTAGATGATGAACCGCAACAACAAAGATCCGGTTGTTGTGGTGGTGGGTGATGATTTTCAAAAGTATACCATTAATATTTGCTGCTGATTGAAAACTCTAAATAAATCACATCTTCAAATTCAAATACAGCTGTTCTAAATATATATTATGTATGTATGTGGAATTGTTAAATTTTTACCACTGACACATATGGAACTATTTCAAGAATTTATGTCATGAAACTTGGTATCATTCAAATTGTATAAAACAGGTACTTTTTATTGCCATTATGTGTATTCCAACTTGATTTACATATGGTGTATGCTCCAAAAGTTACAATAGTAATATTTAATTCTTTTGTACATGAAATGTAACTTTTATATATGAATTAATTATGCATCTTTATTTCCATTTTTAAAAATGTTCCACCTTAAAATTGTAAAATTTTAATTTGTTAAATGCTGCTTGAATTACTTTGCTCAGACGATAATATGTATCTGATTGTATTTAACTCACAAATGAGTATGAGAGAACTGTTAAAATAAATTTTAAAACCAAGGGTGTAAAAAATGTCAATAAATCTAAACAAAATAATCTTTTTACTTGTGCAAAACTTTTTGTAAATTGTTTGTGTTGTTGAAATATTTAACAATATGAAATAATTAAATCAGAAACCACCATCTGATAAAATCAGAGCAGTTTTCTTAAAAGTATTAAAAAAAGTGATATTGTGGTTTAAAGAAATGACTGCTTAAAAAAATTTTGATCGCCTCTTAATTGACATTGTCAATTAAAGAGAAGGAATTAGAAAATTTTTAAAAAAATATATCTTACAGTTTTTGGTTAATATATTATATTTTGATATTACTATTTGATTCAAAGTTGAATTATATATAATAGATTTAATTTTATAATGTCAAAATTAAACTATAATGACTGCATCAAACACTATATTGACTTAAACTTTAAAATTTATTAATAAAATTCAATGTATTTATATCTAGTATCCTTTCATTGTTTTAAATGTAGTATAAGTAATTTGGTAAAATATTAAAATTTGGATACATGGTAAAAAGAATAAATTCATTGAAAAATGTGAAAGATAAGTTTTTATCTCAATTATGAAAGTTTAATGGAGACAGAGAGGTATAGGATAATAACTGGTATACTTTTGTTTTATTTAAATATCTACAGTACATCATTTTAAAAATCTGATTCTGATTTAAATCAAATAAAAGTATATTCTTTTTAAAAATATAAGCAACCCTGCATAGAGATTGCATGTATTTATTTTTCATTATCATACCATTCCTGAAGATAAATTTGTAAAAAAAAAAAAAAAGTAGGCATGCTTCAACACATTAAACAAAATGCTTTATAAACTTTTTGAAGTGTTGAGCAAAAAATCATCAAGGCCACTCTAAGCAGATTTCAGAAAATCACAATTATTTTCATTTTTAACTCAGAATTTAAATTAAAAATTATTTTGATGTTAAAAATTAAGAACTATTTTTTTAAGTATAAGACAATTGTTTTATAACTGATTTTTGAATTTAGCATGTTTTTATACCTAACAACTAATTAATTGCTTACATAAAATCTATTTCTACTTCTTTTTTTTCTGCTACTCTGATGCTCTAGTTTGTTTCTTGGCATAAAAATATGGAGTTCTTTTCGTTAGTTTTTGAGCTTTATCTACCAAAGGTATAGTCTGCCTACATAAAGAACTTTTGCCACAAAGTCCACCCGCTGCTGTGGAAACAAGAAATGTCACTTTTCAAAGAGGAGCTTTAATATAGACTAGAGAAAAATAAATCCTGTATTAAATATTTACTGAATATCCCTACTTCAAATAGTTAAACCTTGTAACCATAGTCAACACTGCTGCTCTAGAAAAATGATGAGGGAAGTTCTTTTCATAGACAGACTATACACAAGTTTGCCAATTACTATGGGAACAAAAGCAATGTGGAGAAACAGTGTTTCAACAGTCATTATTTTTTTTCCCCCTTAAAATTGTCCCATTTAGTTTTCTAAGTGTATGGTGAAGAGTTTTTAAACCCTTTGAGATAATTTAAAAATTCTGTTTGTAATACAGTGAAATCTATGTAAGTTGATCACTTGTAGCTCAACATTTTGATTGTCTACTTACACAAGTGGTCACCTTATAATAGGGAGATTTTCTTTTTCCTAATTTCATTAAAAAAAGTCAACTTACAAAGGATTAACTTAACAGATTTCACTGTATCGTGCTTGATCAAAGGTAGCTTAAAAATAAATATTTTTCTATTATTACTCTAAAGGGAGGGATTTATATTGCATTGTAATTTGTAAAAATAAAAACTTTCTGCTCATAGAGATTGTATTACCTCTTTTTATACATAGGGTTTGTTATTTTGTTTGATGACATGAAATCTGTAAGCAATTATGAAGTACCACATAATTAAGGCAAAAGCTTTATAAGTGAATGTTTAGCTTTTTCTGTATATTAAGGTTCCTGATAATTATTTAAGATATTATTCATTCATGATTTAATGTTTATTCTCTTGCAAATAATTGTAAAAAGTGTTGTAGTTGTTTTATTCTTAACCACACATTTTGGTTAAACATTACTTGTAAAATATGATTAAACAAATTTCTATATAAATATATATATATCAATAAATTTAAACTTAAAAATTTTTTTCTTTGTGCCTTTTTTATAATACATAATTTTCAAATATTACTTTAAATTGGTACATGACAAACTACTGAAAACAACAGGTACAGATAAATCAGCTGCAAAATATTAAGGAATTTTTTTCACTTTCCACTTAAAGATATACAAAACTCTGATAACTTCTTTATAATTTGCATATTTACTATCTCTTAAAATTAGCACTGAATAAAACTTTAATAACATATTTTAAACATTAAAAATTATTTCTTAATTATGATATTGCACTCTTAAAGCATCATTCTATTATTCTAATCTGATCAGAAACTTATAAAAGAAATTTCTTCTTTTAAAAAAAATCCTCTTAATGATGTCAACTGCTTGGTTTATTTTATTTTATAACCTGCATTGAACCGCCAGCCCATTTCTGAGTTAATGACTATCAATGCTCAACTTTGTATCCTTGTAATTTTGAATGCAACCCAGAAGACAAGGAAACTGTTAGATCAAGCATTGGGACAAACTTGCTTTTGTGGAGTACTTTTTTTGCTGGAACTAATTTGCATTACATGGAGTGCAAGACCTCCCATGGTTAGCCTGGGCGGCCCAAGAATTCTAACCCATAATCTAACTACCTCTGAGGATATTTTACGTCAGCACTATGCTTGGTGCAATCCAGGAGCAGAATTAGTTTCAACCAGCCACCTCATTTGGAGGTAAAAATTATCTCCTGAGCCACCTCAGCTCTTGGTTTAGGTAATTTTGAAAAGTTGGTTAAAAAACCCATTTTCTATTGCAGGTTTTGATTCTTTAGGAAGAAATATACAATTTTGATCTATGGCCTATAATTTAATTGTCACAAATACTTGATAAAATTAGTGGTGGGTAGAGTTCTGAAAACAATTGCTTATTTATATAGCATGGTCCTTAAAAGTGCTTAATAATTTTCCTTTATTAAAAGATATTTTTTTAAACACGCTGATTATAAGTTTTTATTCTTTTCTGAAGAAAATTTTACCTCGTGAAGCTTGCTTATCAAATTTAAGTTTCTGCCTGTGGGACAAAGTACTAATTGAACAAATATAATGAATATTTCCTCTTTTTTTGCACAGTTGTCATAAAGTTCATGAATTATTCCTTCACCGAAAATTGCTATAATTATGTCATATCAATTTTAATTCTCATGTCCTTGTAGATCTATTTAACATGCTCGTTTGTCATTGAACTATTTCCCTGGTGTATGGAAAACAGCAGACACAAAGATTTATTAGCTGTCGACCTATAAGTTTGCCCTCTTGGGAAGATTCTGGAAAGAATAATCCACAATAAATAACCTTATCTCTCATAGAGTATGGCACAATGGTATTTATTACAAATTAATAGAACTAAATTCCCCACGATAATGATTAAGTTCATACACAACTATCTGGCAAATAAAAATGTGAATTTGACTGAGAAGTATCAGCAAGAGTACCGCAGCATAGCATACTTGGTCCAATTCTATATGTTCTTTTTATACACGATTTTCTTATTGATAGGGTTGACTATAATAGCATTACTGTATTCTATGTGGACGACACGGGTGTTATTGTTATATCTAGTAACCCAAATCTGGCAATTGAGAAACTGCAAGATAAGATTTATGATATAAAGAAAGGTGTTTTGATTGGAAATTCAAGATAAATACTCAAAAGTCACAATTGTTGATTATACAGAAAGACAGGAGAGCATAATGAACTAATATTTTTTAATAAAATGATTCCAAGAGTAACAAAAGTAACATACCTTGGTCTGAGAATGAGTACGAATGCGAGACGGTATCAAAGGAACAGTGACCTCACTCAGACCTCAAAATATTTACAGTTTCGGTCATCATTTTAACAAACTGAATTGAAATTTTTATGACATGAACTGTGATGCTGAAGATTTAAACAGTATTTTTTACTATGAAAATCTGATAGAAGATTTCTCCCTAAAGCCAATTGCACACTTTTCTTTCAAGTGATGCTATAATGATCATTTGAATAAAACTCAATGGTGCGTATATAGAAAAATATTTTATGGCAAAAACGATAAAGCATTGACAATATTCACATTGAAAATACAGTTATACTTATAATATATTTTAATGGCAAACAAATATTTGAATAAACGCTGTATGTTATAGATGACTTAATTCATATTGAATAAGATATGGAAATAGAATTGTATTTGCAATTTATGCATTGACTTAAGTTTGTGAGCGTGTCATATGTTTTTATGACTAACTTCGTTCAGGAAGTATAATTTTTCCTATTACTCTTATTTTATTTTCTATGTGCATTTTGAACCATCTATAATGATGTATATTTAGGTAATGTGCCCATTTATTAATTTTCTACTTTTATTTCTAGGGTACAAAGAACACACGGACATCACCTCAAGTTACCTCATATCACGATGAATGGGTAAAGGGCCACAATGGGCTTAGGTACCCAGGCCAAACTTTAATGACAGACTGATGTCCTAGTAGGCAATTCTGATTTAATTTTTTTCAAGGGGATTTTCAAAGAATGATTAGAATCGGACAGTTGTACATTAATCTTTCACCTTAAATCTTTCTTTTAGAATGTTCATTTTTCAGTTTCAAATAATAGATCTTAATAATTCACAAATAAATACGATGTTTCGAACTTATGGATCATCCATTGAAAGTATTTCAGAGATCTGATTTTTGGAAAATTAATCTACCTACTTTATATATTCATTTTGAAATTATAGAACTTTATGATTAAGTTGTGAAATCTAACCATCAATATTAGGAACCTTCCACAAATTATACTCATTTCAGTCATCTGATCTTACCTACAAGGTTAAGTTTTGGGGATTCTAGTAATTTAATTTTTAAGAAATCTCAATTAACTATTTTGCTTTTGCCCGTTTTTAGAGTTATAAATTGAGGGTCCATTCGCATAAAACTTCCAATAGATGTAGAAACAAATATTGTGGAAGGGTTTTATAGTTTCAAAATTTTAATCCATCTCTCTCATTTGATTTAAAAATAAATCATCATAATTACAATTCTGTAAAAACAGAAATTCTGAATGGTAAACTGAGAGAATAGTTCCATACCATTTGTTTCTCTACAGAACTTTTATAATTATTTGGTTATGATATATTAGAAAACCTATTATTTATTCAAAAATTTTTCCATTCTTTTTTAGTTACTATATTTTCACTAATAGTTGATAATGATTTTTTATTCAACTATTTTTAGTTACTAAAAAACGGAATGTTTTTAATTACTAACTAAATTTACTAGGACGAAGTCGAAGGATAAATATTTGGATGATATAGAATTGCTAAGAGACAAGTTGATCAAAAACCCTGTATCGAAAACAATCTCGGGGGAGGGGGATTAAATCGTATTTGCCTACTGAAGTGAGAAGCATTTGTTCTTCTGATATATTGAAATCATTCTACTTCTTACAATGCATCTAAAAATGGGTTCCAAGAATTTATGAAAGCTCTTACTGAACTTTATTTTCAAATTCCCTTGATCTGACTGAACTGTTTTAATTTTGGGATTTTTTTTAAATCAACCTTAGAACATTTTTATTTTTCCAACTAAAGCTCTTTGTATTTCTAAAAAAAAAGAAAAATTTTAAACATTTGAATCATTGTCAAATTTTTAGTTTCTATTTAGCAGCATCTTGATGAATCAAGAGGGAGGCAATGGGTACTGAAAAAATTTTTTTTATTTCTTGGGTAGGGAGTAATTGCAGAATAAATAAAATATTATTGCAAAAATAATTAGCAAGTGACAAATGAAGAAGAGCCAGATCCATGCTAACATGGAGAAGAAAGAAAACAGGTGAGGTGAACAAGCTAGTCTAAGGCGAGATCTTGTGAAAAAAGACAGTGAGCTTATGTGCCACTGGGCACAAAGTAAGTAATTAGCAATCTTTTTATAAATCAAATTTTTGTGCTTGATCGGCAACTAGTTTTTTCGTGAGGATGATTTCTGAAAAAGATTTTGAGGTTGAAAGGTTTTCACTGGGCTTAAAAAGTGGAAAACTGAACTCGAATTCTCCAATCTAAGAAATGTTTAAAAATTAGTTTGATAATATACATCGTAACATTTCTTTGATAATATACATGGTAACATTTTCAACATTTAACATTCCAATCCTCTATTTCAGAAGATTTCGTGAAATATCTCCTCCACATATTATAGAACTCTGGGCAAAATACAAGTTTTAAAATAAAAATGTAAGAAAGACCTATATTAATTAGCAAAAGGGGTAAGTTGACATTCGTTTTCTGTTTGCTTTATTTCCTTTTTCTATGCTGCACACAGATAACATTTTAGTCCATTTTTTTGTCAAAACTGAAATAAAAGTAGTTTCAGCATACTTGAGAATCTATTTCTGGGTGGTCAATTTCCTTGTTATACAGCGGTCAATTTCCTTGTTAACAACAAACATAACATAAACAAGGGACTGGACTAAAATCCTTTCTGCTTACTATAGATTTTAAGTCTAATGACAGCTGTAAAATATATACAAGCTATTATTATTTTTTAAAGTACTTCCTAAATTTATGTTGCTATAAACATTGTTTCTTAAAAATTATGAGGGTCAAAATAAAAATAGCTGCTTTTCTATATTTTTGCTAGCTCTCATAGGTTCTTATCAATTTAAAAGATATAGCAATTTTTTCTCAATATAGGTCCTTTCAATTCTAACTAGTTATAGGGATTTAGTAGAAAAGAATCTGTGGCCTCAAATGAAATTAAGGTCTGTTTAAATATTATACAAGCACCTAATGGGAGAAGGGATTGTTATATGTTTATTTTTTAGTATAATTTATATGAAAAATTACAATTAGTAAAAATTACATGAATCTTATTAAAGATTTTGTTACTTTTACAGTAGAGCGCCGATTATCCGAACCCTTATTATCCGAAAGTCCAATTATCCGAACCATTATTATCCGAACCATTATTATCCGAACCCTTATTATCCGAACGTCCAATTATCCGAACCATATCCGAATTAGCTTCTTTCTTTTTTTTTTTAAAGTTTAGAATACTTTTTAACTTAACGACAATTTTTCTATATTTAGAAGAATAAATAATACCCACTACATCTAAAGATCATATTTAATTTACAACCTTTTTTAGCAGTTTTCTTATAGCAGCCAATACATACATGCATTGTTATACAGTTAAACCTACATACCCCTTTAGCCCTATTCATCTGAAAATTATCTTTCAAGAATGTGACTTCAATTTGACAGTCTACAATGGTTGAAATGAGGAAGGAGTTATTGAATATATATATGCTGAAGTTCTACAATTGGGGATGGGTAGTTGTCACTTATGGTTAATGATTAGTGATTACAGTACTTGGAATCTTAAATCTTGGAATAAAATTCTTAACAAAAAAATAAACGAAACTGAACCAGTAGATCTTCCCGATGAAAAGATGCCAGGTTATACAGCAGAAGAAATAGAAGACGGGGGTCGAGACACTGAAAACGACCCAGGATTTCAAATTTTAAATGATGATGAAATTGTTACTGAAATTTTGAATGAAAATCGGAACTTCACAGACAAAGAGGAAGAAGTTGGTGATCAAATTCAAGATAGTGGACCTTCTCATATAGAAGCCTGCAATTAATTAGATATTACAATGAATTGGCTAAAACGTCAAAATGATGTTGATCCAGTTCAGTTGATTTATTTAAAAAGAATAAGGGATATGGCTGCTGAAAAAAAGAGCATCTTCTTTGAAACAAAAGTCATTGCTGGATTACTTTTGCAATGGAAAATAAAGAAAAATGTGGTAAAATCAGTAATTGATAAAAAAAAATTATAAAAAGCTGAAATATGATAAAAATAATTCAAAATGAAAAAAAAAGTATAAAAAAATAAATAATAAATATTTAAATATTGAAAAAAAAACTTTTAAACACGCCAGAGCTATTTTAGATAGTACTGCCTGTATTAAGCCTGGAAAAAATGTGAAGGGAAGTTAATGTATAAATAATAATCATTTAAACTGGATTTTAAAAAATTTTCCAATTATCCGAACCACGTTTGGTCCCGAGCAGTTCGGATAATCGGCGCTCTACTGTATTTCTTTTTATTCTACAATAATTCTTTTTATTTAAATTTAATCCCAAAACTAGATTACTATAGTAAATATCAATGTTAAAACAAAATCCAGGAGGGTATACAATTTATGTAAGCATGGAAGGGTGTCTGTGATTTGATTATTTTTGCTAGCAAATGGGGGTAACCCAAAATTGCCAAAAATATGTTTACATAATATTTAAACAGTCCCTTTTTAGTATATAGAGGATGCTATTGAATCAATGAAGACTAGCTGTAAAATTTGATGTGGATGTAGTTGGAGCTAGTGAACTGATCAACTTTAAATGAAAATGTATAAAAAAGGACATTTATCTCAAGAAACCTCTTTTTAGTAATAAGGTCCATTTTATAAGTTTTAAAAACAATTGTGAAGTTTAAGAACATGTGATAGCAGTCAATTTATTTAATTATCAAGTCAATTATTATTTGAAAAGCAGGTCCTGCTAGAAGTGTTCTCCTTGAAATAGCAAAAAAAAAAGTATATCTTAACTGCAGATCATATGTTCTGAAAATATATTTAATTATTTGATTGCTTTATTTTGAGGGTCGGATATGATAAAACCCTATGTTCCTAAAAACTATCTAGTTTATTAGTTTACTATGTAAGAATTACAAGTACTAGTAAAACTATAATTGTCAAATGAAGGTGTAGCTGATACTTAAATAAAAGCTAAGATATGAGTGAGAAAATCTTTTTCTTCCCCCTCCTCAGAATAAAAGATGCTTCAGTACTTTGCAAACACATAAATATGGCATTATTAAAATTATTTCCTAAAAGATAAATGTCACAGTTTTTGTGAATCTAAGTGAAAAATATCATAGAAAATTTTCTAATGCTCTACATCATAAGATTCAGATTTTTTGAACTGAAAAAAATTTATTTTTTAAAACCTTTTCATCATGCAGTAATCCATTCAGTGTTGAGCACTAGTATCATGATTGTCATTCCTCCTAAGGATCTTGCCTTGTTTATTGTAGATTGCATGATTGAAACGTAATTTCAATTAAGTTCCAGAAAAACTTTAAAATAAATTGAAATTATGAAATTCATCTTAAATTTTGATTGATTTGTTTAGGGTTTTCATTTTGTGAAATTATAAAAGTCTGAAAAATAATTCATGCACGAGAGGGTTAAATTAAACCTTTACCAAATATCATTTTCTCCAAATCACTTAAAATCTTATTTATGAAAATAAAAACATAAATCTTGAAGCATTAAATCATTTATTGATTTTCGGTGAATTTAGTTATTCTATTTTCATACAGCACATTGAATCGAGCACAAGAAACAACACAGTTCTCTGTAAAAATATAATTTCAAAATAAAACAACTGGAACATATATTTTATATACATTAAAAATCTAGCTTTTGCATAGTTTACTATCTTTTAGCACTTTTTATAAAACTTATATGTAATGGAAAAGTATTAAAAGAAAGCATTCAAATTGCAACTTTATGAAAGTATATCATAAAAGACTGCCTATAAACTATCATTACTTTTCTCCATCATAAGTACATTTATAGAAAAAGACATAATTTTTTGAATAAATTGAAGTTAAAATGATTGTCTGTATTTATTAATTAGAAATAGGAATTTTGCAATAAATTAAGACAAATAATTTTTAATTAATGTACACAATTAAAACACACTTTCAGTTAAAATAAGTTCTGAGCTGGGTATCAAAGTACCATATAGCAAAAATAAAAATTTTATGCTGCATTTTTTAAAATAAAGTTTAATAAAAATTTTATGTATTAAGGGCAAAAATTTTCAAAAATCATTGAAATTTTAAGATTTTTTTTCTTCACATTTTTCGACAGTCTCACATTCAATATAACTTTTTCACAAAACTATAGCTGAATTTTATAGAACAACAAGAATAAAGAATTCATTGGATTTATGCATAGATTTAATAGAGAATTTTACTTGTGTGCACATAATAAATTGTTCACTTTTCATCAGATTTGCATACAAATTTAACAACATCTATTTTAGTAATGCATCCCATTAAATGTATGAGTTTTTTTTTTGCTTTCTATCGATTAAATGTTAAACCCTGTCTATAAAGCTATCTCTTTCAACGTGCCACCTTTAAATATATTTAAACATGGCAAGATCTCTTTTTAAAAATAAGAGTATTTTTTTAAAACAAATTAAATTCTAATAAAAAAAATTTAAATTGCAACAACATATACAATATTTTCTTAACACCACCTTTAATCTTTATTTTTTGACTCTGTAAAAAATAAATTAGTAAGGACTTAGCAAGAGTGATTGTAAATTAAAATTGAACTTAATTTACTTAAAAAGTAATATATATTAAGAATGTTGACAATAGATGAACCTGCATATGCTGAAATTTATTTAAAAAAAATTTTTTTTTAACTATATTAAATGTAATTTAAATATGTAGAATCTAGAACTAGAGATACTTGTTTTATTAATTATGTGATAAATGTATTTAAATAAGAAACCAAACTTTTTTTCAAACATTCACAATGGTACACCTTCTTAAATATGGTTAATATTTTTTTATAAGAAAAAAAAATTTTTTGCAAAGAAAATTAAATATTTCAAATCATTTTTAGTTTGCAATTTTATTATGCTTTTTCAATGATTTATTATAAATTTAAATGTCTCTAAAAGTAAAATTAAATAAGAAATGATAGTGAAGTGATTATTTTAAAGATGAAAAGCAATGTAAACATGATTTTTTTAGGGGAAAAAAATTCAAACATTAGTGTTACTAAAAAAATTACTAACTATAGATAAGAATTAGTAAATATTCTTTGTATAGTCATTGTAATCATAAATGTTTTTACATGAAAAACAAAGCTCATTTTCATTGACAAAGTCACAAGTTTTGTTCTCTTTTTTTTTATCAATTTGAACTATGTTTTTATTTCTTTTACTTTAATTCAAAATTATAAAGAAACAGTTTTAATTGATGACTCAACAACAAATGCAATCTATATTATTAATTTTCAATATAAAAGGAATGAAAGATTTTCTCAAACAGGCTTGTTCATTTTTTAACAAGCTGAACTGCAATAACAATATATTAATAACAGTTTGTAACTGTAAACGTTCTGTATAGTACTATGTCAAATTATAAAAAAAATTTGTGCAATAACAATTTAACTATTTACAAAACAGATTTAACTACACAGCAAATTGGAATAACTATTTGTAAGAGAAGTAATTAGAAAATTTTGAATAGTAGTTAACAAGTAAACAAAATAACTATCTAGGTAAAACATCAAGTAATAGACAATACTGATGCAAAAATATCTACCAGCGCAGAAAATACATCTTTTAAATATTTATAGGATACAATTACTTTCAAGAAAATTCTATTTTATACAGATTGAAATAAGTATATATGATTGTAAATGTAGAATGTTTTATCAGCACCAATGTTAGATGAATTCTTTGTTTCTATAAAAAAAATATTTTTGCAACTTTATAAAATGATATAAGTAAAGTATTATAGATACAATTTTCACCGGTTGCTTTTAAAATAGCGATGGCGCCATCAGGTGAGCTAGTGCTCCCTAATTTAATTTTAATTATTTAAGATTGTGTTTTGAAATATTCATCACTATTAGTTCTTTATTCATTAAGCTTTTTTTCTTTTCTTTTTTTACAAATCACATTTCTAAAGAAATTTTTTTTTTTTAAATAAATAAATAAAATAAAATTAATTATCCATGGTTCAACACTATACTCTTTGTAATTGCTAGTCTTAAGCGAGTCACTGTATATCTATAAAAATTGATCTTTTTTGTTAATATTAATGCTCTGTGTATGCTTCGTCAATGCTTATTCTTTCTAAATATTTATTTGTTATAATACTTGCAACTTTGCTATAAATAATACTTAATACTAATATAATTATACTAAATATAAATATACTTAATATAATTATACTAAAAGTAAAAGTGTTGAGGCAAATATTACGTTAATGTTTTTTTTTCTTTTTTCAATAGAGTAATAGTAAGTATATGCTTTAATTAATACGCCTTAAAGTAAAAATTTTATTTGGACAAGTGAGAATTTAGAAAATTTTTTAAATCCTTTAATATGCATACATACATACAGTACCATGTCTATCTCTCTCTCTCTCTTTATATATATATATATATATATATATATACACACACACACATACAGTGCCTTCCTGTTGGGAAGCAAAGACTACTCCTTCAAAGAAGTTTTGGTGCTACCACTATTTTAAAATGTTATAAATATAATCAATTCATTGAAACAAAGAGATTTTTCACAAAATCATCAATTTGTTTGTCATAAATATGGCATAAATTCACTGCTGAATTATTTTACAGTGTTATGTGAAGAACTAATATTGCATAGAAAGATTTAAATTTTTATATAAAATATTCATCACATTGTACTCAGGGAAACTTTACTCAAATGCAAGATTCAACACATTGTTCCAATTTAGATCAGATTAGTAAGGCATGTAAATATTAACAATAAATAAGTAAGCAACACTTTATGATAGATGATTGTTAAATCTAACTTCCTACAAAAAGACTTAATGTAAGAAAAGCGCAATAGCAATTTACATAGCTTTGTAAATTGTACATAAGTTTTTCTACAAGAGAATTTGTATCTTGTGACATAAGGAAAGTCCAACTTTTCTTAAATTGAAAAAAAAAAAAAAATACAGAAGTATCATTTGTATTGCAACTGTTATCAATCCTACAATATTGTAAACTTAATAAAATGATTCACAATAAACTGCTTTAAAAAGTTAAGAAAGAAGATAATTTATTTCACTTTATAAAATCAAATTATTTAATTTTAAATGCAGGATAATTATAAAATAAGTTTAAATTTTAGGAAATTTATTACTAGAAAAATATTGGCTCAAGTTGCATTAAATATCATAGATATCTATGCCAAGCAACATTATCAAGGTAATGAAGTTAAATTTAGGCATCATTAAAATTATAAAATTAGAACATATTTTAAAAAATGGAAACGGTATAAGTGAGTTTTTAGTTATTTTGATGCAAAATAAATTCAAAATTGTTTCTGAAATTCATTTAAATATTTTTTTTTTTTTTTTTTTCATATTAAAAGCTCAAGTTTATTTCATATGAAAAACTTCATTCTAACTTTTTTAAATGATTATATCTCTTTTCTTATTTGTATTTTTGACCCTTTAACTGATTTGCTACTAGAACAAATTGTATAAGAGTTTTCCAGTCAAATTCTATTGAATGACATGTAGAGAAACTAGTTTTCCATGTAGGAAAGCTAACAGCTTGTACTCGAAACTAAGTTTAGATTGGATAGTTATATGATTAATGGAAATTATAGAGATTACAATCACACTTTTAGGTTATCTTTCCATGTGGGGAAATTGTTTTGTATTTTACCTGGTAGTTTTCTAGTAATAAAGTTTTAAATACTTGAACTTATTAAATGTAAACAACATAATGAATGAAAATAAAGACATAGAGTCAAACCTATAACTAAGTACCGTCATGACTGCCAAAACAAAGAATGAAGCCTTTTACTTCTCTCACTTTATTTTCTGTATAAGTACTGATAGCCAGTGAGAAGTTAAGGAACTTGAAGCACTGAAGCAAGCATGCAGAATATATCATTTTCATCAGTATGGAAGAAAAACACAAAAATAGAGAAAGACTGTTTTCAGACTCTGTTAATGAGAAATGTGATTTGGGCCATTTAAAATTTCAACAGTGTCTATTTATCTGATTTTGTTAAGTTACCTCTTTAAATTTCTGCTTGGCAAACTTATATAATTCTTTAAAAAGACAGTAATTTTTTTCAAAAATTGTTTAAGTTTTCAAAGAAATTAATGTTGATATTTTTAACTAAATGAAAAAACCCTTAATATTAAAAGCCAAATTCCATTAACTATTTAGTTTGATATGTATACAGATAAACAAGATTTGATTACAATATTTTTCAGGTTTATAATTTGTGAACTAAGACAACACACCTTCCTTGCTTTTAAAAATGATAATTTGTGAATTTGAATTATTACATATTATGCATTTTTTACTTTTGTCCATCTATGAAATATTAAAAACATAAATTTTCAACATCTTGCATATTTTAAAATTATTCGAAAATTTAAACAATTTCCCAATCCGTTGGTGTTCTCATTAAAACAATTTACATAAAGTTCTAAGTAATAGTAGTAAAACATTAGAATCTTAGTATTCAAGATTGACCCAAGTATAAATTTATAGATCTTGAATTAGACCCAAACTTTTTGAGAATGCAAAGGTTAGAGAAATAGAAATATTTTATCTGGAAAATCATTCAAATCAATCATTTGGGAAATTTTGAATCGAAAAGTTATTTATACTTGAAATTTCAATCATCTTTAACAGCTTTTCTGTTTGCCTTGTGGCAGTGGGTACTATTTCTGTTATTTATGACGAAGATGTGTAGTAATAGTATCAAAACAGCTGCATGCTTTCAACTACTTTCATATTTTATTTATTCTAATACAAAGACTTTTTCTTTTATTTGATATTTTAATTTATTCTGCAATCACACTGTATATTATATTATAATATGTGTACTTTGAATCTTTTTATTTTTTTGGAATATTTTTGTTAAATTTAAAACTTGCTTTTTTACTTTGTAGATCCAACTTAAAATAATTTCATTCAAAAACAAAGGATCAATAGTCATTGTAGTAAGTACTTCTACATCTTCACTTAATTCAAAAAATAAATATTTTGTCTTAAGTAGTAACACATTTCTGGTTTCAAAAGTTGAGCAATTATAATATACATGCTATTTCCAGTGATTTAAACAAAACGAAAATTAAAACAAATTTTAAAATCACAACTAAACAAATATTATGCTTTGGCAGCAAAATATAAATAACAAAAATTTAAAAGATCTCAAATCATAATAAAATCACAAACTACATGAATCACTAAGTAGAACTTGTCATAACAATGATTTCAATAAACATTCTAAAAATCAAAATAAAATTTAATACAATAAATTTTGATCATTTATCAATAAAATAATTAAAAAATCAACAAATATAAAGAGATATATAAATAATAAAAGCATCATAAAACACAATGTGATGCCTTGTTTTAATATATCACATAAAAGTCAATACCTTTTTTATTATTAAGTACCAAAATGAAATTTCATTTTCTGAAATTTCCCAATTTCATCACTTTTTGTCCATTCTGTCTACCGTTTTTTTTTCTTCTTCCAGATATGCTTGCAGTCTCACCGCAAAACCAGGTGAAATATGAATACATAAAATGCTAGATATTTCTTTATAACAAAACATTTTAACGAGTGCACCTGAACCTGCCAAGTTCATATGCTTTATATATTTATATCTTTAATATATATATATTTACTATATATACTAACTGTATCTATACAAATATATATATATATTTATATATATTTATTTATTTACTTACACGTAAATCTCAACATTGCATACACAATATAAGACTGGATTCAGTAACACTTTCCTTTATGGCTACCATAACTTTTCAGGAAATGATATATTGCTAAACCCAGGATTAATTCTCACATCCCAATACCTTTTAGTAAAAACCCACTGTTCTTTCCCATCGTCAAGCTCTAATTTCCTAAAAGAGATTAAAATTTATTCAAAATGGATTTTTACACAGTTTAAATAACATATATAACTGATGAAAAATACAATAAATTTACAGAAACAATCATATGCATGTATACAGAGTATGCACAATCTTAATGCATTTAATATATATAATCTCTCGCCCCGATACACATTTTAAAATTCTGTCAGAATAGGAAATAAAAAATAATATATACAATAGTTAACATACTATTGTATATATTAGTTATTTTAATTAAAAATAGTTATTTTAATTAAAAAGTAGTTATTAATAATAGTTATAGTTATTAATAGTTATTATAATAGTTATTTTAATTAAAAAAAAACACAATCATTTAAAATGTCTGATAAAGTATTATTGCCATCAATAAGGATTTATTTATTCAGTTTGGAAATAAAATATTAATTTAAACTAAATACAGGCTTTTTGTAATGATAACCATCAGAATCTTGTTAAAAACAGACACCTCAAAAATATTAGTAAGAAAAAAAATACAATTTTGCTCATATACCCTTCTGATCAGATTTTTTGATGTTTAAAGTTATTTGGAAGAAAAAAGATTAATTATCAAGTGGCAAATTACATAATCAAAACTTTTTTATTTTTGCAATCTTAAAGACAAGATTATTTTAGCCAATTCACAAATTTTAATCTTGGGGACATTTTCAAAAATCACTCTAATTTTTTCTGAAATATTTAAGAAAGACTCTATTTTAAATTGTATTATATAAATATTTTAAATGCTACCAAAAAACTTTTAAAAAGTTAAATATGTCAAAAATCTACATTAATATGACTACTATGTAACACCATAAAGAATCTAAACATTAAAATATTTGTTCAAGAATTTTGACAATGTTTTCAGTAGCTTTATTTTTATCTTATACCTTAGGATATCGAAGCTCAGTTTCATGTTATCACTTTAACTATGGAGTAAAGTTTAAAGGAAAAAAATTCATTTGGGTATTTAAACTACTTTATTCTATTCCCTCTGAGTTTTTAATAAATATAAAAAAAGGAAATGACATTTTCATTAAGAAAAATTTCTTAGTTATAACGAAAAAGAGTTGAGGAAAATAATATAAGAAGTAGTTGCTGCTATTAATTTTAAAGGATATATGTAAAGTTCTCATAGGGCATAACATTTTTACCAAAGATTCTGCTACACATTTCACTCCTCGTATAAAAAGTTTAACAAAAATCCTGAAAAACTTGAAATATCAGGGCTGATTGTGATCTGGAAGTTTCCGGAGATCGAAGGTCCAGACGTTTCAAAAAATTATTTTAGCAGTTCATGTCCATTAGAATTTATCTTTTATCCCAAAATAAATTCCAAAGGAGGTGGAAGTTCTTTTTTTGTTGGGTTCTTGGAAAACGATGGGGGGGGGGTTAAATAGTGCAAAACAGAGGGCAAGAGTTCTTCATGCTGACAATCTAGGTAATAAATTGTCAGCTGTCAGTAAAGTGATGATTAGGCACTATTCAATTTTCTTGCCATCTCTACTGGACCCCTCCAGACTGTGGGTAGCCTTATTTAGGGCTGAAATAGAATAATTTCAGTTACTGAAATATCTAGTTTTCTTTCTTTTTCATTTTTTTTTTTTTTTTTAGTAAAAATAGTTTATTCTAAGTCTTTCATTTATATCTATCTTTAAATGATTATTTTGGAAATCAGAAATAATATATTTTCCATTACAAGTTATGTTAAGAATTTATATTCGCAAATGATATTTTTTATTTATATTTTATTCCGTTTTCTTATTTATTTACAGTGAACTCTCACTTATGCACCGGTGTAAGGGGCCAACAGAAAAAAGCGCATAAGTGAAAGAGTCGCATAAGTGAAAAACTTCGAAATTCTAAATCGCAACGTAAATTGCAGTTATAACATGAATAAATATGTTTCTAAAGATTAAATGTTAATATTTATACTGTTTTGGTATTCACTATAACTATACAAAGAAAAAATTTAACATGCCTAAAGACAATTTATTTTCTTACAAAATAATCCTTAATATATTTTATATTTGTTTTTGCTGACGTATTTCAGAAACTATTTTCCAGTTCATATAAATGAGATAAGGGAGTTTGCAAAGCAGAATTAAATTGTAAATAGTCATGAATAGTGTCGAATAGGGGTGAAACATCATATGATAAATTTTTAAGGAAAGTACTTGAGGTCATAATATGCTGCACAATAGGTTGTTCAATTACTACTGTCTCTAAATAGACCACTTCATTTTATTTACTCAAGTTGTCCACCTGACTGCAAGTAAGTGATCACAGGCTCTTTCATCTTTCTTATTCCAGGTGTCTTTTTTTTTCTAGGAAACAGCAAGGAGTAAAACTAACCTCTGAGCAAGAGGAATGGTTATTTTATTAAAGATGAATGGGCTTTCATTGTTGGTGTAACAGATAAGAAACCCTATTCAAAATTCTAGAAAGAATGTCTTTCCAGAAACAGCAAAAATGAGAGGGTCCAGTGGGGAAGAAAAGTGAACTATTCAATCGGATCTATCAACATATTTCCATTAATCTGTAACAAGGATTGCTTATTTGCTTCAAATTTTAATCCAAAACCTTTTTTTTAGAAAAGAAAAAAAATTAAAATGCTAGCCTAAAATTTTGACGCATAATTGAAAAGTTTATTTTTTAGAGCGACACATAAACGAAGGATGATTATCAATATTTTCCTACCTAATGTACTGGGACCTACAAAAATCGTTGTATAAATGAAAAAAGTGCAGAAATGAGGTAGTGCATAAGTGAGAGGTCACTGTATTTATTTTTTTCAGAAGACTATCATTCTTTGTTGGCAAGCTGCCACCAGTATAAACAGATCCGTCTTTAATTATTATTTTCTTTTACACTTCTAGAATATCGCTTAGCATTTACTTTTTTGTTTTCATTAGAATTTGTTACCGCTGATTGATTTCTTTATTTATACAGTTACTAGAGTGTGTAAAGATATGATTGCACTGCATAAGTATTGAATCTAACATACAATTTATTTGTAGATGAAGCATACTTTATTCAATTAATTAATCGCTCTTTTTAATATTTTTCTCATTATTTCCTCATTTATATATTATTTTGTTTGGCTGTTTCTCTTACACGATACTAAATAAGCAGATTTGAATAGGAAACGTTTTTCTTAATGTAAAATTTTTCTAGGTTTTTTATTCGTCAGCTAAACAATATAAGGTTTTTTATTTCAGCATTATCACAAATGACGTGATAATCGATAGCGACTGCTCCATGACAATCCAGACATTACAAATTATGTAATTAAATCGATAAATTTAAATACATAGCTTTTCTTTGTTTAATATTATTAAATTCATTTATAACTGTATGCTTGCACCTCAAAAATATTGAAAAAATAAAATTTATTTAAAGACGTGTTATTCACGCATTTGTTATTTTCTGGATGATCGATCACAATGATTAGGATTAGGAAGGCTAAATTAATTTAGCCACACATTGCAAACTAAATAAATTGATAAATTAAGAAATGGTTTTCTTTTTACAGTAACTCGTTTATTTAACTATATTTTTCAAACGAGGTTTTTGATTCGACACTATGACAATTACCACGCTGATCGATAAATATGTTGTACAAAACTTTTTTCATATAATATTTTTCAGCTTTTCTTGTTATTTTAAATATCAATGCCATTGCTATTCTCTAATTCTGCGTTTGTAAGATCGTGATAAGCACATTTTTATTTTGGTTCTTCTTGAAACTTTCATTTAAGTACAATAAAAAGTGCTGCAGTCGCAAATAAGCCTTTCCTATTAATTTTATTACTTATATTATTTTATTTGTTTGCATTATAATAATTTGTAATAACTCTAATCGTTTTGTTTTATTTCTCTTAATGGCAGGGTTTGTACAATCCAGAAATTGTTAGGGAAACTAAATTCGAAAAAGTCATAGAATTATCACTAAAAAATTTAATTTTACCCGATGTAATTCTACCCAAAACCAAGAATTGTCAGAGAATTAGACACCCTATCTAGTTGTGAGATTTCATTCTTCAGTTTTCAATACCGTAATTTGCACTTGCAAAATAGAGGATTAAAAATAAAACATCGATTTTTTTTCCTTCCAGACCAACCGTCATTAGGGGCACCCTCAAAATTATTCTATTATTCTTAAGTGTTTCTGGAGTGTAGTCAAATGTCCAGATAAAAATATAAAAAAATTAAAATTTTTTTAAAAGTATTGACATGTTAAGAGTCTTAAAATCTGCTATGGTTTCTCAATTTTCGTTATCCTTCATTAATTACGATAAATAAATTTTTTATTTCAGGTAATAGATTAATTATTACGAACCGAAAAAAAAAATCGCATTTTTATTGTTTTTTTTTTTCTTCCGTTCCGTGATGTAGTTTCTTTTCTTACAAACGCTTATGATATGATTAGGTACGATTTAATTTCGATTCAATACAGATTATTGTGTAATATTTTTATTAAATTAAATTTTTTGTTATTTTTTTTTTAGGATCACATAGCTTTTAAAAAGCTTCTTTTATATTCATTTATATATTTTTTATTAATAAGTTCTTCCTTATTTTGTGTTATCTTGCAGCTTTGTTTCATATTTTCGGATAAGTTATTTATTTTTGCTTGTCTGTAGATTTGTTAGTTTCTTTTTAGGGTGGTTTGATATTTGGTGTTAAAAATATGCTGTTTTTTAATCCCGTTTTTTTAAAATGGGGGTTAGGTAAATTCTTGAAGAGAGAGGTATTTTATAACTCCTCCCTTTTTTTTAATTGAATAAATTCTGATTCCTCGGAGATTTTTCTTTCCGTTAATAGGGTGTGATGTAGTTTATGTATGAAGCTTGGTTTTGATTGGTGCTCTAAAAATAATACATTCATGTAAAATGCATAATTTTCATTCCTAGGTTCTAGTAAAGCATTGAACTTTCCTTTTTGTTCACGTGATTCTTTGCGAAAGAGAAATTTACCTCTATTTCATGCATCTCAGACATCTTTTTTTTATTTAAGTTATGAAATTTTTAAATTTCAAAAGTGACATTACTGAGTTAAGAGGCTTCAGTAAAAAATGCCTTTCGTTGGGAATGGTTAGAAAGGAAAGATTCTAATAGTGATGATGTTAGCATGGTGTAAGAAAATTGATTCTGCTGGTGGAGCATATTGTGTTCTTTGTAATCCTATGTTAAAATATAGTGCAGAAGGTTATAAAGCCTTGATTAAACATGCTAAATCTGTCTCTCATGTAAAAAATGTGAAATGTGTTAAGAGTTCAATGAACCTTGGTCATTATGCAAATGCCAAAAATCCAGATGATCTCCTCAATGAAGATGATCGCCTAATCGATATTATTTCCAGGAAAGCTAGACAAGAAGTGCTAATATCTTTTCTTGCAGAAAATTCATTGGCATTTAATTTGCACCAAAATTAATTGAACTCAGTCAAACATTAAGTCGAGATCAGACTGCTTTAAATACACTCTCAATGAATAGAACTACTGCAGGATATAAATTAAAATATGGTCCAGCAAAAATAATAAAAGATATTATTAAATTGTTAAAACACTACCTATTTTTCTTTAAATATCGATGAAAGTACAAGTAATGCTCAGAAGAGTGTCTTGACAATACTCATACAATTTTATAGTTCAGAGCTGAACAAAATAATTGTACATCTTGCTTCAGTTAAGCTTGAAGTATGTAATGCTGCATCTATTTATTGTGCTATTGTTGACATTATAGAAGGAAATGGAATTCCTTGGAATAATTTAATTAGTATCCTTATGGATTCGTGCAATACCATGTGTGGCAAAAAAAGTGGAGTTAAAACAAGGATTTAAAAAAACAAGGCACAGCATTTAATGAATATAGATGGTGACACTTGTCACATTGCTAATAATTGTGCAAAGAGATTTTCGTCCTTTTTTGAAAGACATTTAGAAAGTCTGTTGGATAATATCTATTTTGATATGAAAAATTGCAGCAAAAGGGAAAGATTTTTTAAAATTTGTTCTGCGCTGAGAATAGAGACTTAAACCTCTGAAAAATCCCCTGAAAGACCTCTGAAATCACCGTTGGATATATATTCTAACAGTACTAAATAAAAGAAATATGGGATGCTCTTCTACTGTTCTACTTTTTTTATATATAGATCAAAAGGACAAGCCTGTCTACTTATCACTTGTAGACGATATTTACAATCAAAGACAAGTTTCACCTGCTAAAAAAGCAGAAGTCTCAAAAATTTATAGCAAATTAAAAGCTCAACAATTAACTAAAGATGCTATAGCACGGAAGAAAAGGATTATTGGTGGGCTATTTGTTAGTCGGAAAAAGACTTTGCTGTATATGTCAGTATATACGGCAGTTTTGCCTGAATTCAATTTCTATATTAAATTATTTGAAGCAAAATCTCCTATGCTGCATACTTTGCACACAAGTATTTTTAAGTTGATGTTGAAATTTCTTTCGTTTTTTATTAAGCCTGAGATAACATCCAAGTGTCACTCTTACAAGGAATTGCTGAAGCTGAACCTAAGTAATCGTAAAATTTATTTGCCCAGTAAATTGATTTTCGTTGGGTCTGAAGCTTCAACTATTCTGAAGAATTTATCAATTAATCATCCATTGTCAAATCAGTTAAAAACTGCATTGTAAAAAGCCTATGAAAGCACTGCACAGTAGAAATTTGCTAAAGAAATTTCCACTAGGTAATTCATACCTTATAAGATTCACAGCTTTAGATCCTGAATTGAGAGGTAAAACTCCTACAATTCTGGCATTTGAAAAATTGGCTGACTTTTTAAGTCATATGTTTTCTGTTTAAGAGAAATCAAAATTACTCATGGAAGTGTGAACATACCAATCTGACCATGATTTGGAAGAAAATATCACAAGCTCTATTGATGAATATTGGTCAAATGTGTTTCAATTAAATGAAAATGGGGGGGGGGCGGGAATACACTATGTTAGAGAGGTTAGTAAAGCATGTCTCAGCTGCTTTCATGGCTCTCTTGTAGAAAGTGCTTTTAGACTTAAGGACAATATTTTAAGTGGGAATAGTTGCTCACTTAAGAAACATCAGAAGCCATAAAACTGTAAAATATGATTTAAAAACAGCAAACACGAGTACTTGTGAAAAATATGGATCTAGAGATCCAACAACAGTACTTCCAGTTGTGTTACTGAACAACTGGAATAACAGTTGGAAAATTTACCAAGAACACTTGGGTGGTAACTCAAAACAATTTCCTAACAAGCCAAACAATATCAGCAATTCCTCTGTAGGAAGTAACCAGATGCTTCCAAGTGCTTCTATTCAATCTGATGAAAACTCAGATTATAATTTGATGAGTAATGCAAAAAAAAAAAAAAAAAAAAAAAAAAAAAAAACTGACTTTAAAGTGCCTTCTAACAAGCAAAGAAAATTGGATGACTTTTTCAAAAAACATTAATTTCTTTTCCTTTTTTTATTCAAAACTTAGTTTAGTATATCTTCTTTGTAAATTTATGCAGCCTACTAAGCTGAAAGTACTATTTATTGATCTCATAACAAACTAAGAATCAAACTTAATATACAAATTATAGTATTAGTTAAGGTTGAAAGTAAAGTTTAACAGTTTGTTATTAATGCTGCAACTGAACTTATGTATAAAAATTCCTGTATTCATTTAAAATTATTAGAAGTAGAATTTATGCCTTGTAAATATTTTCTCTAGATTTGATTTGTAAATATTTTTTTCTGGAAGAATTTATTTTCTTTGTAAATTCCAGCATACTGAGTCTTAAATTATATTCCTTTTTGTTCTGAACATCTCTTTAGTTCAGGTTAAAGTATTCTTTATTTGAAAATTTATAGATTCATTGTAATTATTATATTTGATATACTGTATAAGTTGAATGTAAAGTTTAGATTTAATATTAATGATGCTACTGAATTCAAGTATGAAAATTCTTGTATGTTTTATTTAAAATGATTTAGAAGTATGAATTTTATAATGCAATGTTCTTTTTTGTAAATATTTTTTCCCCAGTAGATACTTCGGAACTCCATTTTTAAAGGTGGAACTTAAAAACACAGTTTATTTTAATTGTTTGTAAGGGAGAGCCAGATACTTTATAAGCTTATCAAGATTAATATTCATTTTTTATCAGTGAATAGTTATTATAATCATAAACTCAAGAAAGAAAGACATATTTGTAAATTTAGGTCTTTCATAGGGTTATCATTAGGTCTCCAGGTCTTTCATAGGTATGTGTAAAATTTTAAATATATTTTAAGTAAACTAAGAAATATTGAGAAAAAGGAAAAAACCTTGTTTAATTTTTTTTCAATTTAAACTGTTTTTTTTTTTTACTCAAGAAATTTTCCGGAATTTTGACTTGGGCTCACAATCACCCCTGATATTGTCAAACTCACAAATTCGAGTATTTTCAAAATGTCACTGGATATTTTGTCACAAAATATATAGAAATATCTGGAAGTTGCTAACAAATCATCCTTTTCCTTTAAAGACTGCCACGACCTAATGTTTTTACAACCAAAGGTTTGAGTGTGTGGCGTAACTACCACTACGAAAATTAAACATCAATTCACTAGTATATAAGACATGCTAACTTGATTCAATCACGGGGTAGCTTTTGATAGATGAAGGTTGGCATTGTCGATAACTCCTTCCCCCACAAGTGTTACAAAATGAAATTTTTCAAGTTTCTGGCTAAGCTTTTCATATCAGACATGTAACCTTCAAATGCATAGTAATGTAATATTACTAATATAAATTACTAAATATTTTTAATATTACTAAACATTTTTTTGCTTCCAACTGCAACTAGAATCTTTGACAGTTTATTTCTTTATCTGGGACAGTTTTCATTGTTGGTGCACTATTTGAGTAAAATTTCATTTTGGCAGGTGTTACGAAGTACAATTATTGATATAAAAAGTAATTATGTTTAAAATATATTGTATACAGTGGATTTGTAGAACTCAATGAGTGATTGTTCATGACGTAGAAATATCTCAATATGCTCTTTTGAAAATCAAGAAAAATTCTGAAGCATTTTTTCTCCCATTAACCACACGTTAAATTACAAGCATTATTTATATAAATTTCATTCATTTAAAGCTTAGAATTACTTTTGTATCTTTCTCACTCCTTAACCCTTTCTGGTACAGTATTTTTAGTCAGGTAACACTTATTTCAATAATATAACAAACCACTAAAAAAGCAATACTATTTGGTTCTTAACATCAATCATTTTTTAGAAACCACTCTTCTTCAAACAACATAGAGTATACACAAAATTCACAATTTACAGTTGCAGTTGTTAATGTACTGTGTGTCTAAAATTTTCATTCAAAAATTACTGCATTGGAAAGGATAAATAAGAAAATAATTAGTAATTTTATTTTGTTTCAGTAATTTTATGTTTTTTGCCAATTGTCTTTATAATTAAGGAACAAAATTGCTATCACAATGAATGCTTTATGGATTATTTCTTCTTATTTTAGCTCTTTAGTTCAATTTTTTAAAAAAATAAGCAAAATTTAGATTGAAAAAGTGCTAAAAAATATCTTCAGTCATAAACTAGTTACGAAAGTCATATATTAGTTTTCAGAACTTATACTTTAAAAGAATATGTGTTAAGTCTGCAATTCAGATCTGTGGGGTTTAAATTTCGTTATTAATAAAATTTTGACATGTTGAGCATGATGATTGTGGTGTCATCTGCATTCGGGTGACACTCATTTGATTATTTACAAAGGATCTTCGAAAATAGTTGGACAGTTATTCCACAGAATGTAATAAAACTGTTGAATTATTATAAAAAGGTTGAACTAAAAAAATATTTGGAGTGTAAATCTTTAAAGCATTCCATGCAACGCTGAGGTTCATCAGGAAATTTTAGACGAACAGTTGTTTTCTTCAAATTTTGTCTTTTATTTGAATAACATGATTTGCATTGGGTGTTTAATGCATTTCCTAGGAATCATTTTCGTAATTGCCTGCATTATCCTGACTTCAAACAGATGGTTTGATTGTATTTTCAGACAGAACTAATGATTTTTCAGCTATTAATTCTTTAAAACACTCTTTTTTTTCGAAATTTTGTAAAAGACCAATGGATTTACAACTCCCAGTCGAAGTTGAACACCATATATTTAGCACCATCCAATTATCACAGGCATAAAAAACCATTTAGTTTGAACCATCTATATCCCACTTTCCCTTATTATATTAAAAAAATGAACATATATAAACCAGCAGCACACTTAATATAGTGGAGATTTTGTTACAAATGTGTGACAGTCAGTGTTTTAATATGAAACCTATAAGGAGCATTTTGGGAACCATAAAATCTGCATATGTGTTGTTGTATAACTCATTCAAACATATTTAGAGCACAAAACTTTGACTAAGCTACAAAGAATTAATTGTTTTTTCAAAAATGTAAATGATGACATAATACTTACGTAAACCACATAGGATTATATTCTATGCCTAACTCTTCTCGGCGCTTTCTTCTGTCTCTTTGTGACTGTTCTATTTGTTGTTTACTCATTTCAGCAGCAGGAATATTTCCTTCTTCAAGAAATCTACAAAATAAAATTTTTTCAAAATTAAGTACTTTAAGAAATAATCTTTTGTTAGGTAGATGATCTACTCAGGCGCCCATATACAGGTACATTGAACCAGATTTGGTTGGAAAAATTTCTTATGCTCATGAATGTGAGGGACACTCTCACCTTCTAAAATAGAACCAAAAGTTTCCAAAATTCAAGCTGATCAAAGAGACAAACTAATCATTACGAAATTAAATTAATTGATTAGTAAATTTGCCTTAATTAGTTGGAAGGGTCTTTCAAACTATAAAGATTGCAATAGAGTATATTAAAATTTTGTAATTAGGCTTTAAGTTGTTTAAGTTTAAACTTCGTTTGCAAAGTATTTTATGTTTCATAAGCACTCTTTTCTCCATCTGGCAATACTGTAACTTAGTATAGATTTCAAATAGGATTGTTTATTGACACTACCAACACCTTACAAATTGGTAGGTTCCTTTATGGTGTTACAGTTTCAATAACTATCAATGCAGCTTTTCATCATATTGAGATATTTTAAAAGGTATACAAGACATAATTTAAACATAAAATATATAAGAGAATTGTAATACAAAATAGAAATACCTGACCTTTGATCAGGACGAAACCTTGTATCAGTTGGAGGTAATAGTTTTTCTAGTTCTGAATCAAGTTCATTCAGTTCAATTGTAAATCGAGTAAACCCATAGTATAATTCGTAGTCTTCAGGCATTGTACCTTCATTAGAAAGAGAAAAATATTATATGGACTACTTACTAAATTGATGTTAATACATAAGTATTTATGCAAGTTGTTCATAGATAAATAACCATCCATAATATATACATATATATATATAAGGGTATAAAAATTTATATAAGACCAGTAAAAATAGGTTTATTTTTTAAAAACCATAAAAATCATTCTTCAATGTTATAATTGAGTTAAAATGTTGTAATGTTATATTGAGTTTAAAAATAAGTCAAATTGGCAAAGTTTATAAATCAGAATCTTAATACCATAAAAGTTGTGATAGTAATTATTAAAAAAAAAAAAATTTGTGTGTGAATAGCTTTTGCCATTTATAGTTAATAGCGCAACTGCTTTTAATTAACTAAATTGCACTAGTTTCGATAAAATCGTAAGTTTTTTAGTAGTAGTTTTGAGAATTTGTTCTGTACTCTATTTTTAGTAACGACTTTCAGCTTTCTTTTTGAACAGGGACATGGTTATCTCAAGCTACAAAAAGGCATGGATGGATATTCCTTCTCCCGTCATGTATAAGAATGTTGCTTCAGTAACAATATGGATGGGAGTAAAACTCATTTAGTCTATGAAGTGAAGATGGAAGTGAGAATGAGGTATTACATCCAGACAATCCAATGACTGAACAGGAATTTGCCAATCTGTATAGAGAATCTGGTCCTGATATAGAATTGATTAGATTTTAGTTTGTTTTGTATACATATTGTCATTCCCCAAAATATAGGTAAGCTAAAAGGTTAAAAAAAATAGATTGGTAGGGAATATATATGAACAAAAATGTTTTGTTCATAATAATAATAAATTTCTTTTTACCATATTAACCACCATGTAAAAATAGGCCCAGATTCTAACCTGAATAACTGATCATGTCCATTAAGCATTCTGGCATTGAAAAATGAGCATTAATTTTGCTTAGAAAACTAACCACTGAAATAATTATGCTTCGATAATAACTTGTTTAATCTAATCACTAAAATAATTTTTTTAATAAAAAAAACTTAATTATCTTCTTGATATTATCTTTACTAAATGAGTTTTAATTTGTTTGCATGAGTGAAATATTTACCATAAATTGTAAATAAAAGAAAATTTTTGAAATTATTTTCTTTTCTATAATTCTTTTGTTCTCTTTATTTTTTTCAAATAGAAGCTTAACTTGTTTCAAAACACAAAAAATATAAAAAAAGGAGAGAACAAATTATTAGGTTAGATTTTTATTTATTAGATGTCTTCTCTCATTAAAAACTATTCATCAAAAATATCAATATTATTTAGTAAGAGCATATCACATTGGTTTAATTCTTTCTAAAGACATACCTTACATTATTTTAAAAGTAATAACTAAGTGTCAATGAAATATTATTAGTGATATTTAAGATTCTATACCTTGATTATTAAAGTTTATGTGTACAGTAATATATTTTTACTATGTAAGTCTGAGCAGACAATGAAAATTATGATTAAATTTATACAAAGAAAACAATCAAAATATGACAGTGATAAGCTGAGATCAATTATGTATTACACAACTGTTTTAATATTTTCCTAAAAATTTTATACAAAATTGAACAAACCTGGTCTCCAGATACATTTTTGAGATCTACCAACACCACAATACAAAGCCTCAGTCCATTTTCCATAGAGATTATGAACCATTTTACCATCTCTAGAAGTTACGCCTCCTTGAACTTCATGACGTTTACTTGACCAATAACTAGCCTAAAATTTAAAATGATGTTTTAATTGCTTAACTATCCATTCAATATTGTCAGAAAGACAATAAAACACTTGACAGGTCTGTAAAATTCTAATTAAATATTTCATTCTAAGAATACATATAACATTAGTCTTTAGCAAACCATATTCTTAAAGTAATAAAATAGAAACAAAAAAAAATATGTTTTATATTTAAATTTTGATGCAATAAACACAAGATCAAAAATTTATAGTATCATCAATAAGTCCTATTGAAAAAGAAAAATACTACTACATTAAAAAGTAGACTACTTCAGTATATCTAACAGAATTATTTATTGAAAGTTTTTATTTGCTGATTCCTAATAGAAGGAGATTTAAGTAAATTTTAATATCTTGAATCTTTGCTGACAAGAAATTTAATATTTAATTATCAAACTTCTACTTACTTACTCTTCATTGAATATTAAATTGTCTTAACTATTATATTTCAATCAAAATTTCACATTACAATTTATTTGAAAAAATAAAATTTACAGTTCTTAAAAATTTGTCATGTGTTTTTTATTTTATAGCAATACTTTTAAAATTTTAGTAGCAAAATCTTAACATACTATGTGTGTAAAAGTTATTTGCTAAGAGCTTATAAAATAGACAAAAGAGTAAAAATTATACAATCAAAAACTACATCTCCAGAATAATAAGTTATATCTTTTAAACCTAGTCACTTAATCAAACTTTCAAGACACTTCGCAATATGTTTCCTACTGAATACTGATTCTCCAATAGATAATCTAATACTTCTCATACTTGGCAATTTTATCACACTTAATAGTGATTTTAACGTAAAACAAAACTTATAACTAAATATTATGTAATGTCTATGCAGCATTTTTAATCTAAAATTAGATTTGCTCATCTTCACAGAAATTAAATCCACTGATAAAAATGGTTTTACATGTATATAAAGTAATGAATTAAAAAAATTCATAAATTAAAAAAAAATGCTTTATTGGAGCTTACACAAATACAGTAATCTGTTCAGTGAAGGAGATTAAAAATGTATACACTTAATAACTAACTAGACATCAAATAAATTATTCGAAAATTTAAAAAAAGTAAAGTAACATTCCTTCAAATTTTATTCTTAATTGAGACAATGATCACACATGATCAGTGACAGGTTTTGAAAAGTCATTAATTTATCTGTATTCTGCTCTGACTCACTGGAATCTTTTATTCTAAATATTTTTAATGTTTTTTTTTTTTTAATTCCTAAAAAATTCAAGTGCCTTACTTTTAAAAATGTAAGTTTACAAGTTGCATCCCCATTTTCTTCAGTAATAACCATTTCACCATACTGATCAGCCCACCGTTGTCCACTAAACAAGTTGTGCACACATGTTGTAACTTTGTTCCACTGATAATGATCATTCGTTCTATAAAATTACAATTTAATTAAGATATAACAAACAACTATCTAAAACTATGAAAATAACTTAACTTCAATAATATAATAATATTCGAGAATTATTATTAGCAATGCAAAATTAAACAGTTAAAGGTGCACCAAAGAGTGGATTATACAATAAAGAAGCATCAGCTATTAAATAACACAGAAGAAATTGGAAAAGAACTACTTACTTTGGTAAGTAGACATGAATTGTTCCTTGTGGTAAAATTTCCATGGATTTTCCCCAAAACTTAGTTTTAATTCTCATATCTAAAATGTAATTAAAAACATATTTTTGTAAAAAAACTTACGAAAATACGATGTATGTTCCCAGATATTTCTATTTGGTTCATATTCAACATTTCCTACATTTTAAAGTTACTTTGAAAATAGGAGATACAACTTTAAAATTTCAGTTTTATAGCATTCCATTTTTGTATACCTGATTCTCTAATGTGATAAAATACTTAATATTTTATTTATTCATTTCAAAAAGAGTGATTAAAATTTGGAAATAACCAGTTTTAAAACTGGTTATTTTTAAATTCTAAAAATGTTCTGCAATACTGTAAAAAAACATTTATAGTACATTACATTAAAAAAAAATGAAAATATAATTTTCATTTAGAAATATAGATTTCATTTAAATTCCAGATTACTAGGAAATGGATACTAGGATAGGATGGACACAGAAACAATATCAATTTTATACCTAACAAGATACATATATTAAAGATAATTTTAGTTTCTAAACTCTTTTGGTGTATGAATATATTATGTGGAAAACTAGTTTGCTAATTTAAAAACTCTCATATGAGTCATGAACATCTATGTTAAACCACACACAAATTTCTTCATAGAAAAACAGAAACTATTATAGGTTGTAGAACTTTTCTGATGTCTGCATTTTTTTTTTCTTTCTTTTTTTTGTAGCTAAGAAAACTATTCCAATATTTCCATCTTTGGTTGGTAGATCAGCCATTTTCATGGTTTTCTTATAGAACTGAGCAAATATTACTTTGCATAAACCACTTACAAAATGAAGTACATTAACTTCACGAGATGATGAACAAGCAAAAGTACTACAATTGAAAATGTGCTTAAAACTGTTTTTTCACATTTCTTTTCACTAAAGCAAATTAATAACACATCTAACTTCAGCTTTGGTGATGAAATTTATTACATTTGAAAGCACCTTCTTTACACAAGCACAAATTGTTTTGTGTGAAATAGTTGTTATTATCAGTTTGGTTCTTGTAGTCATTCACTCATCTCTAAATCACTTAATGTGTGGTAAAAAGCTTTAGGTAGCAAATCCAAAACAAAGTAAATTTTATTTTATAAGTACAAACTCAAAAACAATGACAAATTTGTGGTACGAGGGTTGTCCATAAATTAAGGTTCCCAACGAATTCTCACTATGAAAAATATGTTTATTGGCATTGAATAATACATGTTTGGAAAGCTTAGACTTCCCTCTATTTTTCGATATAATCGCCGTTTAGATCAATGCATTTTTACATGCGGTGTACCATCTTCTTTATGCCTGAGTCGTAGACCTCTGCCGCCGCGCCTCGAAGATAGCTTAAAACCTCTTCTTTCAGCACTTTGTCGGTTGTGAAATGCGTCCCTCCCAAGTGTTTCTTTAATTCAGGGAAGAGATGGTAATCATTGGGGGTAAGTCTAGGCTGTAAGGGGAGTGTGTGTGACATTATTCCATCCAAATCTGTTGATGAGATCAGTTGTGACATGGGCGGTGTGCGGACGAGCGTTGTCCTGATGGAGACGCACTCCATTTGTGAGCATGCCTCTCCTCTTGTTTTGAATCACGTGGAAGGTTCTTCAACATCTGACAGTAGCGATCCGCATTAATTTTTGTGCCGGTAGGCAGGAATTCGCACAACAATAGTCCTTTCCTGTCCCAAAAGACACTCGCCATCATTTTACCGGCACACAGAATTTGCTTAAACTTCTTCGGCTTCGGCGAGTCTGGATGTTTCCACTGACGGGATTGCTCCTTTGCTTCCGGTGTCATGTAGTGGACCCAGGTCTTGTCCCCAGTGACAGTAGAATCCAAAACTTCCTCGCCATCGCTTTCGTAGGCATGAAAAAATTCGTGGGCCGCTTCAACACGTTGCCGTTTGCTGTCATCCGTCAGCATTTTCGGGACCCACCTTGCACAAACCTTGGCATATCCTAAGCAGTCTCTCAAAATGTTGTGAATGCAGGACTTGCTGACATCACGAATCATCTCGCTGAGGTCCCGAAACGTCACACTTCGATCTTTCAGCATTTCTGCTTCCACTTTCGCAATCGCTTAGTCCGAAAACGATGGGCGGCCAGAACGTTGTTCGTCATGGACGTCTGTACGTCCGTCTTTGAATTCTCTGCACCATTTGCGCACATGTTACACACTCCTACACTTTTCCCCGTACACCTCACACAGTTGGGAATGAATGTCCACCGGAGGAACGTTTTTTTGCACACAAAAAACGAATCACAGAGGGTGATTCGTGCCTGGCGTGAAAAACAAATGGAAGCTCCATCTTTCACGGCTACCAAGACAAGAATGAACATTGTAGACAGCTCGCCGGGGAGGGTACTAGGAGAAAAGGAGCTTAGCTACACGCCAGTCTCGCCAAATCCCGCCTAACAGCGTTCCTAGCATCCGTAGCTCCTTGGGAACCTTATTTTATGGACAACCCTCGTATATTGCTCAATCTCACACTGCCACTTGGTGATATATTGCTCAAATAATTCAGAGGACCAATAATCTTCACATTACCCAACCAGGGCCAAGTACCTAGCACCATTTTCCAAGGCTCTATCTTTTAACGTCCCTAGTAGGAATGCTACATGATTTTGGCATTGGTAAGATGACGTGGACAGCATCTGAGCAGGTGTTCTTCTCCCCAAACTTCCACATCGCAACCAACATGAGAGCTTTCAGTCACGACAGGTTAACATACACCTTTCTTGTTTGTTGTGTCGGCTGCCATGATCGAATTCACATCCCATAGCTCTTTACCAGTGGTGTATGCATGATCTTCAGAATATGGCATCTTTTCAAACTGAATAAAGGTTTCACTACTCAAAACATATTATTTTATATCAAGTATATTCTATTATTAGATTATTTATCAGCCTCAAGACCATTTACACCTTGATCAGAGCCTGATAATGAGTAGTCTTTAGTATTGTGTAGACAAAGTAAAAGAAATTATTTACCTTGCAAAAATATGAAGTTCTTTGATTCTGCATGGCAGACTGAGACTGGAGGATGGTGGCTGACCTAAGAAAAGATAAAATTATTAATCATATAACAGACTCAATATATAGAAGGCTAACCTAAATGATTCATAGGTGGAGCTGCAGTGGCTCAGGGGATAAAGCATTTGCCACCAAATGAGGTGACCCAGGTTCAAATCCCAGCAACGGCAGGGTGTGATACAAAGTCTGCTCCTGACTTGTACAGACCACAGTGCTGAATTAAAAAATCCTCAGTTGTCCATAATCATCCATCCCAGAAGACAGTGATAGACAGATTATGGTTTAGAATCCCTTTTTCATTGGGATAACAGTGGGAGATTTTTGTGGTTTACTTTGGGTGTAACTCAAATGAGGGTTAGTTTCATCAAAATGTCCTCGAAGAAGGTTAGTTTGTCTTAAAGCTTGATACAGGAGTTCACTTGTCTTCTGGGTTTTGTTCAAAATTACAAGGCTACAGAGTTGAACATTGATAGTTGTAAACTCAGAATTAGGTCTGCTGTTCAATGCCGGTTATGAAATAAAATATAAAATTATTCATAAGGTTTTGAAACACTATGTATTAATTCAGTCTTTTGAAATCTGATGAATTATTTAAGCTAACCCTGATTCAAAAAGATATTGTCTGTGGGTAAAGATTTTTGAAGTTCAAGAAACTATAAAATAGTTGTTAACAAAGTAATGATATAAAAGCAAATAACCCACATTTTCTGACTATAAGATGAATACATATGTTTAAAGAAAATATAGAATGACAAAATAAACACAAACGCAAAACTATATACATAGTAAAACCCAATATAAATTAAAAATTGGTGCAGATAATAGTTTTATTCCTGAACATACTAATAGTTTTTTCCAGTAGATAAACAAGATAAAAAATAATTTTTAAGTAACATATTTTATTTCATAAAATTTTTTATTTAGATAACTTTTTACATTTATAGACATGCTAATAAAATTGATTACTTATTGGAACAAAAATGCTTGACATGGGTTTTTGTTTAGACAAGCTGAAACAGTTTCCCTATTATGCTATTATAGAAAATAATAATTGCATTATTTAATATAAACATTAAAAAAAAACTTCTCTCATTTAATATGAAGTTAAAAACTGAACTTAATGAAAATAAATTCCTCATTGTGATCTTTGAAGTTTCCTTTCTCATTCAACAAAACTTTTTTTTCTGAACTTGATAAGTGAGCATAGTGGAACTGCGATGAGGGGTCACAGTTATTTCAAAACATTCTGAAATTGCTGATGTCACCAACTGTACATGTAAGGGAGCATTCGCCTATCTTGACAAGGTGAGTAATACCAACATAGGAAAAGAAAAAGAATTGCATTCTTTCCCTATTGGTAGTGAAAATTTTTTGTCATACATACATACATTGTAAATTGTCATACTTTGATGAGCAATTTCATTTGGTGGTTTGTATTTCAGTAAGAAAATGCCAATAATGCTTTTGACTATGTGTAAAAGTTAGATTATTTTATAAACAAATGTAAAATACGAAATTTTTAGCAAAAGTTAATAAAACATTTTTTTAAAGTCTAACGCAAAGTGATAAATATATTTTTTAGTTTTATTTTTTAATTATTTTCTTGCAGATATCAATTAAATTCTTTGATATCTTTGCTTTAGTGTTTTGTTTTTAAAATTCACATCAATGCTTTTTCCTGCTTAATAGGTAAATACAAATTTGGGTTACTATGAAAATATTTTTCCTATCTACTTTTTCACAATGTCTTAATAAGGTTAGACTGTGCTAGTGAAAATAATTTCACTTGTTTTACTTTATTAGCCATTTTTGGTAAAGATGCCTAAAGAACATATACAATATTCAAACTAAAGTTGATAATTGCAAAGGAAAAACCTAACTGATTTAACTGAAGAAAAATATTTTTATTTGTTTTCAAGGTTTAATAAAAAAAAATATCTGTAAATCCAAAATTAGCTGCAATGTTCTAGAAAAAATAAAATCAAGAACTTTTTTCAAAAATTTATCTTTTTATTAAATTAAATAAATTTCATTGTTGTTGTTGCCTTAAAAATATTGAATAATATTTTTATTGCCATATATTTTTAATGCAAATATTAAAATAAAAAAAGCACATTAACTAACCATAGCCAAGGTCCAAGCCTTGTTTTTCAGGGCTCTACATTTAGTGGCCATGGATTACATGCCACACAATTTCGACCCTGGTCAGACATTATGGACAACACATAGAATGGTATTCTTTTTTCATAACTTCTACAGCACAACTAACAAGAGGACTTAAAGCAAAGTTCTATAGACTTAGAGCATACTCACAAAGCATAGCAAGGTACAATTGATGTAATTGTACCACATTAATTTCCTTTTAATAACAATAGAAGTGGGATATTTAAACAGGGAAGTCATTGGCTTTAAATTAAGAAAAATGGTACTATTTATGAAAGAATTATATTAGTTTTACATATTTACCTGTTCTGCAATGAACTGAAAGCCTTTGTCTTCTCTTATACATTCAAATGTTTCTCCTAAAACAGGATTGAAAGGCTTATGACCAGCTCTATGGTAAGATGAACTATAAGCTGATACAGCAAATGCAGCTATATATACCTAAAGAAAAGAATAAGAAAATAGAAAAAAGTGAGAAAATTAAAAAAAGAAAAACAAAAATTGATTTTAGATATTAAGAAATTTTATTTAAATAAAGCACTTAGTATTCAGTGAACTAAAATTGCATTTCTAACCACCTATGAAATACTAAAAAAATAGAACATTTTAAATTTTAACCAAGAACAAGAATAAAAAGCAATATATTTCAAAAATTATTATTACCATACGCTCATACTTGTCAGCAGTTTCTGCTGCTTTGTCCAAAAGTTCACTATATTCAAGTTCTTCACAAAGCCGCTAAAAATAAAATAAAAAGTACACTACATCTATTTTCTCAAAATAGTTTTGAATTTAAAAATAATTATAAAAATAATATTTTTCATCAAATCTGGATCAGCATAAATAATAAAAATACTGTTCATTATTGTTTGAATTATACAATGTCCTTTATCTCTAAAGTTTTCCTTATAAGTTATTTTAGAACTAATAATATAAGAAATTAAATTTTTAACTTATAAGGAAGACATTCTAACAAAGCAAGTAATTTAATTAGTTCATTGCTTCCAGCTTACTGATAATGTTCAAAATGTTTTCAAGAACAGAAATGAAATATTTTCTCTAAATAACTATTTCTTAAAAAATATAGCTTTAATTTAGACATGAATAAAGTGAAATTATAAAGATATCCTTCTTTCTACTGTTTGAATTTGTAAGTTGAGCTAATTCATAATTATAAAGTCAATATTTTGTAAGAGTTAACTTAGGAATAAAGAACACTATAAAGCTTTATTAGAATTAAAAGATTTTTCATTTCTCACAAAGCCTAAGGCATTGAGACAGCAAGAAATATACAAGCTTGTTACAAATTTTTCCAATAAAATTTATTAAGAAATTATATGATTCTCTACAAAATACAAAAATTATACAAAATTTTTTTTGTAGTTTTATTAACCCCATTAGAAACAAAATAATAAAGAAAAACTAGATTGTTTAAAAACCATCCAATACAGTTTTTACCTGTAATACACTAAGCGGCTCATTTAAAGTGACAGGCATGCTAACTTTACTCAAATCTTTTCCAATATTCTTAAAAAGAAGATTGCAGAGACTAAAATCTCCCATGTCTGGTTTAGGAGCTGGAAGTTTTGACCGCCGTCCTGTACCGCAGGTCGGGGTTGGAGGCACTTCAGTCACTGTCATGAAAAAAAAGCTAATAGAAAACTAGATATTTCACACATTTATAAAAAACAAACCTTTATTAATTGAACTTTTTTTTCAAAAAGAAAGCAATAAACCTATATACAATGCCAGTTATTTAAGGCACACTATTTTTCAAGCAAATAACTTTCAATTTGAAAAGATGAGTTATTAGTTGCCAATTGATTTTCCCAAATTATGGAAATCACCATAGCAAATAAAAATGACAGTATTTAAAATTCAGAAAAAGGCATAAAAGATTCATTCAGGTACAGTAAACAATAAATTGTAGAAACTTAAAAAAAAAAAACTTAAAATAATATTTTCATTAAATTCTTTTTTATTTATGTCAATAAAAAAAAAACTCGCACGCAATTTAAAAAACAAGGTATCAAAGATTTTAAAAATATTTAAGAGCTTTTAAATCATGGTTTTTGTATTCATCCAACAAATATTTATTAGTGCAGCACTTTGCAAAAAAAAAATTCATAATTCTATGCTTGAAAATTACTTCTTGAAATGCAAATAAAATACCAAGTACATTGAGGAAAAAAATAAGAAAAGCAATTATTTGGAGTCTAGTATATGGAATGCTTGTATGACCTAAAGATAACCAAGTCACACAAACACGCTGAAGAACACAGTACAGTGAAACCTCCGTTGAGCGGACACTCTCAGGACCAAAATAAATTGTCCGTTTACTAGAGTTGTCCGCTTAGGGGAAGGGTATACATTAATAAAGAATACTCAAGCCATAAATTGTTTTTAGAATAATTGCAATGATTTAGAAATTATTAAATAAGAACTATTCACTTTGACATTTATTTAAACGTAATAATATTTATGATACAGAAAGAAAAGATTAGGAGATCTAATACATGCCTCTGTTATACTATTATCCAGTTGAAAAGAAAGATGTGATAGAAGTTTGTTTTAAGTGACTGTCTGTTTTAAGTGACATATCTTCATGGTACATTTTTAAATCATTTAGCATTTTTACACCAATTTCATCATTTCTCGATAAATAAAAATGTCTCAGTTCCTCAATACAAGTTTGAGCATCACTTAAAGTTTTCACTTTTGGTTCGTATTCAGGAAGCAGTTGAGTATCAATGTCTTCATTTTCACTCTCGGCATCAATATTTGTAACCATTTCAACAATTTTGTCCATATTTAAATCATTCTTTTGACAGTCAATATTTTCGTCTATGCTTACAAAATCATTACCGTTGACAACACTTTCTCCAGTCAAGCGAATCAAATTTGTTAATTAAGAAAATGCCTCATCAGAAATTGTGTCATCGACGACATCGGTAAGGATATTGCATTCTGATGTATCTTTCTTGAAGCCTGCCTTAGTGAAACAGTTTAAAATGGTTGAGCTTTTTACTTTTTTCCAGGCTGCTATTATCCACAAAGAAGCTTGTAAAACATTAATTTGTACGTTTTCTTTATTTGGCCCACCTAAGCTCGTAATCAAGTGTTTTAAAATTAGTTGCCGATAAAACACTTTGAAGTTTTTAATAACACCTTGATCAAGTGGCTGGCAAACAGACATTACATTTGGAGGAAAGAATGCAATTTTTACATTCTTTAGATTAATGTTAGGGTGAGACGCTGCATTATCAAGAAAAAAAAGAATTTTCCTGTTTTTGCGGCCCATTTTTCTATCAAGTTCAAGCAACCACTCAGTCATTAAATCCTAGGTCATCCATTCTCGTCGATTTGCTTTCCATTGTATTCCAAGCCTAAATAAATCCATTCCTTTAAAACACCTGGGCTTATTTGATTTCCCTATAATCAACGTAGGTTCTTGTTCTCCGGTCATATTAGCGCAAAGTAAAATCATCACTCTTTCTTTTAACATTTTACCTCCTTCACACTTTTCACCTTTTAAACACAAAGTTTTTTCCGGTAATGCCCGGAAAAAAAGACCAGTCTCATCAGCATTTAATACGTCATCAAGTGCATAGTCCTTCAATAAGGAAGGCAGCTTCTCCAACCATTCTTTAACCATGTCAGTATCCACAGAAGCGGACTCTCTGCTTATTAATTTAAAAGAAATCATATGCCTCTTTCTGAACTTTTCTAACCATCCATTAGAAGCTTTAAAATCCTTTATCCCCAATTTCTCAGCTGCCTCTCTAGCCTTCTCCTGTAACATTGGTCCAGATACAGGATATTTTTTGCTTCTAACTTGAGAAAACCATTCAAAAACGCATCTATCAATTTTAAATCCAGGTCCGTTTTCCGAAGATATTCTAATTTGGTTCTTATTTCCATTTTCGCACCAAAGTTTCATTAGTTTTTCTCTATTTTTAATGATGTCTGCTGCCTGAGCCTTTCCAATTTCAAAGTGTTCGGCCAATTTTCGGACACTGCTTTATTGATGTTTGGAATACTCTAAAAGTTCAATTTTTTCCTTCAATGTTAAAACTTTACAAGGCATAGTTGAACAAGAAGAGACTTTCTCAAGAATAAAAATATTTTAAAAGTTTTATCTCAAATACGCTTTCAACAGATGTAGTTACAAAGAAATGAAAATGTTTTTCATGATTGCACAGATATTCAAGTTGGTCATGTGATACAGAATGGACACTTATATTTCTATGTCATGACCACACTCGGTTTCAATCAATACGTTTATTCCCCCATCACTTGATAAGAAATGTGGTAATACCTCCCTGAAAGTAAACCTAAAGTAATGCATAGAAAAAGGAACAAGACAATGCTTACCTGAAAGACACCAGGTTTATGGAGTTGTATTCACAATCGATCATTTGTCAAAAGTTTGAATAAGCGTTTGACTTATATGAACACCTCCATGAGTAAGATTTCTATTCTATTCTTTTAACCCAGATGGGATGAGTGCAGTGTACAAACTGAATAGAAGTAGAAAGGAAATTTCAGTGGGGAAGAGGAATTGATAAGAATTAATGTGTCACTTTAACCTGTGGGGTCTCAAGACTGAGCATGTGGGGTCACAACTGTGTAGTCCAGATAAAAAGATCCAAAGATGCAGATGTCTGAAATATTTTACATGAGCAGAATCACTTTCCTTTCTTTCTAGCCAAAGATGAAATCAAAAAGATAAAGAAAGATGACAGGAGAATGATAGTTCTTAGAACTGAAATAGCTTAATGCTTTTAGTTATGGATAAGACAAAAAATTTACATGTTTCAAAAAATGGTGGAGAGAGGTATTTTTTTTTAAATATAATTGTAAAAAAATTATTTTTTTTCAAATTTAGAAAAAGTAGTGTCTGATTTGAAGAGGTAGAAAACAACGTTTCAGGGCAAAAATGACTGCCCGTGTCCCGTTAAGGGAGTGTCCGCATTGCGGAGACCATATATAATGGTTTATTCATAGAAGATTCTTGGGGAATTAAAAATATGCCCTTATTTAGAGGTGTCCATTTTGCGGGAGTGTCCACAACAGGAGGTTTCACTGTAATTTGTTTTAAAAGCATTCATCATTAACAATATTCCTTCTACAGTGACAAAACAAGCATTTGTAAAAACTTTTTACACTGGAAAGAATGAAAACGTTTTAATTAAACAATGTTGAATGAGGTTGCAAGCAAGGAAAAATATGCAGTTCTCTAAAGATGGTCATCTGCTTAAAATTATCCAAAAAACCTCAGCTGAAAACCAAATGTTTGACAATTCTCTTTACAATGGCTTAATTGAAAATTTTTTGACAAATTTTTGATTATTATGTTATTAAGTACCAAATTGTTTCTGTATCAGATTAATATCATAACTAAAATATTAATAAGAAAAGAAGTAGATAAAAGCATAAATACCACTAGGTATAGGAGTATATTCAGTTCCTTCATCTGATACATCACTCAAAAAGCTACCACCTTCTTCTGATAAAGAGCCCTAAAACCAAAATATAAGTTAATAAATACTGTAGGATATAATTGCAGAAAGAAAAATTTAAAAAAATACATAACATTGTTTTAAGGCACATTTTTGACTGAATAACTCTTTTTGATAATTAAGTATATGCTGAATTTAATTGTGAAATTTGATAACTTTCAAGATTTAAACAGTATGTCTGAATTTTTAACTAGGTAACTAAAATAACAATAAATATCCATATAACTGCAATACAGGAAGTAAACAAATAACTGTTCTATAAAAAAGCTTATAATAGAATGCACTAAAAATTATTATAAGACAAATAATTAAATTGTTGATTGTGAAAGTTTATTGCACATAGTAAAATTATATGAATAAACTCAAAAATTTGCATTACAAGTTGCAAACAATAGTATTTCATCAGTCTCTGGCAGAAATTTTGATAATACTCATTAATATCTTTTTTAAAAAAAGGGTAGCATATTTTGAGCAGATAAAACATTCAAAAAATAAAATAATAGTTGCAAACAATTAAATTAACTCTTTAATTGTACCATTTTTCACAAAAAACAGTAATAGTACGAAACATATTTTTACAAAATTTAAACAACTATGACTCATTTTGTTAGAAATGTGAATGATTGTTAAAATTTAATCTCATTTTTAACTATTTAAATGATATGAAAAACTCACGAAGTTATAAGTAACCAAGGAACTATTTAAAATTTCTAGGAGCAAAGACCAAATTTTAGGAGCCAGCAGCCTGAAAATATTCCTGTTTTCAAATTTTTTTGGAAAAAAAATCAGTCAAAATTTCACTAGTAAAATAATGGGCATTAGCTACAACATTTTTAATGAGTGGTCACCTGACAAATGGGATTTATAGACCCTGATTTTATTCAGTATTTAAATTCAGTAATCTCCTTTTAATGCAAACACTTTGGGACACAATGAATTTGATAATATTAATAGACAAATAACAATAAACAAATCACAAAATTACAAAAATTTGCTTAAGATACACATACTGAGTTTTTGTCTTTAACATATGAAAATTATTCCTAAATTTAAAAAAAAATCAATGGTTGATTGTCTAAAAATTTTTCTCAGATACTTATTTATAAATTGTTCATAATCATAATGCTTTTTAAGTAATAGGCATGGTATTGTATTCAATGTTACAACATTTTCATTGCATGGCTTATTACAGCATTTGTAGGAGGTGGTTAAATATCAAAGCGCTCTTCATCTGACTCATCAGTTCCACAATCCATCTTTTTTTTCTATAACTATCTGGCTATCTATAACTATTCTGATTCTATTAATGTGGAAGCTACAAGAATGTTTTCATCAATTTCCATTCATAACTGGAACTCTTAATTTCTTCAGTTTCCTGGACAGCTTTTTTGCAAAATCTTGCATAGGAAAAACTGTTTCTGATTGTTTCAGTAGAAACTTGATCATATGAGGTTGCTAAAATTTGCACCACATCAAGAACTTTAGTTTTCTCGGGCAAAGGATTTAGAATATCAGTCTTTTATTTCAATGTTAAACCAGTTCACTTTCTGTCATGTAAATACAACTCTAAATAAGCGAACAGGGCATAAAACTATGACCCACTTATTCTTGGTTTAGATAAAAACCAACTTTTCTGAGAGAGGAAAAATGCATGTTTTATTAACTGTCAATCAACAGACCCCTGCCCATTTGCAGTGGAAGAAAGAGCGAAAGAATTTCAATTCTAGTGTAAAAGAAGAATAAATAAAATAATAAAGATAAAAAAAATTTTGGAAAAAAATTCAAATACTAATAACATTAATGATCACAGATTAAAATAAAAATTTAGACTGAGTGATTTTGATAACAATAAGTAATTGATAACATAAATTGCAATCACATTAAGCGAAGACTGCAATATAGGTAATTTAAAGGAATGAAAAATAGATAATTACCTCAGAAGATGTGCTACAGTTAGAGAAGTTTTCGGCAGCATCAAAAAATTCAGAAGCAGATAGGACAGATGAACTTTCGTGAGACAGGGAAGGCTGTAGAGGTTGATGAATGAGCTGTAAAAGGGTGACCACACAACACAAAATTCAAATACTTATGTTCTACTTTTAATATAGTGAAATAGTTAAAGGTTTGATCTCTATTTGATGTCTTGCAAGTACAAATCACCTAGGATTTATAGCTGTTTGACAGTGTAATGTTCAGGTTCAAAATTAAAGAAAATTTTTTTTTTCCTTAATCTAATTTAAAACTATGTTTACTTTTTCCTATAACATCTGGATATCAAATTTTCAAACTTCATTGATATTTGTAGGAACACTTTTAATAGAGTTACTCTGCACTATCCAAGGAAATGTTTTAAACATAATTCAGTAGTTCTTCTTGCAAAAAAATTTCAGAAAAAAATGAGAAAACTTAAAATGAAATGAGTTAATAGTAATTATTTAATATGCATTAAATGAATCATTAATGAGAAAGATCAGAAAGTCAAACGTTATTTCATTATCTTTATTTCCCCCATTTCTCGTACATAAATCTCATTCAAAAGACTGTTACACAGTATAAATAAGATATACCCAACTTTTAAAACTGAATCTTTAAAGATCAATAATAACCAATTGATATAAATTTCTTCGTATTAAATTTTCTAATATTTTCTTATTTTATCATATTGTTTTTATTAGAATCATTTAAATTTTTATTTATGTACTTAGAATCACTTTTATAAATAAAATACTTCAGTTTTTAAATTGATTTTAAAACATTTTGCTTACTGAAGGTGATATGATGCATGTAACACCATTCTAAATTTTATAAAATCATTTCAAATCTAGTTTCTGTAAGATATGCTAGACACAATTAATTTCAATATTTATCAGTTTCAACTTTGTTAAAAATCATTTCAAAGCAAAAAAAAAATATCTTTTACAAGAAATAATGCTTTTCATTGAGGTATAAAAATAATTACATTTCCAATTCAAAGGTTCCCCAAGTCAATCCCTACAGGCAAATAAATGCGTGGGAGGTTTAATCATCAATCTGTTTAATTCCTAATATTTGAGATCTATAAAACCTTTTTATAAAGTATTATGTATCTATTTAAATATCTAATTATTCCGATTGAAGAAATATTCAGTAGACTGAAAAGTTTGATATTTAGCAACAGAACCTAAATGCTGAATGATTAAGAAATGTTGAGTCCACTTCTACTTTAAGCGAAAGATACAAAACTTACTTTATAAACAAACTTTTTTAATATTTTGAAGTAAATTATTGTTATATTAATGATTGAAGACATTACTGATAATTATGGTGGAATAATTTAAAATAATTACAATAATCCAATTTAATCACATCATTTTAACTAAAAAAAATTTTAAAAAAGATATCAGAACTTTATGCAAATACCAAAAAAATGAATTAATTAATAATGTTTCCATTACTTACTGTTGGTTCATCATTATCTCCAGCAGGTGTACCTGCTGGAGGAACAATATTGCTTATGTCAGTAATATTGTGAATTTCTAATAGCTTTGCTTTAAGATCTTTGTTTTGTTGAATAGTCTGAAACAAAGAATTCCTCTATGAATAAAAAATAAACAGAGAAAAAATTTACTCATAATGTGTAAATGTACTTAATCATGTATAAAAGCTTACACTTATTTCAAGAAAATTACTATAAAAAATAATTAAACTGAATTCAAGTAGTGAATGGACTTAAAATCTGAAATTAGTTTTGCTCCTAAAGTTACAGACTTTTCTGTCAAAAAGCACAAATTAAAATTTTTTTTTTGTCAAGTATTGAATGATGTCCTTTATAATCTAAAACAGATTGAAATAAAAGTTTAAAGTTGTAAAGACAACACTGGGGAACAATTTTTTGTTGCATTTATACAAATACTTGATCTTCTCTAATTGGGTGATGGGATTTCCATTGTAATATTGTTCCTGTTGTTGATTATAGAGCCCAAGTAAACGAAATTGTCAACGACCAATTTATATTCTTCAATTTCTGAGTCGGTGTTATTGAAGCTTATTTTAGTACAGGGCAAATATTTAGTTTTGTTTTCATTTATTCTCTGGCCCATCTTGAGAGCCACTTTCTCTAAAGAAATAGAAGCCTGTCTTAGTGCTGTAGGTGTTCTAGCAATAATGTCTATGTCATCAGCTAAGGTCAACAATTATACAGATTTATTGAAAACATTTCCCCTGGTCTTAATGTTGGAATCTCTAATTACTTTTTCGAATGCTAATTTGAAAAGTAGGCATGCCAATGCATTCCCCTAATGCAAACCATTATTTACTACCATTGTGCTTGACAGATTATTCTGTATTTTGACCCTAGTTTTGGTTTGATATAGTGTCAGGCAAATCAACCTGGATAACTTTTTAGCCACTTTAAACTCGCGCAAGGCTGCAAGGAGGGCTTTTCTATTGATACTATTGAAGGCAGCCTTAAAATCAATGAAAAGATGGTGTGTATCTATTCCATATTCTTTAGTTATCTCCAGAATCTATCGAATGTTAAATATTTGCTCAGTGATGGATCTTCCTTTACTAAATCCACCTTGATAGTTTCCAACCAGATTTTCCACAAATGGAGAGAGTTTGTTGTGTATAATATTTGAAAATACTTTATAGCTGGTACAAAGCAAGCTAATACCTGTATAGATGGAACATTCACGAAGATCACTTTCTTGTGTGTTACACAAGTTACACTCAATTTCCATTCCTCAGGGATTATTTCCTGATCACAAATTGCTTTTATTAAGATATTAATGTACTTTGCCAATTCAACTCCACCACTTTTCAGCTATTTGGATGGAATAGCATCAGGATCAAGTGCTTTATTGCCTTTAAGTTTGTTAATACCTTCTGCGACTTCTTCCAACCATGCTGGTTCAGTCACATCTTGGCTGAAAGTTTGTATGTTTTCTTTACGTATCTCACATCCACCATTGTCTCTGTTCATAAGACAATCGAAATGTTCATTCCATCTCTTCAAAACCTCTGTTCTATCACTCAATATTACTCCATCCTTATTATGACATGAGGAAATTCTTGGTTTGAATTCTTTACAGCCGAGGTTGATTTCCTGAAAGAAGGCTCTGCTTTCATTAGTGTCTCTTAAATGTTCAACATTTTTAAAGAGATCCTAAAAAAATTTCTCTTTTTTGTTTTATGACTTCTTTCTTCCTCTCTTCTTGCATCTTTGTACATAACCACTGAATTTCTTGAATGTCTCTTGTGCAGCATTTTGCCTTATGCCTCATTTTCAAACCAGTCCTTCTTTTTTGCTTTCTTAACCATTTTTACAACTTTGATACAAACTTCAATGATTATTTTCTTTCATGTATTCCATTTATCATTTATACTCTCATCAATATCATCATTAATTTCTTTCAATTTATAGTCTAGTTCTTTCTGAAATTTTAGTTTAATCGTCTCAATTTTAAACCAGCCACAATCATATTTTTTCCAGACATTCACCGTGAGTCTTGTGGGAGTTAGAAAATCTTGCTCTAACCTCTGCTATGACCAAAAAATGGTCAGAATACAGGTTAGCACCATGATACGTTCTTACATCCAGTATCTCTGTCTCTTGCCTTGAATCAAGTAAGAAATGTTTAAATTTGATTTTAAGTACCTCCATCAGAAGAACTCCAAGTCATTTTATGAATTTATTTATGCTGAAACATAGTGCTTGGTATAAATATATTACTGCCTGTGGCAAAATCAGTAGGTTGCCTACCATTGTTATTTCATATGTCATGAAGGCTATACTTATTGATAATTAGTTTAAATTCTTTTTCTTTACCAATTTTTGCATTTGCATCACCTAGTATAGTTTTGACATCGTTTTTCGGGCAAAATGCATACAGTGCCTGTAATTTCTTGTAGAAGAGCTCATTTTCCAAACTATCTTTGTCCTCCGTTGAAGCATAAAAGTTAATAAAACTATAATTAAAGAAGGTTCCCTTTATCCTAATTTTACACAGTTTAGGTGACTTTGTTACAAAGTAAATTCGAAGAAGTCTTATTCGCTGACTCAGTATAAAGCCAGTACCAAATATGTGCTTGTTTTTATCACAGTTATAGACAATCATGTGGTTTTTCATTTAAATTATTCCATCTCCTATCCATCTCATCTCTTGTATATATACATACATATATATATATAGCTAGAATATTGATTCTATAATCATCAATCTGCACTATTAACATTAGTTGTCTTTAATCCTACATAAAGAACGAATGTTTCGTGATCCAATTCTCAAGTCCTTAAAGCTTTTACTAAATTGTCTCCTTGCAGTCAGAAAATCCTTGCATAAAACTGCCATTTTTTTAATAAAAATTGTAGCTTGGAGAACCAATTATAGATTTAAAATCAGCTGGAGGAAAGTATCTAAGATCTGTTAAAAATCTCAAGCAATGGAAGACAAAAAAGATTTTCGCCAGTGCAATTTATGGACATCTTATAAATTAGTCCTCAAAATTTAATTTTAAAAAATTACATTGGTTTTGCAACAATTACCTTCAAGATGTTGAAATAAATAATATTTTTGAACAGCTTGGACAGAGATAATAAAGAACAATACTCATTGCTTTATATGACATTGGAAAGAAAAAAAAACGAATAGAAAAATAATTACTTGGTTTAGGGTATTTCTTAAACTAGCAATAAGAGCACCACTACTGCTGCTACATGTTACACTTTCAGCTTCTAAAACCTGTTTTAATCTCTCCCTTTCTGTTTGTAAACTACGAACAACAGACCTGAGACCACTATGAACTAAAAAGAGGAAATATATAAACATTTAAAGCCAGGCTATGATCTAATGGATAAAACTAATCTGACTAATATGATCTAATGGATAAAATTTTTAAAATGACGCCTCTGCAGCAAAACATATATTTTTAATAAATAGTTCCAATTGTTAATATTTTTCGTGTCGAATTTCATTTTTCTGAATACCTAAGAACTGATAAAAGCATCATTGAAATTGAAATAGAAAATAAATTGAAAGGGTACAGAAAGTATTTTAAAGTCCCAAAGAAGGCATCTATTAGCACCAGTTACTGTGGTTTTACCCTAAATGAGACAGTATTTACTAATAATCAAATTTTCAAATCAATCAAATTTCAGTAATTATTTCAAATTTAGTAAAACTGACAACAAAATAAAAAATAATCACTAATAATAGCTTTAAAGTTCCATTGTGTATCTCAAACAATCAGCATTAAAATACTTTATAAACAAAATTTAAAAAAATTTAATCAATAATTGAGAAATGCCTAATGTTAAAAAAGATTTAACAAATTTATGTTATTTTAACATTGAAATGTGTAATGCCACACTTAACTTTTCCCTTGTCATGAACCATGCTTAACTTTTTCTCTCGTCATAAACCATGCTTAACTTTTCCCATTGTCATAAACCTCTACCATTCCATCCATTTGAGGACAACTCCTAACAACTTAGACAGCATGCCAGAAAATTCATTAGAGATTAATTTTTTTCAATGAGTTCAATGTACAATTCTTCTAGTACTGGAACAGATAGCTGTCAATCAAGAAAATCACAGAGATTAAGACTTAACAATTTCCAGACTAATGACAAGATGGTAGCAATGAGCTCAGCATTCCCTACCAAGCACTATTTATTTTCAGTGTAGTTGGTATCGATCAATCTAAAGCTCCCAGCTTCCAAGCTACTAAATGTACCATTATTATACAATATAGTGTATTAAGACAAAATGCAGAATGGAGTATAATAATAATTTATTTACTTATTTTATTATTTATTTAATAAAACTTTTTTTTTTATTGATAATATATGTAAATAATGAAATAATTTTCATTAGAATAAATTTTTAACTTTTAACTAATTTAAATAAGTATGTTAGGTAGGGTAGTTGTAAGACATTGATGGGTTGCATTTTGAGTACAATATTTTTTTGAGTTATTCTAAATAATATTTCAGCATAGAATAGATGTTCAAAATTTTCTTTTTTTCCAAAATTACTAGTTTAACAGTTTATTTTTGATATGCAATGAATGTGCTTCAATTATATATCTTAAATAGAAAAATAATAAAGCAGGTTGTAAAAATTATTTGCATAGTTTTTTTTTAAATTATACTTCGTCAGTATGAAAAATTTATAAAAAGAATAAATGTTAAGCTCCATAATCCCAAAACTTGACTTAAGAATTAGAAGTGTTCTTGAGAATGAAAAAAAAAAAACAATGAAATATCAAAATATTTTAATTATACAGTAAATGCAAATGTTATTTTTTTTAAATGTTATTAACGTGAATGTATTTTAAGAAAAATATAAACATATAAAGAAACGTACATTAAAAGCTGTTAGAAAATACTTAAAAAACCTTATTGTTTATATATTTCGATATCATATTGTTTGAGTTATTGTTGTTAAATGGAAAGATAATGAAGAAAAATGTTAGTCTTCAAAGAATCTTTTTTTATATTTTTTTGCCAAAAAACATTAAACAGTTTTTAAATAATTGTAATTGAAGTCTGTATAAATTCAGATAACTAAAGCAATATAAAAGCAAAGAAAAAATTAATTTATTTATTTTTTTAATTTATTATAATTTTTTACTTTTTTTTATTTACTTTCAATGTGGATAAAAAATAAAACATTATTTGAAGCAGATTAGTGTTAAAAATCATAACATTAGAATACATATTTTTATTAATGTTATTTAAGAAGAAAAAAATATTTTGCTAAAGAAAAAGTTTCTCAACTGTACATTTCAAAATAGATTTCAATGCATGTTGAAATGATAGTATTGGTGTTTTTCTTGAAAGCCAAATTACAAAGCGAAAAGCAAACCATCCAGAAGAAACTTAGGGGAGGGATAATAGTTTGAGTAATTGATGTAAACTGGCAAAGCTTCTCTTTGTTTGTCCTCCCCTTAACTGACCTGATCTCTTTCCCTTCCCAAGAGTCTCTTTCTCTACCCAAAAAACCCCAGACCGTCACCAAACGAGGCACTTGCTGTAGTTTGCTTGTAAATGTTTTTTCGTGATGTTACGAATGTAAGGAGTTAACTAAAATAATTCTTTGGTAACATTCATCTTGTGCACCAAACATAATACCATTTTACCCCATTTTACATAAACTATTACAAATTGTTTATAACCAGTAAAGTTTGTCAATGAAAAATTTATCTTGCAAACTGTTCATATTATCACAATTATGAGAAACTGATTAAATAAAATATAAGAAATAAGTTTCATGAAATGTTTTGTAACAGCTGCTTTAACAAATAGAAAAGTTTATCCTTACTGCAACATCATTATAAATTCTCTCCTTTACATTAAAGTTGTATATAGTTATAAAAAGCTAGAATAAAAAGCATTAAATTGAATTCATACAACTGTTGTAAAATTACAACTTTTTGTTAGATCTATATCATATGATAAACTTACTCGGTATCCTAAAAATGACTTACAATTTAAAAAATAAGTTAAAGAAAAAGGAGAGGAGATAAAAATATATAGTTTAATACATTCTAGTACTAAAAATCTAACAATTTATTTCAACCTATTTCGTAAGTTAGTTATAAAAACAGTTAACAAATTGCACTGCTAACTGAAAAACCAATGGAACAATATTTTCAAAATAACTATTGTTAGTTACAGCCATGTGGTGTATCTGAAGACAAAATTAGTATATGCCCATGAAAATATTTCAGTTGGAATCATATGATAGGCAGCAGAAAACTTTCTTTTTGAAAACAGCAATACCATCTGTTGACAAGTATTGTCACTAATTTAAAAGTATAGTGTTCTAAACAGAATGCAACAAGGGATGCAATTCTATCACTATCTCTGTTTCTCAAATAATTTTTCAAATTATTAGTTACTTTTGAACACTTAATATTTCCTAAATATAAAAAGCAAGAATATAAAATTTGTGTTCATTCAAAAAATAGTTTTAAATGTCATAGTTTTAATTTGATATATGACTTTTTTTGTTCTACCCTGCAAAATACTCTTTTTGATCATTAAAGAAATTATCAATAAATACTTCAGGTCATAAAAGTAAAAAAACTTGAAACTGCAGCAGGAACAACCTCAGAAGATAGCTTAAAGTAGATAAGTTTATTAGGTATTTGTTAGTTTCCATCTTCAAATAATTTTCAGAAACTTTCCCAATTACCTAGTTCACTCTAAAATTTATCTTGATACAATTTTGGTTTGATTTTTTTCTCCATTAAACCTAAATATATTTTTTTTTCTTGCTAAAAAAAACAGAAAAAAAAGAAACAAAAAACTTTTTAAAATTGGTGCATTATACTTTGAAATAAAAACTTGTTATTTCTTTTTTTATTTTACCTTCTTTTGCTAAAACTAAAAATTCTTCTCTGTACTTAGAAAGACTATTTGGACTGGAAGACAGACTAGGTTCTGGTAGTGAACACAATGTTAATGACACAGAATCGGATAAACTATGTGGACGATTCATATCTTCACTACTTGCTAAGGAAGGATGTGAACAGCTAAGATGAGCCATCTCAGATATAGGCAACCCTGAATCACCAGTCTAAAACAATAATAAGTACCTATCAGTAAATAATATTATGACTAGAAAAAAAGAAAGATAAAGGCATTTACATTGCTAAAATACACTTACACATCTCTCATTATTTGAGTTTTCAGACAGGTCAGGAATATTATCAGTGCTGTTAAAAGAAGCAGATGAGGCATCCTTTGAAACTATTATTGCAACATTTTGTTTATTTGATTTGCTACTTTTATTACTATTCTGGTTACTTGAACTTGATGTCTTTTGATTTTTGCTCTTCTTTTTCAAATGAAAGCGTTTTCTTTCTTTTTTAGTAACAACTGGTTCTTTATCAGAAATCTAAAATGAATTTACATAATAGTTTACAAATACAGAAAAAGACAAAAAGGGAAATTAACAATTAAAATGGAAAAGAGCCTAAAGCAGCTAAAACTAAATTTGCTTTATTTTAATTTAGATATTAAAAAAAAAGACAATTAAAGCCGGGAAAAACAATAAAAAGCAATAAAAATAAAAGATATGTGTGCTGGCAAGACAGCACTTCATAAGGGGACACACTGCCTGCCAACACACAGAAGCCTTTCTGTTGTCAGTGGAAAAACCGAAGCTGACAGTGCCCCATAATGGATAGACAAATAAGAAGAAAATCATTATAAGAATTGAAAAGCACAGAAAAATAATGAACAAGCAAACACAACTTAAAAATAATACGCCCACTTATAAATAAAAATACTTACAGTTATTGTTAGAATAACTAAATCAAAATAAAATATAAATTGCCAAATCAGTAAGAAAATATTATAAATAAATCAAGTGCTGACCCCTATTTCAAATAGGGGTCATCATATGGGTCAAATTGCTTTTTTCTGCTTTAATTGTTTTTCGGAATATCTAAATTTATATAATAGTGTAATATATATCTAAATTAATTATAATTTATATAAAAAAAGAGTGTCTAAATATTAAAATAATATATCTTAGCTAGCTACATTATGTTTCATTTAAAATAATAGTGAGAAACAATTGTTTTGAATTTTTCACTGACAATTATATTATTTAATTAGAAAATTAATAGTACATATTCCAATCTAAAACAACAAAAAAAAAGACATAAATTCAAGTTTGCAGCACACTTCCAAAGATGTTTTAAAAAATTTTCTTTTTAAATGCTTTAAAGATTACAGGAAATCACATTAATAATTTAACATTTGAACAGATAGCTGCACTTCTAGTTTTTCCCACCAGACCAACTGGATATAAGAAAATGAAAAAGTTTAATATTTGGTTCTTTTTTCTGTTAAAAAAATTGGTTTCTTAAATGCAGCAATAAACAAAATCTGATTTAGAGCTGGTGCTAAATTGATTAAAGTTTTTGAAAAAATAAGATCTCTAAACATAACAAGCTATAAATATATAAAACAATAAAATAATTCGTAGTAGTTCAGTAGTTTTAGATTAAACAAGTAATTAATGATGAAAGTACAAAATAATAGGCATCAAAATTATATGAAAAGAACTATTTTAAAAGGCTTCAATTATAAAAGAATTGATGTTTTGGTACTTATGATTTGAGTGTTTTTTTTAAAATTGACATGCATATATTAATTAAAAAGAACTCTCAAACTAGGAGATGAGAAGATATTGATTCAGCTAGTATCATATGCAGCATTATTTATGCAGACAATAGTGATATTTAACTTTTATGAGCAACAGAACTCAATATTAGTCCTTCATTGTAGACAATCACACATAACAGCAGGTTTTCATGGATACTCAAAAGCAATCATTAAACATGGCTTAAGAGAATTCAAAGTGAGAAATTCGCAAACAATTTCAACTCTCTATTTAAAGCTAACGACAGAGACCTTACCATCTCTGTCTCTCTTCGTAAGCCTGTTAAGGCAGAGGGGTGCGATTGTTCTTGATTTTCAGTGGCGCCATCTATGGCCAAGAATTCTCTTACCGTATTAGCAGCATGAGTAAAATATTATGAACAAAAGGTTCCTCTGCAAAATATGAACTGACAGAATAAATAAAGCACTGGTACTAAAAGAATAGCAGAGCAAGGAAAGACGAGTTACAAAACTGATCCAAACAAAGATAGTATATGCATCATATAATAATTTTCATAATATCGATGTCAATAAAAATTCTTAAATATTAGACTGCAGAAAATTTGGTAAAACTCATAAGAAATGCAAATCACTAAATATTAGTAAGTCTAACAATGCAGCCTAGGGCTCTGACATTCAGCAGTATACCAAACAGTAAACACAAAAAGTAAACAATGATAATACTTAATGCATAACAAAGCATATTGGCACTAATTATTAATATCCATTAATATCTTTGGAATAGTGTAATTGCACAATGCTTTGACTTAAAGATGGAATAAGTCAAAATTATACTCAGACTAAATTTGCCGGAGAATAAACTGTAACAAAATAAAACATTTCAATCTGTTTTAACTTGATACAACAAACTAAGTATTTTGAAGTATTTACCTCTATTTGTCCATCTATAAGAGTGCTAGTACTTAATTCTAGCTGTTGCATAATGGTTTCAAGTTGGTAGAGCTTATCTTGCAAACTTGATAAATCTTCAAAAAAAATAAAAAATAAAAAATATTATTACATAAAAATTGTCTTAAGAAAAAAGACCTAATATCTAAATATTTACAAAAACCTTGACTTGGCCATAAATATCAATTCATTTAAAATATCATGCACAGAGCATCTACTAATTAAATATTTTTAAGATTATATGTATCTTGTGGGAAAAAAAGGTTTTAGGTTAAGAGACAAAACAAAATTCTGATGCATAAAAATTATGTAATTTATTAAGCTAATTGGGTGGCATCTATGGAACAGTGTAAAATTCTAAACAATTTTGGAAAATACAAAAAAATTAGAAACCTATTTAATAGAATATTATAAATTTAAAACTTATAAAATAGAATGATTAAAAAACTCAAGACTTTAAACTTTTTGCTCTTTTTTCCCAAAATGAGATGAAAAATTGAACAATTCAGTTTTACACCTGTTATGGAAATTTTACTCAAAAAATGGTTTCCTTTTTATCTCTGCTTTTACATTCATATAATCTTTTCTCCAGATTAAATATGAGAATCTGGATTATCAAATCCATCGTAGTCATGAATATTTCTTACAGTAGACTAGGAAACATAGTTGCCTTTTTTTTCTATTTTTTGTTTGTCATCATTCAACAGAAAAGAGATCTTAAGAGCTTACTTGTATTTTTATTTTATGATAATGAACTAAATTAAACTAATCAAATTTATCTCTGATTTTATAATGTATGAATAAATTACCAAAAATTAATTTGCTAAACTTTACTTGATTGCAATCATGTTTTTATACATTGCTTGATAATTCATAAATTGTAAAAATTCTCTCATATACAAGTCATTAACTGCTATTATTAACAGTGACAAGTTTGGCTGAGAACCAATAAATATTAATTAACATCTATTAAAAAACATTATATATACAAAGATAAAATGTCAACCATCGAAAAATAAGCTTACCTTTATTGCCTTGATCAATTGCCGATGAATCTAAAATCCATGCTGCTACTCGACTCTGTTGAGAAATTGGACTTCGAATTAAACTATGTCTACTACTCTGCCAAGCAGACCCATCCTGAATACTGCTTACAGGTGGAGTATATGAGACAGGGAAAGGTACTGGTAAAAAGTAATAATATAATTATGATCATATTACATTAATGGTCAAAAGAAGAAAATACAATTTAAAGCTTTAATTGTAAAACCAAAAGTATCTAACATAACTTTAATGTTTAAGCTATGAAATATCCATTTTGTAGCTTCATTTCATATTACTTGCAATATAAACTACTAAACATTAATATAAATGTGTATCTTTATTTGGATACTTGGATTTTAATGATTTAATTTAATTAATACCAAAAATTAGAAGTAGTAGCAGACATATCTCAGAAAGTTGTAAATATATATCTGGGTCTAAAATAAATTCAAAATTTGATCTTTTAGTAGCAGAGAGGGAGTGGGGTTAGAATGCATTGGTGTAGTGATGACCTTATTAATGTACAGTGAATATATTAGATTGTGTTTTGTCTGTGGAAAGTTTAAAAATAACTGAATTGTTTTCATTTAACTTAGCTACAAAAATGTGCAATAAATATTTAAAAAGGTCAAAGCCTAGATCAGCACCACACACAATTACACTTTTACATAAATTATACTTTTGTAGCCACTCATACCTTCAAATAAGATAATATGGAAATGGAGATTTTTAACTTTAAACTTTTGCTTTTAAGAATTAAGAACAAAACTTTTTTCTTAGTGATTTCTGGTGGCTGACAAAACCGGTATGTATATGCAGCAAGGTACACACTAAATTTGTTGTAGCTGAAAGTCCTTTCATTGGTTATGGTGTGGGAGTTTGAAGAGAGTTACCAGTTCAAGCTTTGTCTACATCATCTGACCAGGGTCAAAATTACATGGCATTCTTACAGTGGTCATTAAAAGATAAAGCCCTAAAGCTGGGGTTAGGTGCTTGGCCATGGTTTAATACTCATGATTGCTTATGATGTCTGGTATAAAAAAACACCACAAAATCAGGTAGATAAGTTGATATACAGCTGTGTCTAACTAAAGGTAAAGAGAGGCTCAATAAACCTTATCACAAAAACAAACTAAATGTAGTAATTAAAATTGAATATAGCAGGGCAGTTACAGAAACGTAGCAAAACATAGAAGAAAAAAAAGCAATTGTATAACAAAGTTAGTTGCAACAATACAACAATTGTACTATGTTATTAATTATTAACCCACTGGCGTTTAAGGAAATGGGCGAAACTGGGAGAATTTTTCTCCCCTACACACAGTTCCCCTATCCATTAACATGGGAAAACTGGTTTTGCTAAGCATTAAAATTGCAAGTTAAAATACGACTTTTTACGTGCAGAGCCGTCAGTGGGTTAATTTTCATCTTCTAAATATTTACTATTTTCCAAAGAAGGAAATTTACTATTTTTCAAAGTATAAAGCATAAAAATCTGAAAATATTTAAAAGCACAGTGAATCTATGAAAAAAAGCTAGGTTTAACACAAAACTAGCTTAATGACTTATTTCAAAAATATATTTGCATTAAAAAAAAGTTTCATTCAAAAATATACTTTTTGTTTTCAAAAAACTAAAATTTTAATCTCAAAAATTTATTTACCATTAAGACGTTATGTTAATTGCATCTGATCAAATAATACCTTTCTTGAAAATTGAAGGGGAAAAAAAACCTTGATAAAGGCATATGAAATCATCCAGTATTTCAATCTTTTCTTATATATTATAAAAACATCATATATTTTGTAAAATACTTAACAGCTTTCTTTAAAAACAGATTAAAATTAAAGCACACTTTCAAAACAAAACAAATTTAAATGGTAAAATATCCATATCCTAAAGTCTTTTTTGAGTCAAATTGAGTCAACTCTTACATGTACAGTTTAAACATTTTAATAGAATTTGATATTTATAAATAACCTCTTATAGAATAATTTGGTATCATCTACTTTAAAAATTCATAGCATTATCATAAAATCCTCTCTATTTGAAAACCTATTTATGAAAAAAAGAATCATGGCTATTACATAATTCTAGTATAATTTGAAATTTTCTGAATTATTCATTTTAAAATTTTTTATTTCCTTACAAATGTAGTGAAATGAAACATAATGTATGTCATATGTTCTCTTTAATGGAAATATAAAATGGAATGTATTATAAAAATATATATAAATAGGCTATTGTTAAATATCTAGAAAATGATTTTTTAAGTTTAGGAATACCATAAAGGAAAAACTAAGTATCTTATTCCCAGATAGTGGAGGTGTATACATGACTATAACAGAAAAGAATAAATGCAAGTAACTTGTCTCACCTCCACCAGGCATTTCTTCAACAGGAGTAGTAATCTTAGGAGCTTCTCGTGTTCCAAATGATATTTCATGCTGACGGTAAAGTCTGTGATGACGTAGTTGATTAACCCACTCTTGGAATTGAGTCTGATTTTTAACCTGTGATTAAAAGCAAGATGATACAAATAAATTAGCAGTAATTGAAATTATTTGAAAAACAAGTTACAATACTTATTATTTAAAGTGTCAACTTATCAGTAAATATATTTTTTCCAATTCTCTTTACTTATACAGTGATCTGTTAGAGAAATTATGTAATCTCCATTCTAAACTGATAGTAGAATTAAATTTTAATGGAACAAAATATAAACAAATTTTCAAGAGATATTAATAATATTGATAAACTAAGTAAGAAAATCCCTTTGTAATAAATGTGCACCATATTTAACAATTATTTGATCCATAAAGATTCCTGCAAAATAAAATAATTCATAAACTTTTATATTTAAAGCATATTTATAAGGAAAAGTTTTTGATTGAGTCAATTAAAATTACAAAACACATACTTTTAAGTGATAAATATGTTCTTCAGCATCTATATCAATACGCCGTCTTTGACTTTTAGTTGAAATTACAGACAAACCAACATCAACAGAGCCAAGTATTTTGCCTCGCGTCATCTAGAAAGTAAATAAAAGAAAGATTTACAGAAAATTTAAACTCAAACATACAGTTATTAAAAAAATGAATTGAATACTCACTTCATTCGATGTTTTTGTATAAGTTAAAATTCCTTTATCCAACAAAAAATAGCGCTACAAATTAAAGAATATAAAAATTAAGTTATAATTAAACAAAATAAATAAGTAGCTTTTATAATTCAAACAATAGAAATGAATATTATTATCTTCATAAACAGTGAATTAAAAGAAAAAAAGTTACATTTCAATTTATTATTTTTTTTTTTTTTTTGATTTTAATTTCTTGTATTATATTTGTATTAATCATTTGTTACAAACCGTAATTTGCACTAGAAACTATTAATTGCAAATCTGTATTAACCATTACCTTAAAAATAATTTTCATTTCAAAAAACTTTCAGAAAAAAATCAAGATCTTAATCTATTTGTGTCTCTAAAGGAATGAATGCTTCTGCTAAGAAGGAGTAATTTTACATAAAAATTTAAGGATAGCTTCAGAACAACTTTTTTAATTAATGTTGCCAAACAAGAAACAATGCACTTTAAACTTCTTAAGTTTAGTTTGAATTGAGTTTGGGAATTATTTATATCAATGATCAAACAATGTTAATAATAATATTGAACAAAGGATAATGTATCTTCCATAAAAGTCTGCACTATATGCATTCATCAATTTTAAACAATGACAGGCTTTTATCCTTTTAAAATTCTTTCAAAAAAGCACATCAAAATTTAATCATAATTTTTTCCTTGAGAATTTTACCTATCCATTCCTTTGTGTGACATGTTAATCCCACTTCAGAAGTTTATTTTTCAATTATATATTCACATACATACTGTCAGTCATTGTAATTCATTTAAAAATTAAGAATAATTCTTTCTTAATTTACTTTATTTTCTTTCTTAATTTACTTTTTTATTGTGAAATATTACAGCATCTGGTAAAGAATGCCTTAAAATCATAATTTAGAACTTCTCATGAAAAGCAAGGAAGTTCTGTTAACAATTTTGGAAAATGTATAAAATTTTAACATACTTTGTGCCAACCTTTGAGTGGCCATTTTCTCCTTTTCATTAAGTATCCTTCAAATTTTCCAGGCTTTGTTTCACATATTTTACCATCTTTTAGACCTTCTAAAATTTCCCACTCACTTCCTCTGTGAGATTTTTGCATAGCTGAAGATATTTTCTCTTCTCCATTTGTGACAATGGGAGTCAAATTTGGAGCTTCTGATGAAGAATTTAAAGGTAATTTTAAAGCTGGTTTACTATGTGATGTAGATTCAGAATGATGAGAACTATGGGAAAGGCTGTTTGTACCAACGCTCAATTCCTAAAAACAGTTTTAAAATATTTTTTTTTCATTAAACTCACTGTATAAAGAAAAAATTATGCTTTATAACTTTTAGGTAATAAATTATAACTGACAAAAAACAAATTCATTTCTCAGCAAAAGTAATATTTCCATTGAACTATTAATAATTTTACACTGCTTTTAATAAATAAAAATGAAAAAGCAAATGGGAAAGAAAACACAGAATAATTTTGAAATTAGGATATCTTAAATTATTGTATATTCTTCTATCTCATTATTCCTGATTAAAGATGATAACAAAACTTAATAATATTACTTCAGCATAGAACATTATGAAAGAATTTTTTTAATAATCTAAACAAAATTAAAATCTGAAATTGCTGCTATGCTTCCAAGTTAACTTTTCAAACATAAATTCTTAACATTTAATGAAAAATGTTACAACACACTTAGAATGAAGGAATTAGATAAGCTATGATTTTTGCAATATTTCTTTTCTTTTTAAATCAAAATTTGATATAAGGAAACCCTTACAATAATTTGAAGGCCTCTTACTTTAAAATTGCTCTAAAATTAAAGTTTCAAAAAAAAAAAAATAGTTTAAAGTTTGTACATAAACCTTTCTATATAAACCTTTCCATGTATAAAACTTCTTAAACATTATGTTTAGGAAAATCAATAGATTTAAGTTGTGGTCATGCATAGTAAACACAATAATGCAGTAACACATTAAATGATAAAATATAACAGATCATTCAAAATAAAAAATTATTGGGTATTCTTCAGTATGACGGCACAGTAGATACCAGAGCAGTCCCTATAAGTCTTCTCCAGTTGGTTCCATCAGATGCTAGATTTCCCATCAATAGCAAAAAAATACATATGTTTTCATATTTTAAGATATTTTTCTTGAGAGTAAATTTTTCTTGTATCAGATTTTTTCCCTCTTGCAAGTAAATTCACCAAAGATCAGTTCATTAACTGAATTAACAGCATATTTTTTTAAATTAGACCCAACTATATTAGTCTGTGAAATTTAATAGCTGCAATTATGTTCAGTTATTTAAATTTTCTGAAACACAATAAACGTGATTGTGTGTAATTCACCAAATAACAATTAATTTTGCAGCTCAGGATATGGCTCAAAGTGATTTTCTTTTAAAAGCCAATAATTTGTCAGATTTTTTTAACCATCCACAGCCATTAAGTAAAACAGATTTTATTTGTAAATAAAAATCATAACAATGTAAAATGTCAACAAAAAAATATTAAATATAAAATTTTATAAAAAAATATGTAATTACCAATGTATGAATTGCTAACTATAAAAATATGATCAAGTTATTAAAAATTAATAAAAAAAACTTATCTTAACATATTTCAAAAACTTATAGGGGATCAAAATGGCATCTAAAAATAACTGTTGGAATTGTTTTTTAAATTTTTTTCTAATTTGAGATCAGAAAAATTTGCAGCAAAATTAGAAATCACTAATTCAATGACAAACTGGAAGATAATTTTGTTTTTAAATATAAGGTTTGGTTTAACTGATATTGTCATACTAAAGCTATAAAACTAAAAGGCCGGTCAAATAACAGTCTGGAGACAGTACTTGTACTGTGTACACAACACTACCTAAATTTAGATCATAGGAAAAATGGTGGTAGCATCATCTCAATTTTTATTCTGTGAAAAGGAAAAGTTTCTTTTTTGTGGGAAAATGAATGAGGTAAGACATTTGGTTTGTTTTGTGGGGATTTAATTAAAGACTATGTCAACCTTCATCTATCGAAAGGTACCTCAGGATAGAATCAAGTTAACATCTCTTATATACTATTGAATTCGTATTTATTATTTGTAGTGGTAGTTAGTTACACCACATTACTCCCCTTCCAGAATTTTATCTGGGATAGAATTCGATGAACGATTACCACTAGTTGATTCATGCTATTAATATATATTTAGTTAATTTTTGCTCATTATATTTTTGCTTCATTTTTTTTATAGCACTTTGCTCATTTTTTGTTTTTGTAGCATTTCGCTCATTTTTTCTTCATTATTGTTTATTGACCGGGAGACTTTAATTACTTCACCGGATTATTATTTTTTGTCCTTGAGCATCTTATATTAACAGCAAATCAACTGTTTTAATGTGGACCATCCAACGAAGTAGGCGTTACTGTTGAGATTTCTGCAAAATAGGCGTTACTGCGTGTTCAAATCACGTACGGAGGTCACCAGTGTGGGGATTTAAATTATCGACTATGTCAACCTTCATCTATCAAAAGGTACCTCAAGATAGAATCAAGTTAACATCTCTTATATACTATTGAATTCGTATTTATAATTTGTAGTGGTAGTTAGTTACACCACAGTTTGCTCAATATTTCATTTCATGTAAGTAAATTATGATAATGAAACCATTAAATATGTTTACACTTTAATTCAGATATTTCAATTTTTATACAAATATATTGCTCATTGAAAAAAAAAACTCTCCCCTGTCCCCACTCCTGAACTTTGATCAAGAAAAAAATATATACCAGATTTAAAACAAGTCTATATAAGTCTAGTTCAGAAATAAAAAAGATGTTAGATGAAAATGTAAAAAAAGACTTTCTAATGAAAAAATCATCAGTTCACTAAAAACTTATAAAAAACTATAGATACATGATAGTTAAAAGAATTTTTTTAAGTAGAAAAAAAACACTTATACCTTTTTTTTTTAAAATAAATGCTTTTATCTCCAGTCTTTTTTTTTTTTTTTTTTAATAGACTATTTTAAAAAAGCATCCATCTATGATCTTCGGACACATAGATTTTTAAGAATTCCATAAATAATTAGAGCTCATGTAGATTTTCCTAACATAATATAAGCTCAACTTACGGAATCAGAAGTTCGACTAGGACTTTTTCTTCTGTCGCGAATTTGTAACTCATTTAAACCTTTCTCTGAAGCTGAAGTACTCATCTTGTGGTTGAGATTCCCAGGTTCTGTGGCAATGTGGCGAAGAGATGATGCCATGATGCCAGGAAAAGGAGAATCACTATTTTTCAGTTGGATTATGGAAATATGGTCATGGTCACCTAATTGTCTCCATAACTAAGTGCTGCATTCTAATGAGAAGAGAAAAAATACATTCAATATAAATTTATTTCAAAATAAAAGCAATTTTTTTGTTATAAATCATTTAAATAAATCTAAAATTAAAAAAAAAATTTTACACAAATTTTTCAAAAAATAAAAGAATAAAAACACTATTTATACATTTAATTCCAAAACAAAGTTACGGTTTGTTGAGTTGAGCAAAACTATTATATCCATAATGATAGAGAAATGTATAGCAGATAAATATGCACTTGGAATGAATGACAAAAACAGAAATTCTTTCTTTAGCACGAAGATTGATTTATCACAGATTTTTATTTTAACTATAGCTTACGATGAGAGCTATGCAGAGACTATATTTTATTCTTACAAAAAAAATTTTTATGAAGTTTTGGGGTCAAAACAGAAGATTCTCTGGAATTTTGAGAAAAACACATCTAATTTGTTGTGATACTTTTTGTGAAATGACTGAACCGGGACACAGACCACTAATTGTATATTACATTATACTACTTCCATTCTAACTATTAAGACATACAGTGGACCCTTGCTTAGGAAGTTAAAGGTCATAACAAAATCTTCAAAGCAAGGATATTTTTTTAGACTTCTGTCAAAATCTACTATTGCCAACAGCGAACCACAAATGTACATATTTCAATAAATGCATACTAATGAGTAGTACCTAAAAAATAAAGATATATGTGGTAAAAGTTGGCATGACCTAAAAATTTAGCTTAAAGCAGCAAGAAACTGACATTTTGTACAGTTTTCAAATTCATAACTAACTTTGTCAAAACTGAACAAGTATGAAATTTGCTGGAAAAGAAGCTTCAAGTGTAACAGAAACACAATAAATTGACAGATCAATTGGTTACTTATTCAGGCTTTAAACTTTAAGGTCTGTACCTGAGTAATTAAATACAGAAATAATTATTAGAAAGCTGTAAATTGTTCTTGATTGAAGCCTAATATGAATGTTTGAAGTCAACATCCTCAACTAAAATGAGCTTTTGTCTATATGTAAAACTTACTGAGAAGTAGGGCATAAGGGCAAAACTTAATCATTGCTATATAGACAATTAATATAATGTTTAATTTTTTTTTTTTTTTTTTTTAAGCTTAATTCACATGAAATCACACTCAAGAGTCAATAAAAACAACAGTTCGAAGGTTGAGAAGTATTTAAGTCTTAATAGTTCGTGTGGAAGTAGATCACAAAGTAACAGTCAATGACGAGGTTCACTCATTTCATAGAAAGTATTGTTAGATGCAAATAGATGTGTTTTCACAAAATTTCAGTGGTACTTCAGTTTTAACTCTAAAACTTTTAGCTTCTTTTTTTTTATTGCAAAAAAGTAAAAAATAAAAACATGTGTCTAATAGCTTTAAATAAACAACATTTCCTGCAAAATTTCAACAAAATCAAAAATATAAAGTATCCAACCTCTTAAAAAGAACTGGCCAATGAAATAGAAACCTCAGATTGATATATATTTTGGATATCCTTTTGCACAAATAACAGTTCGTTTTCGTGAGGGCAGTGAATCTACAAGTTTCTGGAGTGCATTTATGTCCAGAGAATACCATGCATTGGTTACATTGGCTACATAAAAATGTAAGATTCTGTAAATTAGATGTAAGAGGAGATCACTGTCAGATGTGCCATTTCAACATGTCCCAAAACTTTTTTATTAGGGTGAGACCCAGAATGTGCAGTGGCCAAAAAAGGTGTTGAAAATCAAATTGATGTGCATTGAACCAATTTTGTATGCTTCTGGCATCATGTACATTAGCGTCCAGGAAATATCCGTTGCCTTCAGAGTAAAAAATGTAACATTACAGGAGTCACTTAATTTGTCAATCTCTTCAGGTGTTGCATGACTTTTTGTTTACCCTCAAGAAACACCAAAGCACCACTTAAAACCAGCAGAATGATGTTTCACATCATGATACTCCCACTAGATCTTGTACAAAGGCAACAAAGCAAAAAAAATAGCCCTAGTTTCTATTTCATTGGCCATTGTGTATAGTTTATTTTGCAAGCAGCATTGTTTCAGATAAATACCAAAAAATAATACAGTTATTTTCTTTTATTTGGTTTTTTAATTTATATATATATTTTTTTTTTGTTGTTAACTTTATGAATTCCTTCAGCATATTCTGGATAACACATTGTAAGTATACGGATACTATGCCACACCATAAACAAATGAAAACTTATTTCTGAAAGTAACATCTGATAACATTAAAGAATATTTAATTAGATAAAATTACACCACAATAATTTCTGTTTAAAGCATTTGTATTATCAATATATATATGTATATATTTATATATATATATATATATATATATATATATATATATATATATATATATATCAAAAAATAATGTTGAATTAAAAAATGTTGAATTGCGTGAATAGGAATCGCGATGTACGATATTTAAATCACATGAATGAGAATGGCAACTTTTAAATCAAGTAAGTACGAAAATCGATTAATGATATTAAAATCCCAAAATTAGCAACTTGAAGCGCACTTTCAAATATTCAAAACGGCGAAAATCCGCCGAACCAAAAGAATCAAATTGGCGGAAAAAACGTATGCATGTAAACGTCTCGTTAATGGGATTCGGCAAAAGTTCCAAAATTTTGGGAGATTATGTTTTTATTCGTGGAAGTCCGCAAATCAATGGTCTTGAGATACGCGGAATACTGCGATATTTGCGGAGAAATCACCCGCCCTGTGTAAAAAGAAAATCAGTATAAGGAGTGAAAAAGCGCTTGAATACCGAAAAATCAGAACATTTTTACCTAAAATCGTATTTTCGGTAACAGGATAAGAAATCGGGACAGTTGATAGCTAAGCTATTCTCTTTTCCATCCTTTTAATTTTTTTTTTTATGTTTATATTTTTAATAAAAATGTATACAAAAAGAGACGAATTTTAAAAAATACCAATATTTATGGTCAGTTGTTGTTTCAGTTGGAATTTTATTAAAGATTCAGAATACAGTTTTTACACATTTTTAATAAATATCATATTGGGAAAAGGCGAAAGAAAGAAAAAAAATTTTTTTTAAATATTTCATTAAATCCTTTTTAGTAAAATATGTGTTAACTTTGATTGTAAATAGGTTTTTCGTGTGGTGAACAAGCCTGAGTTCTTCAAAATATTTTTTTCTTCCTAACTTCTTTTTTAAAATAATATAATGAAAATGGTTTTCCTAAACTAAGAATTTTGAAGGTATTACAGCGACCACAGAGTTGAGTAGCATGCAACATGTGCTACATACAAAACTTTATTTTCAATTGAAGATCATAGGGGAAGAACGGTTTATGACCATGTTTTCAAAAATGCAATTGGATCGCTACCTTATGCAGTCTGAGGTTTACAAAGTTTTAAGAGATCAATAACGTGGAGAGTCAGCCTGGGGAAAAATGGTTCCTGTCCAAACATAAAAAAGAACAACAAAGAAAAGTATAATTAAAAAGAATATAAGTGAAGAAGTTTTGTTGGGGTGGAATTTTAAGGAAAAAACAGTTCTTGTACACCCCGATTTTCATTTTTTCTTACATTAAAAATTGTAAATTTTGTTTTGAATTTTATTGGGAAAGAAAATAAATGCTTGCGACTTTCATATTATATTTTTATTCATGCAATTTCAATCGAATGCTTGCTTCTGAAAATTTTCAAAATCTGAAATTCGTTTTTCTCAGAATCAGTTTTCATACACATAAACCGTTTCCCACCTGATCTTCATTTGTGTTTCCCAGAAATAAAATGCAGAGTTTTCAAACTGTACATTGTTGTTTAAGTAAACAAAATTTTTATTAAATGGGTAACAATACAAAATACAAAGCAAAAGACAAAAGCAAAGAAAAAAAAACTATATTGAAGAGAATTTGATAAAATGATGTAATCTCATAAAAAATGGTAATTGGATGAACAGTTTCTGAGACATCGATAAGATGAGGTTAAAAAATATTGTTTCTGAAGCTATTATTTTTTTTTAGAATTTTTTTTTTTTTCAGGAATGCCAACTGTTTCGCTTAAAGCAAAAGTTTAAATAATGTATTGAATTAAATAGTAAAACTTGTAAAATAAGGATAATTACGCCCACTTTTTAAAAGAGTAACCATGAGATTAATGAGCTTAAGTTGCGTTTCATTTAATACTTCGAATATTTGATATGTAGTGGTGAAAAAATTTTTTAAAATGAAAAATACTGAACTAAAAAGAACTTATATCTCGCTACCACTAAAAAATACTTTTTAACAAAATGGAGCAAGTTGGCATCTCTGAAGTTTTCTTTGCTTAAAACATTTTTTTTTTCTTTTTTAAATCTGAGAATTGCTCACATTTATATATTTTCATACATATTCATATTTTTTTTTTAAATCTGAAAGAACCTTATTTTAAATCGCATTTGTTTTAAGGATAAAAAAAAAATTACTTATTTAGATAAACCTTTAAATATTGTTAAAAGTTTTGCCACCTTAGCAACACTCAAGCGATTCCTTATTTTACTAAGTACAAAATCAAATATTGAGAACATTCATTCTAATGCTACAACTAAACGCACAGCTGTATTCAACTGTTTAATAATAACAAGAACATTTTCATTAATACCTTTTCATATGCATAACCACCAACATAATGGTTAAATGCCGATATACTTGAGTTACTTAAGTTTAACTTTGCAGCTTCAGCAGTGGATATTGCTTTCACTTGTTTTTGTTTCCTTTCTGTCCAGCTTATTGTTATTATCAGACGTTGTTATTGTACAAAAAAATAAAATAGTTTTTCTGACCTAATCATTTCTTCATTAATTTTTGAAATGTGAAAGACATAAGTAAGATTCTTTAAAGAAATAAAAAAACATGTTTAAAGCAGATTTTTTTATATTTAATGTTTTAAACATAATTTAAAACAAGTGTTTAAAACAAAGTTCTGTTTTTAACGTAATAACACAGGTCAAAATTATGTTAAAACGTAAACAAGTTTCAAGTGTGTTATGCCATTCTGAGGCAGTTAATCATTGGAACTTTTTACCCTATTTCCGGGTCACATAAATTATTAGCAAGTTGCAAAAAAGTTTGATTTTTCAGACCAAAACTAGATGAATGAAAAATATCGGGTGAATCGTGACTGAAATAAAATTAATATCTAAACTTTCAAAGTTTGTTTAATCAAAGCCAGAATAGAAAATATCAAAAATAGTAATTTCATTTTATACTGATAAATGATAAAAAAAAAATTAAAAAATCGAATGTCCTAAAAAAACAAAAGGAAAAAAAACGATGCCATCTATTAGCTTCAATTGTTGGGATTAATGTGAGACACCACTGCCTAATTCTTATCATTAAAAAAATACAATGGTAATTATTTAACAGTAGCATTATTTTATTTCTTTTAAATATAAGTAACCTTCAAAACTAAAATTTTCCTCTTTTTTAGATACATGAACCTTGCCCCTCGCCCGTTTTTTATTTCTATGGTTTTTATGGTTCCTTTTTTTTTTTTTTTTCTTGTGAATCTGTTTTTATAGTTGAATATATATTTTTTAGTTACTTATTTAACAAAAAAAATTTTATACAAATTATCTCAATTTTTTTTTTTTTTGCTGTGTTAAGTATCCTATTTTTTCTTTTTTAAGCTTAATACTAGTTTTTTCAAAAACATTTTCCGTTTACCTGGGCGTCCAGGGGTCTCTAAAAACTATTATAGTAGTACATACAGTGGTAGGACAAAATAATGAAAGCACTTCTACAATTACACATTTTTTTTTATATTTCTCAAAAAATATTTAGAGTATCATTGTATAAATTTAGAAATTATTAGGTTATGCGAATTTTCATACATATCAATGAAATTTAAAGCTTTTATAGGTTTAAAGGAACGGCGATAAATTAAAAACGGAAAACAGTGCAGGGTTGCCACAGAAAATATTTAAAAAAATAGTTGCTTCTAGTAGCCTAAAGCATGAAAATAGTCGCCTAAATTCATGAAAATAGTTGCCTAAATAAAAACTAACATTTTTCAATAATATGACTAAAATTTTATTAAATTACTTCATTGTAATATACCATGATCTATTTAGTCAAGTTGATGGCCAATATGATAATTTTTATATAAACGTTAGTGTTTTAGCACTAAATTTTTATATAAAATTTTTTTTTTGCAGAAAATTACTTTTAAATGCTAGAATTAATTCAGAAAAATATTTTTTTAGTTAAAAAAAAACATATTCTTTTTTCTATTAATTTTCCCTTTTATCAATAATTGATTTAGCAAATATATATATTGAAAAGTTATTACTAAATTTCGAAATTCATGCATCATAATATCGTATTAAAAATAATTGGGTTCTCTAAAATCATGCAGAATTTTGTAGCAATAACTGTTGAAAAGGCGATTGAGAAACAAAATAGATTCACAATGGATTCTGTACAAATTGAGCGCATTAAAAAAGCGATGACTCAAATTTACAATTCAACATTTTTTTTTATTTTTTGAGAAAAAAAAATTAATTATGTTCAGAAGCTACCGCGGGCCGCAGATTGTCAACCCAATTTATGCTAAAAAAAATCGCTAGGAGCACAGAAAAGTCTTCCAATAGTCTCTTTTCCTGAAAATAGTTGCTTTTTAAGCCTTTTCGGGCAAAAAAAAAGTAGCCCTAGTTGCCTCAGGTCGAAAATAGTTGCAAATAATAGTCGCTGTTTAGTCGCCTGTGACAACTCTGACAGTTCTTTTGAACACCCTAAGCCAAAAAAGTATCAATAAATTTGAAACTTAAAAACAACTATTTTGGTTATTATATGCGATAATTGCAAGGAATTTCGTAAACCTAGCTTTAATATTTATGGAAATATGAACATTTTATATATATATATATATATACCGAAGAGCCATTACATTTTGACCACCCTCCATCTATAACAATGGGCTCGCCCAGGTTTTCATGGTTTCTCACCCAGGAACAATGTTTTCATGGGGCACATTAGGACCCAGAATCCTCATAGAACAATCCCTGACGTCTATAAGCTACTTGAACATAGTTTACCCATTCATGGCAACAGTTTTTCCTGCGGGGGATGGTGTTTACCAACAGGATAATGCACCATGTCATAAGGGTCGAATCGTCATGGATTGGTTCGAGGAACATTCCAGTGACTTTCAAGTTATGTCTTGGCCCCCAAATTCACCTGACCTTAATCCAATAGAGCATTTGTGGTCCTACTTGGAAAACCAAATTCGTGCTGCCACGCTACCCCCTCGCAATGTGAGGGAATTGCAGGACTAGTTGGTGAGCGCTTGGTACCAGATACCTCAGACTACCTATCAGTACCTTGTGGAATCAATGCCACGGCGGATGCTACCAGTTTTGAGGGCTAAAGGTGGTCCTACATGTTATTAGCAGGGTGGTCATAATGTAATGGCTCTTCGGTGTGTGTGTGTGTGTATGTATGTATATATATATATATATATATATATATATATATATATATATATATATATATATTCGTTTTTTTTTTTGCTATAACTTAAATATTCAATAAAGTGAAACAATATTTTTGGAGCAATTTAAAATGAATAACAAAATTATTTCTTTAAGATTTGAGAAAAATTTGTTAAAAACTGCGCAAAATATGAATAAATGAAATAGTTATTTTATAATGCGCATGATAGGGAAAAATTTAAATTTTTTTCTTAGTTTAGTAGTGAATTGTACTTGGCAACTAATAAAAAAAAAGTCCGATTTAAATATCTTCTATCTTAAAAATTTAAAAAGTTTCAAAAATTTTCTAAAATAATTTTCGCACTTTTTAAAAAATAAAACTCAAAATAAGGGGTTTTCCACAAATTTCATTTTGTATTATTAAACAAGATTTAATAAAAATGAAAAATAAAAATTTATTAAAATTTAAGTATTTCTTGGGAAATATAAAAAATGTATTAGTATAGAAATGTTTCCATAATTTTGTCCACGCACCATCTAAATTTTAGTCATAAGGTGTATTTCACGTTTTTAAAAAGTTAAAATGAAACATTCCTGATCTCTACAGTAATTCGATAACTCAAACACTTATAAATAGTTATGTTATGAATGGATGAAAATTTATAGTATTTAATGGTTGCTAAAGCTGGTGAATTTCCACTCCTTTAAGGACAAGTTAGCTACCACTATAAAAATTTTGAGGGATCAGTAGACGCCCTGGTTTACACATATTTAAAAGTGGCTACTTAAAGTGCAAAAATAACTACCTTTTTTTATAACACTGGAAAGCCAGTGGCTACTATTCATAATTGCTAGTCTAAAGCTCTACAGTTATAGATTTAAATAATATTTTTCGAAAAAAAAGAGGAAAAAAATTGTACAATAAAATAAAAATTACGTATGACGAAAACTATATAAGTAATATGTATACTATTAAATTCTGAGTTAAATTGGTAGGAAAGAATAATCAGAAGGTAGGAAGAAGTTATCGCATCAGCGACAATATAAAATATTATTCTAAGAAAACGCCATTTCAAATTTACTTAAGAATTACGAAATTAAGTTAGCAAAGGTTACTATGCTCGTTATCGTTACTGTAAAAAGAGGCCTATATTTCTCATTCATATTAGTTTCAACTTATACTTTTAAAAGACGATGCCGATACTTTCAAATATGTAGACCGACTAATTATGAAAAAAAAAAAAAAAAAATACGTTTTGAAAATTTCCTATAGTATTTCCTATCCTAATTTAAGTCAACTTATTTATTCTTAAAACATTTTTAAAAAATTTAAAATTTTTAAAAAAAATTAGTATTTTTTAGAAACACTTGTTTATTTTTCAAACTAATATTAGAAATATTATTTTGAGCATCAAGAGTGATTTTGGAAAAATGATACTTCCCTAAAAATATGAGTTAAAATTTTTTGGGAAATTTCAGCTACTTGCCCTAAAAGAATTTTAAAATACGAACTTAAAATTTACTAAGCATTTGTGACAATAGAGAAAATAACTTAAATAATTTGAATGAAATGCGCAATAAAGTGGAAAAATATTACATACGGCATTTTAACGGCTCAATAAAAGTGACTTCGTTTCTTTTTAAATATTTACATAATATCTTTAAAATTTCAAAGAATCAGATCTAATTTATTTCTGAACTTGAATTTTCAAAAAATTAAAATTTCAAAATATCATGGGGTTCTGAGTTTTGATAAAAATTTATAATGTTACTATGAGAAAATAAAACAAAAATAAAATAAAACAATTAATTATGTAATGTAAGATTGTAAGATGTTGTGAAAGATGTAATTATCTTTCACAAAAAGATATTAAGCACCGTCACGATCTTGGAACTAAACGTTATGATTTTTATTTTAAAAACATTAAAATTATTTTATTAACAGAGAAAAAAAATTATAAATTAAAAGAAAGTGAAAAAAGAATATACTCACCTCACAATAATACATCATATTAGAGCGAATTACAGCTCTTCGAAAAAAATTAAGATAGATAATGCGGATTGTTTATCGATGAAGTATCTTCTTCAAAAATAATTTGAAGTTATGATTAAAAAGAGAAACGAAAGTAATGATATTGAGTGAAAGAATCAGGAAAATGTTAACACCCGACCTTCAAGACAATGAATAAAAATGATTAATTTGATTTAAGAAAAACGGAAAAAAGTTTTCACCGGCTACAAGGAAATATTTATAGTATAAAATGTTTTCCTTATAGCCGATTAATATTACAATGGAAAATCTACTGATACTTATATATTTTGATGATTTTATTTCTTTCAATGTGAAAATTCATTTCCATTTAGTTGTAAAAAGTTTTTGAACACCGAAGATTTGAGAAAATCAACTATTTAAGTGTGAGGTAATTTGATCGTAAAACTAGCGTTTTTTGACTGTGTTAGATATGTATTAAAAATAGCCTAATCATCATTTAATAACATTTTCTTTTTTCTATGTTTCTAAAAAAAAATTTAACGTTAAGGTGTGCAAAGTACAGCCAAATAGTCGAACTGAGAAGAAATTGTTAAGAGCAATCAGCACAGCTTTGTTTGTAAGAGATTAATTAGCAAACTTATCAAGCTAAAAAAAAAGTGTCATTATAATTGAATAATCAGTTTCTTAAATTATTTAACAGGTATTTCTAATTTAACAGGTAAGAAATTAAATTAACCTTTTTTTAGCTTATAAATAATACTTATAATGAGAAAAATATGGTCTTTAAGTTTAACAATAATTTAATACAAGACAAATAAAAAAATAATTAAAAAAACTATTAATCGCACATAAAAAAGAACTGGCAGTTTCAGTGTTAATTATGCAACAGAGTATGTCGTATTAATATAATTTGGATAAGAAAAATTACTATCTTAATCGTTGCTTAAAACAAAGTAACTCTCTTAATTAGAAGAGTTAATAACTGATGAATAAAATAAGCATATTTCGTAAAATAAGTTAATAGAAAAAATATAAAAACGATATTAAATTGTTGAAAAATTGTATTAATTTTATAAAAATCTAAGAAAAAATTAGTATTTACATTTCATAAGAACCGTAAAATTAGCCAACTTAACGAGTCCTGAAAAAAAAAAAAAAAATAATAATAAAAAAATTAAAAAAAAAAAACTCAAGGCATATTTGACTGGTTTAAAAACTTCTAAAAGGTGCATAAAATCATGCCTAACCTTTCGCTTACTGCGCATAGTATGATGAAGCCATTCTGGTTCACTTATTGTACCAGCCGTAAGCAAATAGTTAAAGAAAAGTTGTCGCGGTTAAAGATACAATATAAAGTTTGCTTTGTACTTAATGCATTGATGGGGTTCGCATTTTTTTTTACATCGAAAATAATATTTTTAATAAAATTATTTTTATTGAATCATACATTTTCAGTCTTTTACAAATTTCAGATCAAAATATAAATACTTATATTGTTAATATATTTTATTGGTGAAAACAAATGTCTTTGTTTCACCGAAGTAAATTTAAAAAATAAAATAGTTGAGTTACTAATTTTTATCTGTATGAAAAAGTTCTAGAAAGTATACGTGAGTTTGGGCAATGTTTGACCGATAAAAGCAGTTATAAAGCACAATATCACTAAATACTACGATGAATCACAAAAAATATATAAAAAAAATAATTCTTATGCCTGAAGTGGAATCGGAAAGAAATGTCGCTTTTTTTATGAAAATGAAATTTCTATAGCGAAAAAATATTTTATTGAATTACATATTGCCGATTCTGGTCTAATACTATTTGTCAATTTTCTGGATGTACTATGATTCAACGATGAGAAAATTATTGCTCTTTGCTGCAAAAAACTGATTCAGATGACTTCTGACTTCCTCATTTGAAGTAAAGGTTTTGTCGTTTAAAAAATTGACCTAGTGATCAATTTTTTAGTGAACAATGATCTAGTTCAGCCTCTTTTTTGGGCATCTCTATACACATCAGATTATTTTTTTCTTGCTTGAAACGCATTTTTACCTTTGCGACTGTAAATAATTTAAATATGCAGAAAATGCTGCTTTTAACTTTCCATATTTGAAAAGGCACCAACCAAAAACTACTGCTTAGAATCAAACTTTTTTTACAAACAAACCTTACTACATCAGTTGCCAAAATATATAATTATATTGCGGCTTAATTGCGAAGATATTTGAGAAAAAGTATTATTAAATCCTGTGTTAAGTCTATGAACAACCCACTAATTTGAAGGCATATAATCATTCCCATTTATCCTTTTTTTTTTTTTTTAACTTTCTGCTATCTAGTTAATAAAAATAATTTTTTTTAATAAAAAATTTCTTACTAAAATTTCGGAAAATTAGCAGATATAGTCATTTTTTATATTAGAAATGTCGGGAGAAAAGCGAGGTTAGACGATGGCAGAAGCCGCTGTACAAACAAAAAATCAAATTTAATCTCTTGGCAAATATTTAAAACAAATAAATAGAACAATTCCAAATTTTGAACCCCTTTTACTGCCCATCAACGTGTTAAAAACTGTAGTGGAAGCGCAAAATCAATTACCAACAGTATCGCTACAAACATTAAAAAATAATTAATTACATTTTAAGTCTTTAATATTTTAAGTTTTAAAAACAGCAAACTATTGTATTGTTACCATACTGATAAATGCACAACTATACAAAACTTCCGAACTCTAGCACATAAGAAATTGGTAAAAAAATCCATTACAAAATATTATCCTCCATTCGTAAAAGCATGAACTTTTTTATCCCTTCCCCCTTACTAATATGAAAGAAATAAAATAAAGCTCTAAAAAAGCGTGGAAAAAAAAAGCTATTTCAACATTATTGATATCTCGTATTAGTTTAACAACGAAACGATTACGTCACGAAGACAATGACGATTGTGGCCGGGACTATTTTCGTCAATCGTAAGATATTTATGACACAGACGGGAACCAGTTGCCAATATTAAATCAAAGAAAGCAACTCATTCCATCTTATCACAGGAATAGACTAAAAGGCTTCAAATTATACTACAACTCTAAATCTAAATGGTCGTGGAGGTGTTTAAGCATAATAGAAATTTTCAAAAAACAAAACAAACAAAAAAGGTTTAAAACAATATAAGGGTTATACTCTCCACCCCCAAAAAATTACACATTTATTAACAGAGTAATTTACGACAAAGCTAATAATCTTATTTATTTATTTATGAATCGTAGATAACTAAACATTCGTCTAATAGATAAATAGTTTTTGCCAGTTTTGAGAATTCGAGATGGTGCCGTAATCCTTTAATTTTCAAAGATTTCAAATGTTAAACTTTATAATTAAACAAAAATGATAAAATCTTCCCTTTAAGCCACGTTACTTTACCTGATGTAAAAGGAAATATAAAAATAAGCAAGTCTATGTAAGTCTACGTCACAGCCTACGTATCGAATGATAAGTCGCTGAATATGATTTATATTTAAGAATATTCCTCTTAAGCCACGGACAAAAATGAGGGAAATATTCAAATAAGCGTGTGTTTAATTCGTTGTCTATGAGTCTAATGATAAGTTACAGAGTACCTTAAACTACGTTACTTAGCTTGACACAAATGAAGGAAATATAAATATTAGTATGTGTTTAATTCGTTGTCTATGAGTCTAATGATAGGTTACAAAATAACAATGACTACAATTTAAGATTTCCCTTAAACCACGCTACTTAGCTTGACACAAATGAAGGAGATATAAAAATAAGCATGAGTTTAATTCGGAGTTAGTGAGTAGAATGAAACAGAGTAACATTGATTTAAATTTAGTTTCTAAGAGTAAATATAGAATTTTTATTTTTTACAAGCCCCGATCTTGTTCAGAACACTTACTTCATGGAGAAAGACTTTAATCACAGATCTTGTTCAATTAAAGAAATATGATAAACTACCAAAATTTGAAAAATCCTCATCATTAAATTTTTATGACTTTTCAAAAAACAAACTTTGAAAGAGTAAAATTGATAACAAAATATAAACAATACAATACTTTTATTAAGTGAATTTACTAAATATATAAAATATACTCAGAAATAACTTTTTTGGATTTTATCAAAGATCACATTAAATATTCGGCTCATTTACAATGTAATTATTTAGGCAAATTGCAGTAATAAAAGAATTACGCCAATTTAATATCTTGACATACATTTTCTAAAAATTCAAACAGGAATGAATAATGCAATAGAAAATTTATAAAAATTAAAAATGTGATAATATTTTAAGTTATAATTTCTGCAGATTTTCTATTTCTTTTTTCTTTTCAATCAACAATATTTTTTTTCTAGCAGCAATTTAAACACCTCGGAGAAAAAATTTCTTTTATTTTATACACTCTTCATCAAAATAAGAAAACACAACTTAAACTTGAACAATGAAAAAAAAAAAAAAATAATAAAAAAAAAAATAATTAAAAAAAAAAGGGAAAGAGAAAGGAAAAAGAATTTTTCAATAGTATACTCATCAAGGAACATGCTAAGGATTAAAATGCACAAAATTTAATTAAAATTTTGTAATATGGGAATTAATTCAAAAAATTTAAATTATACACAAAAATCAATTCAGGAAAAAAATATTTTTATTATCATATAACTCAACAACTTAAAATTCACTACGCATAAAAATAACCTTCAAACCTTATTTATTTTAAAGCTTTTTATTTAGATTTTATTTTACAAGTTAAGTTTTTTCCGGTCATCGTGATCAACTCTTTAAAAAAAAAATGACCAAAAATTACCATTATAGTTTCATTTTTTTTTTATGGAAATAAATGTTAAATTTAAAACTCCTCTCACTTCAGTTTAATTTCTCCTGAAATTATATACTATATAAATGAAATTTCATAAAATACCGTCAGCAGTATTTTGGATTACAGTATTGATAATTAGAAAAATATCCATAATATAACCCGAAATACATCCTTTAAATTAAAATGTTACACATTTACTATAAATATTTCAATGAATAAATAAAAATTCCTGAAATTTATAAATCATGTATTATTCAATAGATTGCCTATTTCAGCAAATAAAATATAAACTTCGATACAAATCTTATTTTTTATCAAATAAAATTTTGAAAAATAAAAATTGATAAAAAAATTTTCCTTCTGCGATTTCTATTAAAAATGTAGTTTTAATAAAAAATATATTCCTACGCACGGCATTTTTTATTGTAAATTTTTCATAAAAATAAAATTTCATATGAAATATTAATTTAGAAATTGAGAATCTGATTGGTACATTTTAAGCAGGATGGTCAATCCAGACCCAATAAGAATGTTTTCTAGGTTTCTAAAAATCGTGAATTGAAAATCGTGACCATTTAAGATTTTAACCTTTCCTGTTGTAGTTTATTTTTCTGTGATAGGATTATTTAAAATACTGATAAACGAATATTATTAAATAAAAATTAATGACGTTAGTTGGAAACTGTGAACTGGATCGTTCGAAAGGTCTGCGTAATTGTTTACATTTTGAAGGTTAAAGAGAGTCCCAAAAGCCTTTGTCGCGGTACACACCCAGTGTTTTCTTAATAATATTAAAAAATAAAATAGTTGAGTTGCCAATCACATTTTATCAAAGAGATAAGGATGAAATGAGAAGAATGCGATTGCACTGTCATTATGATTCGTGGTTTTAAAAAAAAAAAAAAAAAAAAGGGGGGGGGGGTGACAGAAAATTTAAAAATCTATTTTAAAAAAAATCGTCAAGAGTTTCAACAAAGCAAATTGTAGTGGAAGAGAAACTCAACGAATATCCGAAAAGATTTAGAAATACAAATTGCAATGACAAATTATAAAACGTATATAAACTTATTAAAAATAAACATGAGTATGTTTGCAAATTCAATACACATAGCAATAACACAGTACATGGATTTTTAATTAATTCGAAAAATTAGTCTAAAAAATTTTGATTGTTGCACAAAATTTGTGAGCTAAACATAAATATAATATTTTTGACATCATTGTTTATTGGTACATTGGGCCAGAAATCCATATGACTGGCCTAAACATTTCTTCTGGTTGTTACTCCATTTTGATTTGAAAAGAATTCTTGAATTAAAAGGAGTTCTAGATTTAAACATTATTTTTTTTTTAAAGAAGTGTTCAGATTATTGATCTAAGCCTAATTTAGGTCTTTTATTTTTATTTGAAGTAATATACTGATGCAGTTGTTTTTGACATAAATGGATTAACATCATCAAAAATTTACGGTAAAGCAAGATTTTTCTTAAAAATTGAGTAACTTTTTCAAAGCGTAATGAGCGAAAATAAAGACAGTTTTTTACTCATTGTTACGCAAACAATAACACAATAAATCCTTTAATAACGAAACGATAAAGTCATGGCGTTAGTTATACTAAGGACGATAATGTTAAACGTTTTTATTTTAAATGAAGTCAACAATATTTTTTTTTTTATTTGTCTTAAATTTAGTAAATTCATTCATATTAGCGAACTGGCTGCGTTTACAATACGGCTGTATTATAATTTTATGTATTATAATTTTTAACCGATTATTGTATAATATTTTTGAGTATTATAATTTTTAACTAATTTTAAAACTTAAGTTTTTTTTTTTTTTTTTAATTACTTAACAAGTTAAGTGAATTAAATAATCGTCCTACTAGTTATAAAAGCGTTTTTTTTAATGTAATTACATATTTAAAAAAGAAAAAATAACTGCAGAATATTTGACGAAAAAAAATTTATACCGGAAGAATGGCTAGCTTTATATAAAAATATACCATTACAATAATGCTCAGTTGATGAAACAATAACAGAAACTTAATTAACTTACAACGAAATAAATTCATAAAATAAAAATACAAATCTTCTTGGGTCTTTTTTTTTTGCATACTTAAAATTAACTAATGCTGGAGTCATTTGTCACTCGCAATAAATGAATAAAGAATAAACAATATAATAGACCACTAACAACCACCCTGTTAACTAAGTCATTTATTAGAAAATATTAATTCATCACTAAGTAAACAACTATCCACTTAGCATTTCACAGTCCATACATTGGGTTCCCGTAATAATATGTGCATAAAAAAGAATTAATTATTCAATTATTTACGAAATAAATACTTCACCAACCAAAAATGATTAAATCAAATGTCTAAATCGAAAAAGGATAAACTGTTTCGACATATTATCGAAGTTTTTGTGAACAGGAAAGGTTGAAGCTCTCTTTTTTCCAATAAGGAAAAAGCCATTTTAAAAGGAAAATATGATAAATAGTTTATATTTGTCCTTAAAAGAAAGTTATATGTTTGAGTGAAAAGTTCATGTTGTCATCTTTATATGTTTTTTATCCATAAAAATGTGCTTTTCTTAAATAATTAATCTACTTCTTTAGTCAATGAGAAAATAGTACGAAAAATCTTTTTATTAATAAATATTTTTTTGGTTATTAAAGAGAAATATCGGCTCGATTTATAAGAGGATTAAAACCGCTTTAAACAAATAGATTTATTTCTAAAATAATCTATTCTTCAAGCACTTGTTACGCATAAAATGTGTAGCAAGCAAACCAAGTAAACAATCACGAGAGTTGACGAAATATTTATTAATTGAAATAAAATAATAATATTTAATACTTATTTATACACATATTATTATAGGAACGCAGCGGACGGATTCTGTAGTCACATAGCCCTTTTATAAGGTACATAAACTCAAAAATTTTAAACTATTTTCTGTATTGAAGGCGCAATTCGAAGTATTATTGTTATTTTATGAAGATATGTTACGTACTTTGAATATCGTCTGTAGATTGTTGACGATCGAGTTCAAAATGGCATGAGTTTGATGTGTTCCGCGCTGTTATGCATCGACTGAAGCAAAACTTAGCCGTTAAAATATATATATATATATATTTAGTTGTGTAACAAGGGTAATTATATTTTTAATATCAGTTAACCAAACTAAATAATTTTGTAATAGTTAACTTTTATTCTCTTCTGTTCTGTTAAGCCTAATTCGAATTCGTCTCAATATTATCTATGTGTAGTTTTGAATTACTAACTAATCTTATTTTAAGAATTAGTTCCTTAAATAATTGTTCTTACTTTGGATTGAATCGTAAAAATAACTTTTCTGATTCCTAAGTGTATCATATCTTTAATGTTATTTATAAGTTTTAGAAGTACAGAACACCAAAAATTGTGGCCATTACGTTACATCAAACTGGTAAGTGTAAAGAAACATTCCTGGTGTTCCATTGTACCAATTTTGATGTAAAACTGGTGCCACATTCTTTGGTGCTAAGATACACTTAAATTTTTTACAGTGTCCTCTAAAAAATAAACAAAAAATTGAATTATATTTAAAGCATTAAATGTAGATACCAAATTATTAGAGTAATTTTTTAAAAAAATAAAACATTACGGGTTTTTTAATACATATTTTTTATTTTTTACAGTGATACTTTACTTTCGATTTTGATTCTAATGTCAAATTTGTTGTGTAATTTTACAAATCTTGAAAATATCATTTGCCAAAGAATAAATAAAATAGTCAAAACAGAATATTACAAAATGGAAGATCACGTATTTAAAAAGAATTAAAAATTTTAGCAAAAATTAGTCCCATTATTGCTTTTTGTAGAGGAGAGTTGGCTAAATCGTACCACCTCTGATTTCTGAAGAAGCATTGCATGCAAAGCGATTTAGCTAATAAATTGTGAAGCTTTTTTCACATGGAAATTCATGTAAAAGAATCATCTATTTGCTATGTACTTGCGTTAAATTTTTATTTAAGTTAATCAGTTTTAAAAATTTTCAATGTAAATTTTGAGCATCTTGCGTAAGAATACTGCAGAACTACAGTAATGAACAGGTTATTTAATACATCATATAATTGTTAAATAATTTATTCTGTTATGTTCTACTTGTTTCTAAGTTATTTACTTGTTTCCTTGTTAATTTGGAATGACAATTTACTAAAAACGTTACGTAGTTGTTTAAATCTTACCTTGAGTGTATTCCTAAATCGAACAGGTACGATTTCGGAGCAGCGTTTGAACTTCAACCAGTTTCAAGCAATTTTAACTTTATTTAGTCCTAACTGTCGACAAATGGCTGAGAACTATTTCTGTAACAAATTTCTTTCATTACCAAATTTTTTATTTCGTTAATAAAGTTTATAATTATATTGCAACAATAGATAACAATGTTTAAAAAGATTTAACTATTCGATGCGTCAATCTTTAATTAAACTGACTTTTTGAGAGCAGAAAACCTTAATCTATATGTGAACCAATCAGAAAGAAACTAAACTATTTTAAACATCTTTGAAATTTTACAAATATTAAGTAAGGAAAAAATTGTGAAAAACAAGCGACGAGCTTTCTGGTTAGTTAAATAGTGATCTAGTTATTATTGGTCAATGTGATTTAATAGACAGACCTGTCTCAAGACCTATGTTGAAGGCTTCAACTGAACCAATTCCTTCATTTCAAAAAACTAAAAAAAGAAAGCTGTGTATAGAACCTCAAAAGATTCAGTCTTAAAAAGGAGCACATATAGAAGTCATAAATAAACTTAGTAACGCATAACATCTTGTTCTTATAACATTTTATAGGCTTATAATACTGTTAATATCCTTGTAAATATTCAAAAAATTAATATAACATTTCTGACAATTGTTTTGGGTTACACGTGGTCTACTTATTTATTTAATCACTCAATATTTTTGAAAATGATACGATTTAAGGAACAGATGGTACGAATTAGGCAACCGGTTTCCTAAACCATACTATTTGCAGACCTTGCAAAAATAATTAATTTTCAGTACTTACGGCGCAAATATTATTACCAAAAAAATAATATAAGTTGCTCAATGACAGTATTTTATTATTAAAATATTTCAAACGTAATTGTCACTGATCAGTGACTGATAAAAATTTATAAGTGAAAAGTGGTACGATTTAGGCAACTCTCCTCTACTGTATCACATCCAAATTCTGTAAGTAGCATGAAGTCGATTTTATAATTTCTACATTTTGATACGCTTGTTACTTTGCAGATTCATGCAGTTTGTACTTTGAAATTAATAATTGAAAATGGAAAGATTTCTAATTTTAGGTATCCTGAAAAGTATATTACTTGTGTTTAAAACTAATTAATAAAAAATATTTTTTGACGTTTGAAATTTCTTTAAACCAAAAATACATCTCTTTAAATCTAAAAAAAAAAAAAAAAAACTTACACTAAATCAATCGAAAAATGCTAATAGTAAAATTGCACTAATTAAATACGTAAAAATCTGCAATTAAACCTAACTGTTCTGACTGGTAGCGGCTTTTATATTTTATAAATACTATTGGCTATATAGATCTCAGTTAGTCTGTAGGTGTAAATTAAATATGACTAATCAAGGTTCAAGAAAAAATAACCATTTTGAAATAACAAAGATTAAGAAGAAATTGTTCTTAAAATTTACTTATATTTATTTCGTTTAATGAACCCCTGTTTGTTTCAGAAAATACTAAAATTAACTTTAGCAAATTACGTTAGAATTTAGAGACCAAAAACTGTCATTCAATTTTTATGCCTTCAAAGAGAAACTGCACGCATTTAAACGGATTGATATACTTAGGAGGTTCTGTAAAATGAGGCTAACAAAAACTTAATTCCTCACTTTAAGTAGATAAATTAATGAAAAGTAATATAAAAATTTATAAACTATCTTGACTTTTTCCAATAACATTTCCCTTAAAATTGTTCCCGCAACGGATTTTGATAAACAATTTTAAATTATGCAGCCAACAGGTAAACCACCAGTTCAGCTATTTAGTCAAGGAAAAAAAATATTTTTTCATTTACAACTAATTGCATAATAGGAAAAAAACTTTACATTTAAGCGGAACGAAACACCATTTTAAAACAAATGCAATTTATCTCATTAAATCGATAAAAAATAAAGAACATGAATAGAAGCAAGTGGAAAAGGAAAACAATTGAATTATTTCCAAAACCATTAATTTGATTTTTCCGTGGTGAGTTAAAAGAGCGCATTTTTTGTAAGATGAAGATTATTCAATTAATTTATCAAGGATTTTTATTTTAAGCATGTGATAGAAATATCGATATATCTAAAATGACGGGGGGGATTGATTTAATAGGAATAAAAATAAAATAAAAAACGGTTTAGCAAAAGAAATAACTTATAAATATATTGAACTATTTCGTGTTCACTCAGTTTTTGAAAAAATAACTGATTTGTTATAACTAAAAATATAAGAGTCAAAAAGTATGCATTCCTTTCGGTACAGGGTGCAAAATTTTCAAATTCAAATTATAGCAAAAGCAACAAGATGGTGCCAGCTTTAATAAAACTTTGGCTACTTATTTTATTTGTATATTTATTTATTTTTAAAAAAACTTGAGCCGGGAATAGTAGTTGGAACAGAAAACAATTTCTTGCCAACGTAATATTTTCATTTCGATACAAATTTTTAAAAAAATACTCTTAGGTCACATTTTTGTACCAATTTGAAATAACAGATACACTATAAAAAATTTTAGTGTATTTTAACACCACAAAATGGCGACAATTATTTTACACTAAAAATAGTTTAGTAAAATACAAATGATACTTCTTGAGAAATTAAACACCAAGAAAAGTTCTTGATTTAGTGAGACACCAGGAATGTTCCGTTACACTTCTTTTGATGACAAGTACTTGCCACCATTCCTGGTGCTCAGTAACATAAAAAATTTTAATGACAATAAGATACAATACACATAAAAGTCAGTAAAGTTATTTTTACGATATAATTCACAGTAGCAATTTAGAATTTTTGAAATAAAATTCCATTGTAAATCAAGCACATACAGCACTGAAAGAACACTAAAACAAATTCGAATTAGGCTTAAGAGAACAGAAGCGGATAGAAATGAAATTGTATTATAAAGTTGTTTATTTTAATTGACATACATGTGCTATCTAATAAGTGAATAATTATCTATATTGTACAACTTAAAATATACATGTCTTTTAAAACAATATACTTCTGTTAGTGTGGATGTTTAGCTGCGTGCAAGGCGACCACAAACTTACACCTTCTCGTGTTCCGTAGTGTTCGTGTTCCAACTATTTACCGTTTCCACCTGATGGCTTCCAAACGTAGGCCCAAATTGGTGTTTTCGGAAGCGAAAATAATTCATAAATAGTGTAAATGAGAGTGAGCTTGGTGTAAGCACTCCGCATAATTGGTATTTAAATTTAAATACCTCAATTTAAATGCACTGTAAAAACTGTGGTGTAATACCAATCCGACTTGGATGTTGAAAAACTCTAAAAATTGTGTGTTATTTCAATTTAACACCGAACTGTACATTTATACACACTAGTTGGTTTAGTTAAAATCTAAGCTTCAATAAATGAGGAAACTTACACTAAAATCAGATGCATTGAATTATTTTCACGTCCGAAAACATCAACGTTGGCGCATTTTGGATTTCGCCAGTAATTTGTTTACATTAAGTAAGAGTTGGCGTGAATGAGTTTTTTTTTTTTTTTTTTCTTTTCATGCCGCTATATAATATTAACTGAAACAAAAGTTCGCCGTTAAAATATATATACTTTTAGTTTGTGTAATAACGGCAATTATATTTTTAATTTTTAAATATCTATGAATTGTATTAAAATTTTATAATGTTCAATTTCTGTCCACTTCAGTTTTTTTAAGCCTAGTTCGAATACATATCAATATTCTCCCTGTTCTGTGTGTATGTTTGATTAAAAATTTTAACTAATTTTATTTTAGGAAATATTGTATATATGCATTCTAAATTTATGATTATTGCTTTATACTGTATCATAAAAGTAACTTTATTGAATCTTATGTAAATCAAATCTTACTGTAATAAAAAATTTTAGTGTTACTGAATAACAAAAGTGGTGCCGGCTACTTAACAACAAATAGTGTAAAAGAACATTCTGAATGTTTCCATACACCAGGAACTATCCTTTTTCTTGGTGTGGAGGTGGAACACCACTATGGTGTAAGGTAAGGTAGTTGCCACCTTTCTTGGTGTTCAGATACACGAAAACTTTTTACATGAATAGGAACGGTTGACTCGGTGTCAACTTGAAGCAAGGTATTTGTTCACACAATTTTTTGAGTTGTTCAACACAAACTAGGAGAAGTAAGTCAAATATCAAATATTCTTTAAGCGTAATAATCTTCATAACTCTCTGTTGGTTTCACACTGGATATTGATCTCACTAAATTTTAAATAAATAGTTTTAAGCTAAAATTATAAAATAAGTGGTAAAAATAAAATTGAGAAAATAAATTAAGCTACATTGAAATGTATATAAAATGAGCTCGCAAAATAACGTGTTTATTAGTGATGAAATAAGAATTATGAATAAGGGCTCTCAAATTATACCCTGACTTAGGCTGGCAAAATTAAAATAGAAAAAAAAAAAAACAGCTTGAGCTTAATATACAGTATTATAAACTTGATATCATTTGGCAAAATATTTATAGATTTATTTAAATATGAGTTGAAAATCGGACAGAGTGTAATTAATGGATACCAAAAATCAGTTTTTGATATAACAAGGCTGTCGGTGAAACGTATGTTGCGTATCAAGAAGTTCTTTAATACTTTTGTTCTGTTCATATGAATGCTCTGTTCAAGATGGAAAAAAAAAGTCAAAGAACAAGTCAATACAGATTTTAAGATATTAGAAAAAATTTCTTTAAAGAACACGCTCTTAGTAATTTAATGGCATGTGGGGTGAAATTTAATATCACATTACAAAGCGGCATGTCAAACGCTGTAAATGCACACAGACACACAAAAAAAAATCATACTAAAATTTGACAAAGAAGTCAAAACTTTTGTGTGTCTCAACACAATTTTCAATTTATTGGTATTCGTTTATAATATTTTTTATCCCTTTCATCGTAAAAGCTTATTGATGTAGGTGTTCAAAAAAGCTAATAAATTTTAATTTTGAAATCAAATAAATAAAAAATATGCACTTTAAATTAAAGTCTGTCAGTTTGCTGAGTTTTCTACTAACTGGTAGCAAGAGCAATTGCAAACAAGTATCGCGAAAAATTATTATTTCATCAATCTAATGTCTTGTGCACAAATTGTTTATTTAACATTTGAGTAAAATATATATTCCTGTATACCTAATTTTAACGACTCCAGTTTTAACATAAAAAATTTAAAAATACAAAAAAACATACAAAATTTAAATGCTACATAAATAGTTTGCTCTCTGCTTCATTAACAGCATATCTATATTAAAGAAAAAGAATGAATCAAGTTAGTAATTTTTTCCTCGCTGAAATGCCTGTCAGTAATCATAACGGTGAAGAAATTTATACGCATCTATTTCCATTAAAAGAGTACATCTATAAGTATTATAACAACAAAAATTTTCAGCAAGCACCATTAAACTAATTTTATTTCTTTATTTGGCAGATGCCCAGCACGGTAAGCCATTTATATAGGGAATAAAAAAATTACCAAAAAAAAAAATAAATAAGTAAAGAAAGGAAGTCACGATTTAACATCGAAAAGGAATAATTTATAAGACTTCAGAAACGGAAGGCTTTTCTGTTTGGTTTATTTCCTGGTCTTAGATCTTTTCTAGCATTCTTTATTTTATCCTAATTGCTAAAAAAAGTTAAACTAAAAAGAGAGGGGGAAATTCAACACAGAAAGCTTTCAAATAGGCTAAGAAACAAAAATTTAAAGCCGTTAGTTTTTCATTATTTATTTTCATTTATCTAAATTAATGGAATTAATATGTGTTTGAAAAGACAAAGAATTACAATTAGCCCGCGTCAAATATTTGCCAACACTTTTAGAAAAATTAGTTCATGCAATAATATCATGCAAATTTGCTATAACCTTGAGTTATAAAATTAAATCAGGTTTACGTCCAAGTTGAATGTGTAATCCAGTTTAAGATGTTATTATTTATGTAATAATATGATTTAACTTGGCACCGTATTATAGCAGCAGTGAAACCAGCGATTACGTGTTACAGGGTAAACATCAGTTTTGTAGACGGAAACAGACCATTCGATTAGCTGTCGATATACGCTATCCATTTTGCCTCCAAGCCTCCGCTCCTTTATCTCTACACGCTTTATTTGATTGAGATTTTTGGATTCGTCCATGTTGGCTGCTCCAAAATAATTTACAGTGTATACATTACCAGTTACCATCAATATGAAATTCCGACATTCCATAGAATGAATAATGTCTTAAGACAAAGTATGAAATATGAGAATTATTAAATACTTTGCCAAGGCTTTGTATACAATGCTTGTAGGCCTTTCATCAGTCCTTCAACTGAATTCCTAAGCACTGTGTGAAATATTAAAACGTTTCATACTTCGCTGGTCAGCCATTAGTTCTTCTATAAAATGCCCAAGCAATATGTAAAATATTTATCATTTGATATTTAGCTTGTTGAATTTAGGCATACTTTCTGCATTCTATAGAACTATGGATTTCAAAAATTATTAAAAAAGAGGAGTCATGCTCTATCTTCAGTTCTAGTTAAAATGACAAATTTTTCCATGCTTATTCACAAAAATACTGAATTAATTTAAACATTTTTTTTTTATTTTTTTTACTTTGCTTTGTTCAGCTTGTTATGGTGTACATTTTAACACTGGGTATTTAACACATTTTGAGTCATTAGTTTTCTCTTCTTTTTTTTTTATTTATGACGAAAAATTTCACAAAAAGACATTTTATTTTATTTTATAACTGTCGTTGAACAGCCGACCCAATTTTGAGTTTACAACTACCAATGTTCAACTCCGTAGCCTTGTAATTTTGAAACTAATCCAGAAGACATGAGAACTCCTTAATCAAGTAATGGGAGAAAGTTTAATCGAGGACTTTTCGATTAAACTAACCCGCATTTGTGTTATATAAAAAGGAAAACCACGAAAACTTCCCATGGTTAGCCTGACGACAAAAGAACTCTAACCAATCATGCGTCTACCACTGAGGATATTTTACGCCAGCATTGCGGTCGGTGAAAACCGATGCGGAATTCGTATCAGCCAGTCATCGCTGGGATTCAAACCTGGTTCACTTCAATGGAAAGCGCACGCTCTATCCCCTGAACAATCACGACTCATAAAGAGACATTTGTAACTTTCTTGAAGAATGTGACTTTGATTGACCCATGAAAAAAAAAGTGGATTTCCGGAATTTTTTTTTCCCCCGAGTGCTTTGTGGAAATGTATGAAATGCACGGTATGCAATTTTTTCCGTAATATCATCGACTTCTCTTAAGATTTAATGCGGAAGTATTAAAAGAGCACGGGAATAAGCTACACTAGTATATCTGAAGAATTCCGAAACATATTTTATCAAAGTTCAAGTTACTTTTTACTAAAAAAGCATGGAAATAAGTTAGTTTGCATTATCCAGTTACGTAACCAGTTAAACGAATAGTTTACAGTTCGGTCACCACTAGTAAAATCTTTTGAGCTTAAACTGATTTAGTTAAGCGGAATAGTTAAGTCACTGGTATCTAGTTTATATGGTTAAATTTATTTTCAGTTGTTTTATTATATTTTGCAAAATTCCAATTTTCACTTAATTTTCAATTTAAAATTTTATTTTCAAGAAAACACTAATATACGAAATGATTTATTAAAATGACCACTAAATGTTGTACTATTTAAAAAGAGATAACAATTAAATTTTATTATTTTCCCTAATAATTCTTTAACTGCCTTCTAATTTTAGTGAATAATTTATGTGATATTTTAATTTACTCACAGCATATTTATAAAACCAAACAAACATTATTCAATAATAGCGCCATTAAAATTATTGATTATTGTGCTTACATACAAAAGGAATGAATTACTGGGTAATGGAGCACTTGATTCATATAGCATAAAACGTTTGATATTTTAAGTATGTACTTAAAAAAAATTTAGATGTCAATTTAAGATTTCCTTAAAGATTTCATTTAAAAGTAAAACTGAAAATTATTATTTATTTATTTTCAATCATCAGTTTTACATAACTGAACGTTTAGTTAGGCTTCAAATTCATAATATGTTAAGATGAAAGTAGTCTTGATTACCGAATTTTTTCAAGGGACACGACAGAGAGGGGAGTTCCAAAACCATTACAGCCACGTAAAGCAATATATCTTAATCAGAGAAATCGTTATGCAAGGGCGCGACACTAGATTCGAGCCACACCTTAATGTTAAAGATCGATTTTTCTGGCTGGCTAACTCCAGCCCTTAAAATACTTTTTAAGTGATAAACATCGAACACAATAAGAAATATTAATAAAAAAATAAAAAATCATATTTTTAACAACTATTTTATTCTTTACCTTAAAAGGTAGTCAATAGGAGATAGGATTGTGTGGACAATTTTTATAAATTTTATAAAAAATTTAACTAAGCATCATTTTGAGCATATCTAGTACTTTTTTTTAATTTGAATGTTCATCTTTATTTTGAATGACACAGAAAGAAGGATGAATGCTTTTTATAATTAAATTTGGTTTTTGTCCTTACTAATCTCATCAGATAGGTTTAGTGTCGAGAAGTCATAAAATTGATTATTTAATGAATTGTTATAATTATTTATTGTTATTCAGAACAATAAGACAATAAGCTAGTGTTCGAATAGTATAGCAACTTTTAAATAATCTAGTTAAAATAATATATATATATATATATATATTAGTATTTTTTATACTCTGGGACAGAATACTATATTTCATATTTAAAATAAAACTATTATTCGATTTTAATCCTTTTGTTATTATTGTTCTTCTTACATTCATATTTGCTGTCGGGATAAGACGAAATAAGATCTATTTTTGGTATGAATTCTCTAGAATTAATAACAGGTATAGTTCTAAATTATAGATATGGGACGAAATGCACATGTATGTATGTATATGTATGTATGTATATGTATGTAATATATATATATATATATATATATATATATATATATATATATATATATATATATATATATATATATATATATATATATCTGTGTGTGTACAATATATGTAATGAGTGTATAGCCTGTTAAGCGTAAAAAATATAAATTTAAAATTAACAGCTAAACGAGGTTCAAACAATGTAAAAAATTATTTCAAAGAGGATCTACTGTATTAGAAGTCTATTTTTAATATTTATTTAGTAGATAAATATATTATTTTATTAATTAAGTCGAATTTGGTTTTTCATTTCCTTTAATAGTTTGAAAAATCAATACTAAATGAAAAGTCATTTAAAATTCAGAAGCATTAATAGTATTTACATTTATACATCTTACAACTGCTGTAAAAAATAATCATATTCAAAACGTAATCAACATTTTGAATTACAAAAAAAAACTTGAAATGTGTTAAAGTAATCGTTTTTCCTGAATTTTTCCTTACACAAAATTTAATCGAACAAATAAATGTAACACTAAAATGTAGGCAAAAAATTAAAATAAATTTTTTCACAAAATTAATCTAGTAAATAAATATCTTAATATGAGGTACGTTATTGATTAACCTATATTATCACAGAGAGTTTAGTACTGATGTGCCCACAATATAGCTTCATTTGTTCGTTTAATAAGCTCTTTATTGGTTAGTTAAAAAACGACAAATCAAAAATGAACACCCCTGTGGCAGAATTTTTTCTGGCTTTCTGCGACAAACCTAACTAGAACCAATATCTTTCTGCAAGATAGTTATAAATATATCTTTCTGCAAAATAGTTTTATCGTTATAAATATGTGTAATGAATTTATAATAATAGATACACTTCGTGTTTATAAAAAAAGCCTACATGCATAGAATAAAACTGTGTAGATTTTATTTTCTTAATTTCATAATATAAGTTTAAATTTCTTAATAAGTTTAAATTATTTAAGTTTAAATTTGCATAATCTTTGGTAATAAAGAAAAATTATAAATGTATAGATCTGCAGAGAAAAATGCTTACTAGAGCATAAATTAAGATTACCCAGAACCTGCAATAAGATGGAACTTATAAAAATAGCTAAGAATGGACAAAAAGATTAAATTTATAAAACAAGATAACTGAATTTGAAGTATCATTTTAAAACAGTATGATTTTACAGTTTCATAATAGTAGTTATATCAGGTACAGAAACAAATCAGGTGAAAAAATCAATATTGAAGTTGAGTAATCAAAATAATAAAATAGGATTGACTATATCCGAATTCTAAAAGCAAAAAAATTAACGCAATCTTTGTTTCAATTTTTTCTATATGAAAACAATTACAAATTAATTAGATTCGATTAATATTGTGCTGACTTATTGAAAGATTTTTTTTATTTTAAAAAAAGGAGGTAAATTAAACTTTTTTCGTGATCAGATTAAGTTCAGAACGAAAAAAATACACAGCGCTTGTGATTTGTAACAGAAGTCGCACTGTATTGTGTACATATATAGCATTGATTTCCCACGAAGTACGCAGACGCGGTTTACGCCTTAATACGCTCAAGTCTATTCAACATTTCGAAACGAAATCGTCTTCATCAGTACTGAAACATCGGTATTAGAGCCATACTCATTGGATACGATTTTTTTCGAATGCGTATGGAAACCTGTTTGATTCGTCTGTAAATATTTTCCACCAATCTGGTTTTCATTCGCATGCCAAAAAATCGTAGATAGTGAGATATCTATCAGGCTTTATTTCATTTATCGTCAGATTGCGAGTGTATTTTTATATCGACGACTTAATTCAAAGGATATAGGCATTTTATCTTTAAAAAATATATATATAATTATTTTTTACCTTTGACTGCTTCTAAAATTTCTTGATTTGTTGGCTATCGACATCGCTACTAGTAAGAATATTTGGTTCGAATCTAGAACGTTTTTTTTTTTTTTTTTTTTTTTTTTTAATTTTTTAATATTAGTAGCGGGGGTTTCTTTTTTCCTTATTTATTCTTTATTCTCTTCTTTTTTCTTGTCGCTTTCCAGAAAAAATATCTCTGACATCGCTAGATGTTGTCGACTTCCATCTTATTTGTTCTTCGGAATGCCGTCTTGAAAAATGAGTTTTCAAATTTTTTTTAATTATTATTGCTTCACAAGAGCAACAAATAACCTTTTCGCTAGACATGATTTTTTTTAAAAAAAGATAAAAGAATCTTTTTGCGCATGAAATTTTCCACATAAGTGCAAAAAGAAAACTCAAAGCAAATTACTGCGCCAGCGATAGAGGCCGAAGTTGACAAATTTCCAAAAATAGCTTAATACAGGGGGAAAAATTTCTCCCCTTTTTATCCAGTAACTGTTTGTGTTGGAGATTAACGGAAGATCACGAGCGCTTTCCCCTTCCGCGGTACGCTAGAAAAACAATTATTTAAAAACTATTCAGTAAGAAAAAAAATTTGCAGAACCATTATTGCTTCTGCAGAAGTTTCTGTGTAAAAATTATTTTTTTGTAAAACAGCTTCTGTTTCTGCAGAATCTTTTTTGAGAACTTTTATTTCTGCCAAACCAAAAATTTTTTTTTCCCAAATAAAAAAAATCTTTCTGCAAGAACTCTGTCGCTTTCTGCGACAATGTCGCCGTGTCGCCCTGTTTCTGCCACGGGGATGAACACTATATTACTATCTTTCTCATTATTGAAAATGATAAATAAAAATGGGTTAAGTAGCAATTAAAAAAAATTAAACATTTACTTTTCCACAATAAAAATTTAATTAGCTATTTCAATTAGTCGCTCATAAGAGTTTCCTTTTCCCTACATAATTATCAGGATAAAGCAAAAAGACTGCCTTTAATCTCTCAAACTGATCATGCTGCGTTGCTGAAATGCAAATTAAAAGAAGTCATTAGAAAGGACAAGTACGAATGGAAGAGAATAAACTTTATTTAATTTAAACATATGCTCTGACACTTTTGCAATGTTACATTCTAAATCGGCTGTAACTTTTGTAATCGAATTCTCGGATGTAGACTTCGAATAAAAATGCGGTAGACTGATCTTTCAATTACTTTTACTAACTACCTATAATCTCCATTAATTTAGCGCAAATTAAAATGACTGAAATTTTTACGCTTCGGCTGCAAACCTCCACGGTTAAGGAACCATCGAAAATCCTACAGTTTGAACATACAAATTTTATAATTCATTTGAAATAATCAAATTCTTCACGACGCTGACTTATGTACTACTATCCCCTATACTAATAAATTAAAAATATTCCACGAACTAAATACAATACTTAAAAAAAACCAGAAAGCCCCACCACTGTTCTTTAACTTCCGTTTAGTTATACATAAAAATGCGTGAGAAAATCTATAATATAGCTACAGAAATTCAAATCTTTTGCCGTTTTTTATGACAGTTGTTAGCAAGGAGAACTTTTTCGGTTATTTTGTATCTAAGTCGGAGCTGAAAGGGTTTGGAATTTTATAATAGAGTGACCTTTCGCACTTTTTATCTTCAAGAGCTTATACTCCCACATAAAATATTTAATAGATTCAAATCTGGTGATATGCATGTCACTCTTCAATACCAATGAAATCAAACAAAATGATTCTTAACCATGTCTGCGTCTTTCTTGAAATGAGGGTTGATACCAATTGCCTTTGAAGCAAATATATTTTGTCTCTTGACAGGTCAGAAGCATAAATGATCCAATTCTGTTTCGAAATTTGTCCCATGAGGTATGTTAATTTAAGCACCTGAAGTATTCCTTTTTGAAACATTTCTCCATACCATAACTTCAGAGATATTTTAGTACTCTTCCATTATCAATTTGGCTTTCGTAATGCTGAAAAACTTAACTGTATACGTTTAAACGTTGTTTTTTTTTTTTTTTTTCTTTTTTTTAAGAGGGGAAAGTGGTTATGATCATTCTTTTTATTATTATTGATCTTAAAGTAATCTCAAAAACAAATTTTCTGACTTCTAATTTTATGACTTGTTAACACACAAAAACCAATTTGTAGATTAAACCCAAACTCTTCATTCGCCAAACATTTTACAAAGCCTTAAAAATTTTTAAAGCTATGTTTTTGAAACAATTTGCTAATACAATATTTGCTTTTAATATACAATGTTTTGCGTAAAATAAAGCAATGTAAACGGTCATAGCTTAAAATAGGCTTAATAACTTACCGGTAGAATTATTTTTTGGGGAGTATAAAACTTTTTTTAAAGTTTAAATGTCAATTTTACCTAAGCATCTTACTGCAAAACTTTCTTGTCACTTGAATTAATACTTAATGCTGAGTATCAATTATGTTTTGCATATCGTAAGCTGTTAATTTACATGTCATAACTGTTTTTCAACATTTCTTTCTTGTCAAGAATTATAACAAAAATAACTGTTTATAATCATCACATAAATGAATTTAGGCACAATAACAAATTTGTAATTCAATAAGTGCTCAATTAAGCCACATTGGACATCGAATTTAAGATACCATACAATATAACGTGAATAACACGGCAGTCCTCAGTTTCAGTTCTACAAATCATCTTTACAAAGTTTGTAGTTTTGAAAAATCAAAACAGGCACAAAGCTTCAAAAATAAACATTTTTCGTTTCTTTCTTATGAGGGTTAAAAAGACACTTTTGAAAAGGTATTCTACGATTATTTATTTTGCTATTCAACAGAAAGGGATGAAACTATAAAACAATATGCCAAGAAACATTTTAGGAAAATTAAATAAAAGTATGAGCTTCGAAGCTCACGTGTATAAATATATATACATCTTCAAAAATAGCATAAGAGATTAAAAAAAAACGATCAAAATGACCCCAACGGCCCTAGGGAAGTATTACAGTTGGTAAACAACGAAGATATAGATTTTGGGAATTTAAGATTTGATAACGCAACATTTTATCGCTAAGAAAAAAAGTAAGAGAGTAGAAATAATATTGATAGTCAAACAAATATACCTAAATATTAGTTTTGAGATGACAGAACTTTTTTCCCCGTCTGCGGAGAGACAGGAAATTACAAGGGGATAGATTTTTTCACTATAGTTCTGTCAGATCGCCATGTTACTGATGAATAAACAATGCGTTGACGTATTCGCTTTAAAGCTCTTAAAAAGAATCAAAGTTTAGTTTTATTTTAGTTCAAATTAAGAAGTTTATGGGAGATTTAAATCATTATGGACATTATTATTAGTGTTGAAAGAAAAAGTTTTCTTCTTTTTTTCCCCCAATAGTTCAGATCTTTTTCTTCCTAATCAAAACCAATTATAATTTAGTCTTTTATAATAAAAAATTATATATACTAAAACTTTAAGTACAATTAGTTAAATTTAAAATGAAGTCTTAATTAAAATTTTATATGCCACTAACTAGAAAAATATTTTAAAATTACTGTTTAATTTTAAAATATTAAATTAAATTAAAATGTGTTTGCCAATTAAAATGCAAAAAGGTACTTTCAACCGGCGCAATAAATTCAGCTATTTTATGTATCTATTTTTGTTGTTTCCTGCTCTTTTTTCTTTTTTTTTTAAATAGCTGTCATCTAAAATATTAAAAAAAAAAAAAAAATTAAATTTATTTGCACTTGGTGACTTTGCATTGGAGAATTTATCCCCAGCGCCGGTGACATGGAAAAGTACTTATAAAACATGTTATAAATATTAAACCAATAAATTCACTTAAACAGCGTTAATATTTTCGGAAAAATCTCACATTTTTCAAAAAACAATAATCTTGTCTTTAATTGAATTACTTTATCGATATTACAATAATAGGACTTTATTTTATTTTTTAAGCTATTTAATTTATATACATTCACCATGATTGAAATATATTATTTGAGTACTTATAATATTTTATGGTAAATATTTAATTTTAATAAATAATTCTTGATATTTCTATTAAAAAAATAATTTAATTTTATAAATTAGATGAAGTAAAACAATCAAACTGCGAGATTATATAAAATGAAAAAATAAATTTATATTTTACTGAATTAATACAAAGATATTCAAATTGTATTAAATTTGATTCGCTAATATTTTTATATTTTATTAATGAGTAATAATGTTAATAATAAATCTTTAAAGAGGAAAATACTTGCCATAATTGTTAGTTTATTGAAATTCACACAATATTCTTTTATAAAATAAAACAATCTTTATAAATCTTTATGCGAAATGCCACATTAAAAACAAAACTTGGGACATAGTAAATAAACCTAAAAATAAAAACATTATTGATTGTAAATGTGTAATCAAAATAAAACGTAATTTTAATGGAGATATTGAAAGGTACAAAACCCGCTTAGTAGCTAAGGGTTTTTCCCAGGTTGAAGGAATAGATAAAACACAAACATTTTCGCCAGTAGTTCGTTATTATTTTGGTGGCAGTTATTTATGATTGGGATATTGATCAAATGGATGCAATTATGGCTTTTGCTCAAAAAATACTATGTGAAGAGATATACATAAAAATTCCTGATGAGTTTAGTGAATATTACCAACAAAATGTAAACGGGAAAGTTCTCAAACTTAATACAGCTTTAGATGGCTTAAAGCAAAGTGGCAGGCTTTGGTATCTGATATTAAAAGACGGCTTAATTGAAATGGGATTTAGGGAAAGTTCTTTTCATAGTTGTGCGTATAGTCAGTCATATAAATGAGAGTAAAGAACTTGTAATTGTAAATAGGTATGTAGATGACTCATTAATTTTTAGCAACTCGGTAAGGCTTAAAAATTTAGTGAAGAAGCAACTTAGTGAAAGATTTGAAATGAAAGACTTAAAAACCAGTTGTTATCTAGAGATTGAGATATAACGTAACAGATCAAAGGGGTCCATTAACCTAAATCAAACCCAATACATTGAGCGAATGCTTGAAAAAATATAACAAGCATGAGTCCCAATCAAATCTTGATAAAAGTTCAACTTAAAGATAATAATTGAAAGGAACATAGGTCTAATGTTCCTTTCCAAGTAGCAGTTGGTAGTCTGCTTTATGCAGCTCAAGGAACTCGACCAGATATTCCACATGCAGTAAATACTGTGTACGAAGTTTGCAACAAACCGTCTCAAATACACTGGAAAGGTGCTAAAAGAATTTTCAGGTATCTTAGAGGTATCACTGATACCACATTGAACTATTCTAAAAGCCACGGTGGTGAAATAATAGGATACTATGATTCCAACTATGGTGGAGACATTGGCGACCGTAGATCAACGACTGGATATGCTTTCACTATTGGAGGCGGAGCTGTGTCTTGATACAGTAAAAGACAACCCTACGGTAGCAACGAGCACAGCAGAAGCTGAATATATGTCAATATCTGCAGCAACGAAAGAAGCCATTTGACTCAGGAAGATTGTGAAAGATGTTGGTCTTTCACCAGTATAACCAATTGTCATTTTCAATTATAATAATGGAGTTATAAACAATCAGTATCATGAAAGAACGAAATACATCGATGTACAGCATCATTTTGTACGTGAAGCGGTAAAGCTGGGCCATGTAACAATAGAAGGAGTAGAAACATCACAGATGATTGCGGACTATCTAACAAAAACTGTTAACAGAACAAAACACGAACTTTGTTGAACATCCTTGGTACTCAATTATTTTTATTTTCAGCAAATTTGTGATGTATAATTGTTAAATATGAAAACTAAAGAGGGAGTATTAAATGTGTTAGTTTAATATGTTTGTCCACAAATGGCAGTAGTGTTGTCATGAATATAATCTCTCTTTTCTGTAAGTAAAATACTAGCCTAGTATCTGCCTCCACCTAGGCATGTTATAAGTCTTTCCTGTGACCTGCATGCTTACTTATTGGGTTAATTGCTCAATACTTCATATTTCATACCAGTCAACAAAATGGCCATTGCATAGTCATTTGATGGGCGACAGCCAATCAAAATCAAAAGAGGCACAAAGGTCGCAAGGAAAAGAGTGAAGCTACTTAACTAAGTAACCTAGGGCTTTAGACAACGCTTCATTAAACAACTTTCGAGGCTAGTTGCTCACTTGAGCCGAGAAAGTACGCAGCATAATACAGGTTGAAATTAGTGTAGTCACCGCATACAGTTTTGGGTACATTATTAATGTTACCCGAGGTTTAACCACTTTTCTTTTTTGATATATATACGTGGAAAATTTTATTTTGGAATGTTAAATTTTTTTTAATTAATTTTTTTTAAAGTTCAGAAAACAACTGTTTTTGCATATTACGAAGAAAACATCCCAGTTCGGAAAGCAAAACGGATACGTTTTACGTAAACAATTAGTGGGGGAGTTACGAATAAACATAAAATGATAACAAAAGGAACGCACTACTTACAGTTTACGCTGTTAGAGCATATAAAATTTTCTTAATATCTTATAGTGGTTTTATATTTTATGCCCAATATTTAAATAAAATTTAATTTTTACAAATGCCTATTACTCTACTTTCCATTCCGTTGCGTGCTGACTCATCCCTGGCTGCTAGAAATTTCGTAGTTTTGTAAACTCCTGTTGGTTATTTTCAAATTGAAACTATAGTTTTCATTGACAGGGAAAAAAAAAAAAAAAAAGACTGAATCAGATAAAATTAACAGAGAGATTTTGCATAGTTTGTCTTACGTTAACCGTAACGCAAACCTTATTTTCACTCCCTAGTGATCTTTCAGTGAATTGTAGAAATTCGAGAGCTCAATTAGCGTTAAAATTACCGAAAACCGTAACACTATACTTACTTTTTCAAACGCATATATTTATTCACAACGCATAAATACACGTAGCACTTTGAGGGATTATATTAATAGGTTATTTATTACTGAATATTTGTTTGCTTATAAATTCCATAATGCTGAAAATCTTAAAAGGAAGTTACACAAATATAATGATATTTTTAACAACTTTGAAAGTAGACAAAATTATAATACAAGAACACACTTAATAAAATGCTGATTAACTATATTTGTAAACGTTGGTAAAAAAAAAAAAAAAATTCATAGAAATTCTAAAATAACACTCGGCTATATTTTTCCAAATTTTAACTGAGCAACGACCTTGGAATTTACACGTTTCCAAAGATACTGTGGAGTAAAACGTATGTCGATTATCAATTTATAAGTGAAACTGGATTAAAGAGTGATAAAGAGGAAATGTGAATGATCATTAAGGAATTATGCGTATAATGAATGGTGATGGATGTTGATTTTAACTTTTTTAATGAAATAAAATAATTATTTTATTCAAACTTAAAGCATAAAAAAGGACACATGAACTCAAAAAAGATTTATCCTAAAAATTTAGATGCTCGTAACAGATTTCGAAAGTCTTCTTAAAAAATTATCGCAAAGGACCAGATTTCTCAAAAATAGCTTCTATACACTTTTAAAAAGCATGTTATTGGTTTAAATCTCCCCAAATGCAACTTATTTCGATTGATTAAAAAGAATAACGATAATTGGTTGGTTGATTCAAGCACCAGAGTATTTATCTCTTCTCAAATAAATATTTTAAGAAAAATGCAATTAATGTTTCAACGCCTAATTTTACAATATGAGTACACTGCGCAAAGAAATAAACTGACCACCCTGAATAACTTTTGATCTGATTATCGGATCTTCACATTCTAGGACTCAATCTTAATGGTTTGAGGGGGTGTCCTCAAATATGCTAATTAATTAGTACAGACGATATATTAAGTTACGAAATCAGACACAAAAACGTACTTTTTCTGAATAAACATAGCTTTCTTTCGGCGGATTTGGATTTCTGACCTCCCAAAATAAGGGGGCTAGCCGCAATCTGGGAAATATATGGCCCCAATAATTTAGACAGGAGAGCAGTCCAAAGTTTAGAACCCTTAATGTTAATTATACTTGTGACATTAAGTCACAATTTCAATTAAATTTCATGTTTTTTACATCCAAATCCTAATTTTTTGAATATTCTGATACAAATCCTTATTTCATCATCTTTTTCCTCTCCCCCCTTAAGCTTTAGGCAATTAGGACAATCTCCCCATAAAATTCCTTTTCCATTCTTTTGACCCCTCCCTTTTGCTAGAATTTACATTCATTTTTTTGCACACCTGCTTGTCGGCCCCTTTCATGTCCACGCCAGTCCAAAGTAATCTGCATCTTGTTTCTTCACTTTCAATTGAGAACCCTTTTGTAAACGTTAAGTGTAACTCCTCAACTCAGTAATGTTAGAAAACTTAACTTTAACTTGCAGATATTTAAGTAATTTAACTTCGACTTTTTCCATTTAGTATAAATATCGTGCGCTAAGAAAGATCGCGAGCATTCGAGTTCTAGTTATCAAAAATTTCACGTCTCTCCACCTAACGGGGATTTCATTTTTCTCTCTCCTCACCCCCGAGGTCGGAATATGGTGTACGCCATGGCTGGTTGTCGTCCCGGCATTTTTTGTTAATTTAAATCAAAACTTTTGATTTATCTTCATCCAACATTTTTATCTGATTCCCGCCATCATGGCCAGCCAGAGGAACTTCATTTACAACCTCCTTTTAGTGGAAGAATTGTTTATGGTTTTCTCAATTTCTTGATGTGGATATTCCTGCTATAATGCCTGTCATCTCGAGTCTGCCAAATCTCACCAGCTCTTTCCTGTGATACCCATCGCGAACCTTTGGTGTCTCCCATTTACATGATGTATGAAGGTGTGCCCTGAATCCTGCAAAGTCTTCAAAAAATAATAAAGAGTGTTCACGATCTAGAGACTAGTTTTTCTTGACTGCCTTATTGGAACTCCTTCTTTTCAGTTAGGTATTAAGGATGACTCTTTAGTTACGAAAGTCACCTCATCTTTTCTTCAAAAGGTATGTGCCATTATAGTACGTTGTAATTGTAGAATTCCATTCCTGGTTTTTCTTCTTCGGTAATTTTTATCATTTGCAGCTAAATATGGGTTATCATAACGGCAGTTGTCACTCCACTATATATATGTATGTGTTATATCCGGCCATATTTCTCTTTTAAATTGTTAATTTTTCTATATACAACTTGAGAACGTTGCCACAATACTTTTTGAGTATTTCGCCATATCTCGAGAATTTTTTAAGCGAATTGAAAAATTTTTGCATACAATTATAAAATTCGTTTATCCAACGATAATTCCATAAAAAATATAACTTCTAGCAAATATTTTTTATTATTTTATTGAAGAATAGTCGAAAATTTTCTGAATTGTAAGGTACTCAATTTTTACATCATTTTAAAGAATGTAGAAATCGATCGAATAGTTCCTGCGAAATCGGTAGAAAGTCCTATGCTTAAAATTCGTTTTCTCAGAAACCAACTTCACTCAAATTTTGTATTTTGTCATATAAAATTACATTCTTTAAAATGATGCAAAAAATATTGTATATCCAACAATTCAATTTTTTTTAAAACTAGTGTTAAATAAAATAATAAAAAATAGTAAGTATTTACCAAAAGTCATTTTTTGTATGAAATTATTTTTGGATAAATGTATTTTACAATTGTGTGCAAATATTTTTAAATTCGCTCAAAAAGTTCTCGAGATGTAGCAAAATACGCAAAAAGTAAAATTAACATTAAGGGGTCCAATCTTAAGACCGCTCTCCTGACCAAACTATTGGGACGATATTGCCTAGATTGTGGCAACACCCTATATTTTGGGGATCATAAATCCGAATCCGCCGAAAAAAATATGTTTATTCGAAGAAACTGCGTTTTTGTGTCTGATTTCGTAAGTTAAAATATTTTCTGCACTAATTATCATATTTGAGGTCACCCTTTTGAACCACGAGTCTTTCTTTTTTGAGTACAAGAACGCTAAGATCCGATCGTTAGATCAAAAATTATTCAGGGGGGACCGTTTATTTATTTTATTTTGTTTTTTTTTTTTTTCTTTTGCGCATTGTACATCATTTCAACGACCTGGAAGTCCAATACTAATTTAGAAACTGTTAAACTTTTCAAATAGCATAATATAAACATTTTAAATAGGTAAACTTTATTAATAAAAAAAAAACGTGAAAATACCCCGAATTTGGCCCAAGAAAGACTTGATAAACATGAGGGGGAAAAACTATGTATTTTATAATTTAGCCTGTCGTTTCTTCAGCCATAGCAAACACAATATTTACCAAATATACACCATTTTACTGGGTTATCACTCAATTTTAAAAGAAAAAAAATTCCCAGATTTTCCCAAGTATATCAGGTAAATTTCAATAAAAATCCAGGCCGTATTTTATCTAATTTTTCATCAGAAAACTTTTATTTTTATTTATTTGTTATGCCAAATATTAGAATTTGTGAGCAAAAAAAATATCATTGAATGAGGATGGAAACATGTGAAATTTTTATAACAAATAATTGTAATAAATGTAAGAATTATTTAACTCGAATCTAACTGATTACTGTTACTAACAAGAATGGTTATTTTACAGGCATGATATAGGAATTTTCCAGGTTTTTACAAAAATTACAACGTTCCTTGACAATTCCAGGTTTTCCCTGTACGACATGACCCGTAGGTAACCTGTTTATATTCATAACTGCATTGGTTTCAGCTAAAAGCATTTAATTACAATTTATTAATTTAAGCATTTAAAATAACTTTGGTTAATAATATTTAATATTGCTTTGGGTGGAAAATGTATTTAATTTGTACAAAGTTCAAATCAATTCCATCTAAAATACGAGAGAGAGAGAGAAAACAATGTATTTTGTCAAAATCTGCGAATAATTATAGTTTTAAGGATATCCTATCCTGGTAGTCCAAAGCCTAGTCCCTCATAAGAAATACACGACCAATATGTTATTTTAATAGAAATAATAACCTGTTACTTAAACTAAAAAAACTGAATGCAATTACATTCAAACAATTAGATCACACGAAATAATAAAAATAAAGAAAAATCATATTTTCAATCAAATATATATTTTTCTTATTAAAATCATATTGCCTTTTCGTTAAAATAAAATTAATTTTATTTCCTAAAAAATAAATACAAAACTTTGAAAATATTCTTGTAGAATTCTTGTCTTATGAATCATGCACATAGCATTACAGTAATCAAATTTTATTTTTTTGAGCAACTTTCGTTTTTCTTCTTTAGATGCTATCCGAGCATTTATTTTTCTTCTTTAGATGCCAATTTTTAAAATATAAACATTCATCTAAAAAAAAAGAAAATAATATTTAAATAAAAACAAATTTTTGAAAATATCTTGGAGAAACAAAATGAATTAAATATATGTTTTATTTATTAACGTAATAAGCATTTCAAGGTGGTTTTTTTATTTTTTTTATTTGTAAAATAAACAAAAGTTTTTATACAATTAATCCATTAAATAGCGTTTAAACCTTTATGAAAAAACGAAATCACTCAAAATTGTTAAATTTACAATTCTTCAATCACTATTTTATCACATAAATGACAATTATATCTTATTAGAAGCATTTAAATGAAATCTCCACATTAGTACACATAATAAATGTTATGAATTGCCAAAATCGACAAATGTTTGGAAAAATAGTGAATAAAAGCCCAAAATTTTTATAATATGTCACTAAAAAGCTAAGAAATCCTCACAATTCTTTGGGAAATCAGATTTTGTTAGTATTTGCAACGATTTAAGGTTTTTCCTTTTCTTTACTATATAAAGTCTTCGCTTCGTAGGAAATCTTGTTATGTGCAGGTTAGAGATCTTTGAAATTATTTGAGTAAATTTTGCAAAGTTTTAGATCGGTGTATTAAGAGTTCCAAAGTACATTATTATGACTTTAAATTGAAAATGAAGTAATACATATTATAAAGGAGTGTTACTGTTAAAATGAATAATGCTAGTGGTATCAGAAACAGAAAATTATATATGAGAGCGAAATGGTTGCTCAGAAATTTAAACTTTCTTCAAAAATGACAAAAATGGAAAAGATAAACGTCTGAAAAATTCGTTATAGATACAACACATCCTTATACGGAGAATATTTATAATGTTATTTAACGTTCCGATTAAAAAGTTCGTTATAGAATAAAATACGCTGCAGGAAGACGTTGTAGAGATACTCTGCTACCATGAACAACTATGATCCAAAAACGTTCAAATCTTTATCTATTTTTTCCGCACAAATTTAAATATTTTTATGATATATTTTGGACACATATTATCTGAATAAAGATCAGAAATTGATATATGGGATATTTTAAATAATATATATTATGCATATATTTCCGATAGTCGAGCACTAGCTATAGATCGCTAAATATCGCGTAACGGCAGGAAATACAAAACATATACATTCAGTTACGGTTGAAAATAAAACGCCTTAAAATAACAATTGAAAAGTGAACACATAAAAATGACAATAGGAAAGGTATTATGAAAACAATGCATTACACATTATGCACATAGCGTAAAATAAAAAAATAGATTCCTATGAACTGTTTGTAACACAATTTTGTAACACCCACAAAACTTCTAGTTTCAGAAAAATAATTTTAACTCATTATTTAAAAAACAATAAGCATTTAAAAAAATTATCAGCAAACTTTTAAAAACAAATTTTAAAAAATATTTTACTTCTTAATCTCTATTATTTCCCAGTCTTTCATATGCATTTTCAGTCAAATTCTGTTAGTAATTATAAAACCTAAGAGCGAGTGGCATCTCTACTGGAATTACCCAAACTTTTTCGACGCGTTCGAACTTTTAACCCTCTAAATTATTGTGTAATCACAATCTAGAAGATATGGTCATCAGGAGGTTTGGTCAGGAGACTGGTCGAAAATTTTTACACCGAAAAGCTATATTTTAATTTTTAGTATATCATTGCGCAAATTAAATATCTCAGCATTAAAGAATTCTCGATAATAATAATTATTTTTTATTATTTTAGAATTAATCGAAAAAATTTTAATTAGGAGAAATGAAATCTTTTGCATCCTTTTTAAATTATATTATTTTAAATGACAAATTCAAAAAAAAAAATCAGCTACGGAGATTGAATAGTTTGTGTAATATTAAAAATTTAAAGAATTTTTTTTTCTAACGAATCATCCAACCAATTTCGCTCAAATTTTAAATTTTGAAATAATAAACATAACATGCATAAACAGAAAATAACAATGCATTAGATAAAGTCATCTTTTTCAACCCAAGTAAAAAAATACAACTAGTATTTTAAATTAACTATTGTTAATCAGAAAAGAAAAACATATCTCACAAAAAGCGTAGGCACGCAAGAGAAAACTAATCAGTAATACAATTCTCCGTACGTTAAAATTGCATGAGAAACGGTCTCTTTAAAATAGACACACTCATTCCATCAAAAATTACAGAACTCAAACATAATCAATGGCTTTTAGCCAACCTTAAGTTAAATTGATTCTTTTCTTGTTCATGTCCTGAGTAAAGAGGTATTCGAGATATGTCACTAAGATTTAAACAAAAAATAATGATGCGTGCAATAACTTAGGGGTAGATCACTAAATTCTATTAAAAAAAAATATTTATTAGCATAAAATTAAATTTACTAATGTTTGAATTTCAAGATAAAACATAATAGGCGCCAGATAAGAAACATTAGCAGATTGAATTGACCTATCTTCCATGTCTTCATGACAACCTTAATAAATAATAAAGATTTTAGATAAAAGTACTGCTGTCTGCTTTAGATACCAAGGTTAGATGGCTCCACGCTAAAAAGAGTTTTAGTATTTGGCAGTGTTCATTGAATCGTATTTTAATTTAGAAACCATTAGAGAGGACATACATTATGATTAATAGGCAGTCATTACCTCAGAACAAATATCTTACAAAGAATAGAACACAAAAAGCACGCAACTAAAAAAAAAAAAAAAAAGAAAAGAAAAAAAGAAAGTTAATTCAAGAAGTTGAAGGAAAATGAAACTAGAACATACATAAATCCCATTATTTTATAGGGGTGCACAACTTGCGGCCCGCCAGTCATTGAAGTGCAGCCCGCTTCAGTCAGTACCTGAACATAATGAAAAAAATTATAATTTTTCCTCTTTTTTGAAAATAAAAAAAAAAATTCGAAAATTTTGAATAACGCGTTCAAAATACTCAAATTCTGTGTTATATATTTTTTAAAAATTTAATATATTATTGTGATGCGCAAATTTCGAAATCGTGTTATGTTTTGATGCTCTTTTTTGTGACCAATTCATCGTTAATCCAAGTGACTTTTCGATTGTATTTTCGGCAGATACTGTTGGATAGCAATGTAGTTTTTAAAATCCCGATATTTTTAATAGCACGACATTTCCGACAATCCCGATATTTTTAATATATAACTACGACTCGCGAGTTTCGAATCACGCAATTTAATAATAATAATTACTTTTGATGTGCTTTATTTGTGCCGATTTCATCGTCAATCTATAGTACAATGATTTTTTTTTGGGGGGGGGGGACATCGCTACGTTCACATGGTTTTTTGAAAATCTCGATATTTTTTAAAAACAATATTATAACAGCAAGCGAAATTTGAGCATTAATTGAAAAATGTTAACCTTTTTTTAAAAACTTTATTTCTAATTTTTTGTAGCCGTTTAAGATTTAATATTCATAAATTCACTGATAACTCACTAAATAATATAAATCACCTAAGTTATGTATGTTCCCAACTAAATTTCGAATATTATTTTGAGCTATACAGCGTTTGTTTTATTTTAAATCATTTTAGACGACCATAAAATTTAATTAAAATATTAATTTATTTTACCTTTATTTTATGAACATGGCAGTTAATTTACTTTTAAATAAACTTTTCGGTATGTATGTGATAAAAAAAACATTACTTATTCCCTTAATTTATATTCTGTCGATAAATCTACTTTTTAATTCGAAGCAAATATATTTTTCTTTTTTTGAAAAATATCAATTTGATATTCTTAAGATTAGAATGGGCTTAGATAATTTAAAGCATTTAATTTTTTGCAAATTATTAAGTTAATTCATAAAAAGTATTTAGCATCTAAAACACTGATGCTTATATAAAAATTAACATAATTTAGGCAACAATGCTAAATACTTGGGCCAGCGGCCCTTCATTGGTCAGACTGCTGTACAAATAGCCCTTCACTGTCACTCAAAAAGGTTCTGCCCCCTTACATTATTAAATAGTGTTATTATATGCCTATTCATTTATCTTTCAACTACAACAATACAGAATAATAAAAAAACAGAATGCACAGAGTGCTCCGTAATCACGTTTCTTATAATATATTTCTAGAATTCGAAACAAAAATTAAATAAAAAATATGGTAAATAAAATTAATGCAATTTTTGGCATTGTTAAATATAAAGTAATTGACAAAACAATGAAGTTAAAGTTTTTCCTTCCTTAAATATTAATTTGCAACTCCAAATTAGGTACATTTTTTTACTTCCTTTTTTGCAAGAAATTTAAAATCTAGGGAAAATAAATTATCTCGTTTCTTGGTCTTTATTATTCGATTTTCTTTTTTAACTGTGTTTCTTTAGGAACAACCGCAATATATATATATATATATATATATATATATATATATATATATATATATATACATACATACACATACAAATTTATGAACCTGATAAAAAATTTAAAAAAAGTAAATTTAGTAAAAATGTTACAAAAAAAAAATTAATCCTGGTTATAGAACATCTTAGGGTTAAAATAAATATTACAATTCCTCATTAATTTATTATCACGCAAATGTCAACTATTTCCGATACCAGTACAATTATTTTTAAGTATATGCTAAATATTTATTTTGAAGGCCACAATTAGCTTGAAAATTAATTCTAAAGAAACCAATTTTTATTAATAAATATGATAAATTCAAGTATTTTTTATACGAATGAATGTAATGGAAACAATTCCATTCATTATCTGTCGCATCATTGAATTTATGACTAAAAAAAAAGTTTAAAATAGATAAAGAAAAGTTAAAAAAGACACTGTTTCAGAAGAAGTAAAAAATAAATAAAATCTCTTTCTTTTGTCCATCCCTCTCATAAAAATTTAGGCTATATAAACGTAAAATAAATCAACAAAACAAAAGATAGGAACTAATTTAGCCAAAATGATTTTTTTTTTTCCTTTGAAAATTTAAGTTTCGTGAGAAAAAGTGAATCGATTCAGCGATAAAAAGTTAAAAGGAAAAAAAATGCTTCAAACAGATACGTCTATAAAAGTAAACTTAAGAAGTGTGTATCATAATTTTACGTATTTTATTTTTGAAATAATCAGAAGTTCAATTCGTAGATTAATTTATTTTCCAATTTTTCTCTTAATACTTAAACACTTTTCTTAACTATTCTTTTTCTTTCTTAACACGGCAGCTTATTAATCAGCTTTTTCTCGTCAAGTGCTGCGGTTGGGAGAATATCTGCAGCTAATAATTACTACAACTTCCTGAATGATTGAAAATATATGCTTTATAGCAACTTTAATTATATTTTATAGCAAAAATTTTACAGACAACTTTTTTTTAAACCCCTTTAATTCACTAGATAAAGCCAATAAGAATGTTAATCAGTGTTTTCTACTACGCTACTATTTTTGACTTAAGTTATAGTGTCTACTGTGACGTCATAGATTAGAAGCATCGGTATAAGGCGCTTTACTAGCTGTGCACCCTCATAAAAACGGAATATAAATATAATCATCAACATATTATAGAGAAGTTTTATTTTCAATGCACGTTATAGTTTGGTTGCATATAATGACAAAACAAATTATTGTAAGCTGTGTCAATAATAGTTTTTTATTAAATATTTATAGATTTGAAACCCAAAATTAAGCTTTGATTATACAGTCTATTACTTTAATTCAATTATGCATTTGGACTCCAATACGCAAAAAATTTTTACGCGGAAAGCTTATCCTAATCGTAAAGGATCTGGCTGGAAGTAGGCCAAAGTTAGTGAATTTCGAACACACTTCTTAAAATCTAGTGCCAAGTTCCCCAAATACACATACAAAACTACCAAGGATATTGATAGAATAATTAAGGTTAGCTCAATGAATAAATTTAATGTTTTTTCCTGTTAGTAACATTCTTAACCATTAAAAAATTGGACTTTTTGAACGGTTTTAGGAATATGTGTGTTATTAAAATGATTGACCATATTTGTCTACCGAAACCTCAGAAACTATTTATTCGATTTCTATTTTAGTTTTGATAAGATTATAAGCAATCGAATATCCTATAGTGTAGCATAGAATTTTTTAGATATTTCTATGACTGAATTACAAAAATAAACAAACGAAAAATAAGCATACAAATTAAATCATAAAAGTTTTTTTTTTTTTTTAAATAAATAGTGCACAAAACGGAGAGAAAAAATTTTTTTTTGAAAAAAAATAAATAATAATAATGATAAGGAACCGGAGGAGATAAGACTAATACTTTTTGAAATTCTTTGTACGATTATAGACGATTGAATTGCACAGAATGTAGAGTAAGAGTTTGATATCTCTGCCTTGAATTTTTTTTAATGAACTTCAAAAAACTTTCTTCTCATTTTTAAGCAGAAAATCAACTTCAAAAACTTACCAGATGGGCAAATTTTAAAAAACAGATTTCAAGTTTTTGAAAAATTTTCATAATTATTTTACACAAATAATAATAATAATAACATATTAAATTTAGATCAATTATTCAGGATAAATAAACATAAGAATCCAGAAGAAACCTCGAAAAAAATTATTGCAACTAGGATTAGGAAGCAACACGAAATCCAAATTCTTGCACACGTGAGGCTTCAGAAAAATTTTTGTTCTTTAGTTGTATAAACTCCTTTATTAGTTTTTTAAACAAAAATCAATATAGATGCAGAAAAAAATGTTATCTAGTACTTAAGGGGTTACATATAAGTCTCTTCCCTAAAGATATTATTAGTTAATTCACACTTGTTTATAAAGGGGGAGGGGAAACTGATTGCGTCTTAAATTGCAGTAAATTAAGTAAGTCAAACGTTTAAAACAATTGGCTTGAGTTTCAGTTTAAACAAAAGAAACCGTTCCATCATAAATTTATTTTTTAAAAATTCATTCCTCACACCATAAAACAGCTAGCCAAAATATAATGAAAATAAATTAAAACAATTTCACGTTATCTCATATCAAACTGAAAAGAATATGCATGATGAAAAAAAAAAAAAAAAAAATTAAAAGTGTATTATAGTTCATTTACATCGAAACAAAATAATAAACAATAATTGAAGTTTAAGTACGAAAACAAATTTAGCAATCTGAATAACTTTTAAATCAGTGATCGAATTTTCAAATACTAAAATTCAATTTTAATGATTCGAGATGTTCACATTAAATATACTAATTAATTGATGCAAATGATATTTTAAGTTATGAAATTTACTTGTCTAGACAGCAATGTAAGGCGAGTAATATGGCAGAATTAGAACTTTTCAGGCTTAAAATCTTCATTCTAAAATATTAGTTACTGGCTTGGTTTTATTCGATTCAACGAAGAAAGTATATAAGATTAGACAGATTATATAAGTTAAGAAAGACTTCTACAGACATCAATGTTTAAGTTTTCTCCCCCATTTGACCCGCTCAATAAATTCAAGGTGAGAACTAACTTCAGATGCCGATCTCGGGGAAACCAAAAAATCTAGCTTCTTAAACCACAACTATTGAAACAATTCCCAATTTTTCCTTATTTACTTTTGTATACAACAAACTTAAAAACTGACGAAAACTTCATAGTAACAATCCCCCCCCCCCAAAAAAAAAGAACAAGTTTTGTTAACATCACGAATTTTGCCTTTACGGTGGCATGTGATTTCTCACAAATTTGCACAAATAAAATGAGAAAAAAAAAACTATCTAAAATTGAAAAGATAATTACTAACGAACATTGCAATTTCAAAAATAAATAAATAACTTGAAGGAAAAGTTATGACCACCCCTTGAAGAACCTTAATAAGTTACTTAGAAGGTTAATGATTTTTTTCAACATTCTTTAAGAGTCAAGAAATTACTATAAACCATTAAAACATTGACTATTTTTATTAAATTTAGTTAATAAAGTTCTAAATAAAATAAAAAGTCAAAAGTGGTCCTAAATACCCCAACTGTCCCTATTAGTCAGATTTATTTACATTAATATATGGGCGAATCTCAGGAATCATTAACCTATGTCTTCAAACCGCACGTCAAACCGTAACCATCGAAAATTGAAAAAAAAAAAAGTATACAATCCAATTCTGCGAGTTACAAGTTAAACTAATGATACAAGTTTGTTCTTCTTTAAATAAGCTTTTGGACTATCACTAACATAAAACGCAGAATTGGATTGTATACCTTTTTTTTCAATTTTCGATGGTTACGGTTTGACGTGCCAAAATTTGGCGACAAACTTTAAGTGTTTGCAAACGTCAATATTCACGAAAAATATCATTCAAGAAAATATGATAGTACAGCTGAGCTACTAAATTATGCTTTTAGTGATTTTCAGTTTTTTTTTAAACAGAATACATATTGAACAAAAAATAAAAATTATGTTAAACACTCTAAGTGACACTCATGAAAAGTTGTCAAATGTAGGATTGAAGTAAGAAATGAAAGCCAAAAGCAAGTTACTCGCGATCAAAACTGTACGTATCTTAAAATTAGTAATGCACAGTTATTCCTGTAATTTTATTAGAATTAATTTTCGCTTATTATGTTATATATTTATAAGAAAAGTTTGAAGACATATAGGTTAATGATTCCTGAGATTCGCCCATATATCTTTGTTTCTTATTTTTATTATCTACTCACTTGTCCCTCCCTTTTTAAAATTACTACTTAACATTACCAATGTAGGTACTCAACGTGTTATTTTCTAATTTTTGTGGCCTTCTATAGAAAAAAGGATGTGCTTCTAAGGAGTGAAAATAAGTGTGTAAATTTTTAGGACTAACTGTATGCATGTGAAAAATCACACACGAATGCATAGACAGTAGACACTATAATTCGAACGTGGATAATTAAATATATTTGCATTTTTTAAAGCAACATTAATTTTTCTAGAATATTTTATTCATACAAATATTGAAATGTGTCATTTAATTCAAAACTTTCCTGATAATTTTCATCAATATGAAGTTGAATATAGAGAATCAAAATATTTTATTTGCTTGCCAAATTATGAATTTTAAAATCGAAAACTTTAAAAATGACAAAAGCCAATTTAGAAAAAATCACATTTTTAGTGATTCTAAACAATGACTGTGCAAGTACAGATAAAATTCTTGACAATAATAGTGATAAGCCACACTCTTTGCAGAGGTGACTCTTTACATCAAACTCATCCTTAGTATTATTTCCAGGCATGTTGCAAGTTTAAGGCATTTTCCCTCAAAAACAGTACAATGCTTGGAAACATCTCATTGTCTACATAAAAATTATATAAATTTCACCGAAAACACTTTTAAAATCACTCTCCTGAAAAATTTGAGAAATCTGACTTATAATTTATTGACCAAAGCTCTTAACACGCATACAGTATAATGTTTATGAATGTCTCATTTATTATTATTATACAATTTTAAGATTATCAATGCAATTAAGTAATTTTAAGATAAGTTTTTTTCTCGTTCTATTTTACCTGAATACAAGTCAGTACTATAGTATTTATTGAATTTTATTTTAATCAATGTATATTTTTTTAAAATTCAAACTGTGTGATAATTCGATTTTTTTTTCTTAACTTTTGAATTTATGTTACTAAGAATCCACTGTATAACCTTACTGGCAAAGTATGAAATACCAGCATTCTATAGGATGCCTAGGCATTGTATAATGCTAGAACTTTTAAAGCAAAGTATGAAAAATGAGAATTATCTAGGCATTCTAAAGAATACAAATACTATTTGGACAAGGTATGAAAAAAGGCCCTCATAAGGATATTATATAAATGATGTGCTATCCTTAAAAATAAAAAGATTATGCAGAAAACATAATGAGAGTGCCATTAAAAAAACTTGCTCAAATACCTAAGGAAAAAGGAAAGTTATACCAAACAAAATTTATGCCTTTCTGATTAAGAGAAACAAAATTTTCATATGAAAAAATAAAAAGATAAAATTAACCTACTTGTTGGAACATGGTAGTATCGAATGACATTTTGAACTACATTTCATAATATTCTAAATGAATCAGAGATGTATTTCATGTTTTGCAGATTTCGGCTTTGGCATTCTATAGAATGCCTAGGAAATGTGTGAAATATAATCATTTCATAGAATGCCAGTTAGTTTTAGGCATTATATATAGTTCCTAAGCATTCTATAGAATGCTGGATTTCAAACTTTACAGGTAACACACACATAATTTAAAAAGAGAAAATTAAAATAGTGAAAACATAAGACAAATAGAAGCTACTACATGTAGCAGTAAAATTACTAGCTACACAAATAGAACTTAATATTAAATAATCTGCAAAAACTTTCATTTTTCTCTGTGGTGTGTGTGTATATACATATAGAGAGAGAGACAGGGCAAGGAGGACCTAAGTGCACATTGGAGCAGAACCATATATTTTAAACAAATCCTTAGAAAGATTCACATGGTTAAGTTAAAGCACGACATTTTTATGTTAATAAATTATATTTTAGCCCTGCTAAGCAATTTTTTGAACTTTACTACTTTACCATCGAAAATTTGCTTCTATAAGAATCTAGCAATAAATTGCAAATTTTTTTATGAAGTTAGATTTTTAATTTTATAATTACTTGCAGCTATATAAATTTATATGAAAAAGAAAGTAATTATTGTGATCTTTTGTAAAATCAAGAACATGGGGTATGTTGGTTCACTAAAAACTGGGGCAGTTTGGACCAGGACATCAAAATAACTCAGAGAGTTTTATTATAAGCATTATTCTAGTTATTTTATAGAGTTAAACAATAATATACTCTTAATAATGAAACTTATTTTTTTATAAGTAGAAAAGTCATGACAAAATTCTTAGAAATTTAATTTACACAACTTTTAAATGAAGAACAAAAAAATTTAAAAAAATGCAAGCTAACAAATATTTTATAAAAAAGTACTTAAAAAAATTCATCTAAATTCATTTTCCCTCAAATCAAAATGCACTCTGAATTCTCATTAAGTCCAATACCAATGGGCTCTACAAATAAATAAAAAGCGTTTTATCATTAATTTTATTTTTAAAAAATTACACTTAGGCTAACTAGTTTTTTTTACCTTAAAGAATTACATTTGTCAGAAATTTAGCTTTTCACCTTTTGTTAAACTGGAACAAAGTTTAGAATTCTTAAGATAACAGGGAAAAAGACATGTCAAACAAAATACCTTGAACCGACATTCTTAATAATTACAAAAAAAAATTTGCTGTGTATTTTATTTTATAATCGTCGCTGAACAGCCGACCCAGTCTTTGAGTTTACAACTACTAGTGTTCAACTTTGTAATTTTGAACCCAACCCAAAAGACAAAGGAACTACTGGATTAAGTATTGGGAGAAATTTGCCTCCGAGGAAGACTTTTTGATGGAACTAACTCTGCATTTGCGTTTCACGAAGAAGCAGACCATGAGAAACTCCCATGGTTCGTCCGCAGCTAGGGGACTCTAACCCATGATCCGTCTACCACTGAGGATATTTCATGTTAGCACTGTGGTTGGTGCAAGCCAGATGCAATTTCATATCGACCAGCCATTGTTGGAATTTAAACACGGCTCACCTCATTAGAAGGCAAATAAAAAAAAATCTTAAATTTTATTAAACATTATTCTTTTAAATCTTTTTCGGGACAGAAAATATAATAAAAATATTGAAATAAAATGAAACAATAAGAATTTTGATTAAGAAAATATAATCAAAATATTGAAATAAGAGAAAACTGAGGTAAGCATATCCATAATGAAGTAATTTGATTTATCTTAACATTTTTCAAAATAAAATGTGGTTGGTTAAAAACTGAGCTGTTTAAGAGATAAAAACTATAAAATTTAATGGTTTAAATTATTGTCAAAAATAAGTAAAAAAAATTTTATTCTACCGTCCCTGAAAGGATTAAGGAAATACAAAATTTTTGCATACTGAAGATTTTGTATACCCTTTTAAACTTGTAATATTCTTTAGGGAATTAAATATGTGTGATGCAATACCAATGAATATAAAAATTGTATATCCAACAAATTTGGATAAATAAAGTTGCATTATTCTAATTTTTCCTGAAAATCATTCAGGAAATACCATGCTTTTCTTTGAGTTTGTTGTGTCTTTGATTACTTTAATTTGCAATAAATTTATTTAAACTACACGTCATTTTTCATAATGCAAAAGCATTTGTGTTAAATAAAATTCAATAAAAATAATTGAGTGGATCAGAATGATTATCCTTTATTCTTTTACAATTAAAGATTTATTTTATTAATCAATTAATTTTTAAAAATACAATTTTAATTTTAAATACTAGTGAAAAAAAAAAACTTAAATATTGTATTGGATAACATTTATCCTTCAATATTGTTTCTGAATTTATTTTTATTAAGCAGTTCAACGTGCCCAATGAAGTTACTCCGACCATGGGGTCCATTAGTTTAATTTTTAAGGTTATTAAAAAGTTAATACAAAAGAAATTTGCAGCAAACCATTTTAAAAAAAATCTGGAGGGAAGAGAAGTAAGCAATCAGTCTTGTAGAAAAAATAATCAAATTGTAAAAATAATTTTTGAAAGAGATAAAAACTGAAAAGTGGACGAACTAATACCAATTCTTCATATAGTCTTCGGCAAGTGGGGATCAAACCCACGACCTTTTGGACATGGACTCAGTGCCCTACCAACCAGGCTATCCCAGCCCATATATATGGTTCTTAGAAAAACATTTTTAGACTATTAGCAACATAGTATTCAAAGTAAAAAAAGTTTTGTAAATATAAAGCTATTTTGCCAACACTTAAAACCATAACTGTCGAACTAATCTATCTTATAATTTGTTTGGAACATTGATTTTCCATGGCGTATCAACAAAATTATTTTGAGAATTTAAAAACCAAGATTTATAAATCAATACCTTAACGTTGCTACAACCTAGATACATTTTCATTAATGACCTTACAAGTGGGCAGCTATATAAAAGTAAAGTAAGTAAATGTGTTTACTAATGTGACAATGACCAAAAAAAAAAAAAATATCATGCCCATACGCAGAAAAATTTTACTCGATTTGTTGATAGTTTTGTATACAAACTAATAAATAGTTTTAGAGTTTGTAACTTTGTTTTTCTAATCTACATAATTATATAATCATAAATCTTGCATAAATAGAGAAAATTTATAACAATATTCAAAACTCTCCATAAATATATAATACATATATACATATTTGCCTGGCAAACTGTTCTCCTTGCATAAAATTAATTTTATTTGCATTTATAAAGTTATGCATGCATATAATTTATATGAAATTGATATTGAATTGCAACAGCAAGTTTTACAGCACCAGTATTTTTTTCTAAAAAGAAAAAAAAAATGAAGAAATTTTTAGCATGCACAATTACAATTGTAAAAATAAATTAACCAAGAATTAATTGGTAAGGTGACATTTATTAACTATCTTTCGTTTTTGGTGTTTTCAAATAAACTTTTTACAATTTGACATTTGTAAATAGTCTTTTCAAATGAATCAAAGTATTATAAGCAATACTTAAATTAGAAACTATTCTAACATCTTAAAATAATTCACTAAAACGAAGCATAGATCTTAGTAATCCAAAAACTTTCCATAAATTGCAATAATTCTTAATTTTGAAAACAAGTTGAGCAGTTCAAAGACTATAATTAATTTTATTGGTTTTGGTACTAAGCGAAGCTTTTATAGATAGACTTATTCGGTATTGAATTTTTAATTTTACTTCTCCATAATTAACATTGTTTTTTATTAAGAATTTCAATAAGCAAACAAAAAAAAAAGACAAAACAAACCGGCAAAAAGCATGGTAGACAGCATTATAAATAAACTGACATTAAACGATACATTTAATGATATTTCATAGATAGCTAATATACAGAAAGTAAAAAGAATAATAAAAGAACAATAATAGTATCGAAATAAATTTCTATCGACTAGCATGTGTCGTCCAAGAAAAACCGATATTCGAAAGAACTAAAAAATCAAAGTACTTACTTTACTTGCAAAAAATTTATTTTAATCGTAAGATAACTGTAAAATCGGCAATAAAAGATCTGTAAAAACAAACAGAAGATTCACCGATCGGTACTGTCCATACCTACATGAACTGTTTATGCGACAAAATAACTACAGCAACCATATTCATACGGTTGCAGCAGCTGATAATACAATCACCCCCTTGACAGTAGTAAACTCTTCCATTCCGCAAGAAGCAAAGGATGAACTGCTGAACTCTCATCAGAAAATATTTCTTTATAAAAGTTTTTACTTTGAGAAATGACAAAGAAACTAAAATAAATTATTTGGTTTTATTAAGGAAAGCTTTTTTTCTAGTTATATTTATTTAGTACAATTCTTTTTTTGAATTTTTTGTCAATCGGTAAGGGTAAAGTTGTAGAAATCTGGCATCGTTTCGACAGCTGACGATTTTTTTTCGTTTCAAGTTAGTTACTTTCGGTTTGAAACAACAGCGGTATTCATTCGCGCTCTTGTTCTATCCAGCTTGTCAAAAAATGCGATGCGAAATCAGATTTTTATTTGTGTGATCTTGACTTCTAATTTCTTTCTTATAAATTATGTATAATTTAGTGAATTTGTAATTTTGTGCGAATTGAGCATCACAAATAAAAATAAGCATAAATATCATCGTTCCGGGGGAAACTATCAACTCAAATTTCTGAAAGAGTATTCGAAAACTCTGAATTCATGAGAATAAGCATGTAAAAAACTTTAAAAAAAAATAAATTAAAAAAAAAAACAATAATTTCATCAAAACAACAATAGTATGCAAATATATTTATTTAACTGAAATAATTTTAAAAAAGTGAGTTCTCAGACAAAAAATAATGAATATTAGTTTATGCGCACAATTGTGCATTAGTTTATGCAACATCAATTGCACATAAATTTTCATAAACTAAAATATTACTTTCCATTTTTTTTTTTTTTTTATTTATGCTCACGCTTATTAATACTGAACACTAAATATATTGCTTGCAAATTTATTTTTTTTTGCATAAGATAAAATTTAAAAATTCTGCTATTATTTTAGTTGAAATTTATTTTAGTATAATAAATTTTTATAAATTAATTTCTACATCAACATTCCTCAACATTTTATGCATGGCCACAATTAGTGATTTATACATGAAAAAGAAACAACTATATATGTTTGTTGTTTCTTATGCCACTTACCACACGGGCAAGCCTGCTTGGTGAAACCAAGCAGATTTAAGACAGAGTGTGCGTTTCTTATTATTCTAGTGTGTTTCATATTATTTCAGCTACACATACGTCGCACCCGTTTATAGGGCGGACCCATTCATTCATCCACAGATCGTAATTTTGACCTGAATTAGAGAACGATCGATCTCCAATCCAGTACCCCCAGAGGTATTGATTTGTTATGGGAACATGGAGGACTTTTGCGACTCGACAGATTTAACGTGCATCTGTCACATTACTACACGGGGAGTCTTCGGCCGGCGGGGTTCGAACCCACGAACTCTCGGATATGGGCCAGCGCCCTACCGACTAGGCTATCCCGGCCCTACAACTATATATTCTTTATTCTAAGATTAAATTAGTAAAAATTCCTATAATTATGAATTTAAGGGGGGGGGAATTAATTTATAATTCGCATTATCCAATAAATGTTGATGTTGCTAAACTTTTATGGTAGAATCAATAATCGTTATGAAATATCAATAAGCAACAAAAGTTTTTAAAATACTTTAAATGAGAATTTTAACTAAGAAACTAAGAAAATTTTGCCAAAAATAATTACTCACAAATGAAAAGAAAGGGGGGGGTGGCGTAAATGTCTTACGTACGGAAATGTCGCTCTGAGAAAGCAGCCACTTTTGCCAGGTAACCATTAATGCTCGAAACAAATACAATTAAAAAACTATTCTTAACAATAAAGCGCAGTATTGAAATCCATGTAGTCTATCAGTTTCTTATTAATTTATTCTGAAATTACAGAATTGGGCATGCCAAATTTTACTATAGTGCAAAATTTTAATGACGATAAACTTAATAAGAAGAAATGAAAACTGTTAAATGTGGCATATAACAAATAATTATGTCATTTATATTGCCCGAAATAACTTACTAAGAGAGAAAATTTATCATTTATTACTTTGAACTGTTAAATTGAATTCTAACTTTAAAAAATAAACAGAAAACGAGCAAATAAATTCAGCTTTAATTTATGAAAAAAAAAATTTAAAGTTATCTCAATTTTATTATTTTTTCAAAACCAAATTTTAACTAAGGAGAAGGAAAAAGCCTTTGTTTCACTCACACTTAGGTTTTTTTTTTTTTTTTTTTTTTTTACCAAATAATGAACTTATTACAGAAATTTCAGAGGAAAGAAGGAAAGATATTTAATAGAACACTGTGCTTATTTAAGATCAGATAAGAAGTATGTTTTAAAAATATTGGGTATTTTATTAAAAGTATTAGACATAAAAATAATGTACAAGTTTTTTACATAACATATGAAAATAATCTAATCATATTACAATAACGTTTTTAATTATTTTATTTGTAAAAAAATTAGCACTGATAATCAAAATATTTTTCATTCATTGTACCATTACAAAAATGCTTTAAAAATATCTGAAGTTTAAAAAAAGTTGAATTAATAAATGCTATTTAAAGTTTAAGTAAATAAGATATAGCCGAGATTAGATAAATTATAAAGTTCAATAATAAACGTCTCCATCATTCTATATCCGATCAATTAATCCCAAATTTCTCTGGTGAACTTTTTAAAATATTGTTCAAATCATTTAGAAAAATGAATAAATAAATGAGTATCTTATACGTATAATAAATTTAATTCGTACCATATCTTGTAACATATTTGTTCGATAGAAAATTATAGGTTTCACATGCCTGTTTTAATTCCAGATAGGGTAATATATTCAACTTTTACCAGGCACCCGGTAACGGCCGAATAAATAAAGTTTCCGAGTACCCTTAACTGGTCGGGTCAAAGATTCAGTTTTCTCCGTTTACTTGATGGACCTGTCAATATTTTACTACAAGGCATATCTCGAATATATTCTTGGCCTTTTTTTTTTCTGGGAAATACTTGCTTACTCACTTAAATAAATGTAATAAAGTAAATAAAATAAGAAATACATTCTATACATGTGTATTTTCTTGTACCGAATTTTTAAATACAGTCGAACTCATTTATTGCGAATCGTTAACCCTGATTTTACGAGGTCCCCGGTTTAACAAAGGAATTTTTATTAAATGGTTTGTTTTGCATGAAAAAGAAAGAAAGAAAAAAACCTTTTACGCAACATTGTTACAAGAATTACATGGATTTAGCGAGAAACTATTTTTAAAAATTTCTGGAAAATTATTTAATTAAGTGGAGAGAAAAAAATTTTTTGGTCGTTCGTAAAAATTCATTCCCTTCGAAAGCTTGTAACCTTTTGACTGTTATAAGCGCGTGTATGAGTCCCGCGAAAACCATCGGTGATGCAGGCATAACTTAAAACGGGCGCATATATGCGCCCCACGCAAGCCATCGGTGTAGACTACGGATGCAAATGTGTAACCATTTTAAAACTTAACCATCGGTGAATAAACAATATGTATTGAAAATACAGAATGTTTGGATCAATTTTAGAGTGAATAAAGCAATAAAAGTTTTTAAATTGTGTACTGTATTATAGAATCTTAATAAGCCGCCGACAAAATCAATATTGCGCGAAAAAGTATTCAGTCCTCAGCTATCTCTTCAGCTTTGAGCAGTTGGTAGTCAAAGGATTAAAATCCCCTTTATTTCAAATTGTTAGTAGATAAGCTATGTAGTGTAACGTGGGAGATTTCTCATCTGTTTTGTCTTGAAAATTGGGCTATAACTCTGCAATAGAAGAAAAGTATTCCCTCGACAACCCACTGTGAACCAGGGGGATCATGGATGTTAAGGCTCAACAATTTCGAGACCAACGGAATGGTGATAATGTGGTCGCTCTCAGCATTACGCACTGGCTGCCTTTACTTTCCAGGTAAGCTGGTACTCATCGATTTGAAGCGGGAAGGGCGTCAAGCCGCTACCAAGCATTCTACAATCGAAAAATAAAAAATTGTAGATGATCATTTCAATGATATAAAGATTTTACTATTGTTTTAACAATAGCAGGGCTTGTCAACCTGTGACTCGTGAGCCGCATGCTGCTCAATCGAGTTTGTGGCTTCTGAGAAGCTTAATAGGATTGAAAAATTTGATGCAATATTGCAATTGCCAAACAAGTTTTAATAATCCCGCGCACACTACTGTAAACACTTTTCGTGTATGAACATTTCTTAAATCAAACTAAGAAACACTCTTAATGACGAAAGCATCAATAATAGGAGAGGAAATGACTATTAAGATGATCCTTGACTCGGGAGTATACCATTCACCAGATTTCACTAGTCCTCTAGTCGATCTATAAGCCGCCAATTACCCAATCACCTCCTTATGCCTAACACCAAAAGTCTTAGTCGCCCTAGGGCAAATTGGATAGATGAAGAAGTCAGATGCCCGCTTCGTGGGCAGGCACTTCGCAAAACAACATATCAAGTCAAGCAAAGAGTGCACTTCTTGTTTTTCAGTGGCGTCATCTATGGCCAAGAATACGACTTCGGCCACACACCACACACGTCGCAGTCCGGTTTTAAAGGGAAAACCCATTCATACATCATTCATTCATTAACAGATCGTAATTTTGACCTGAACCAGAGAGCGATAAATCTTCAGTACCTCCAGAGGTTTTGATTTGTTATTGGAAAACTTGGAGGTCTCTGTGATCCGACAGATTTACCGTGCACCAGAGATCATTTACTACAGGGGAATTCTTTGGCCGGGGGAATCGAAATCACGTCCTCTTGGACATGGGCCTAAACGCCCTACCTACCAGGCTATCCCGGCCAGTATGTACTTTTTTATACCAATATACGATTAATAATAATTTGCCATGTGCTCTAATACCAACAATTAAGTAGTTTCTATCTATTGTTGCTTCCGTTGCTCTTTATCTGCTTCGATTCTCTGACTAAATGTTTGCTGCTCTCGTTTTATTTACATACACCTTAGATAATAGTTAAACACTCTTTCTTTTTTTTTTTTTTCTTTTTTTTTGCTGGAATAAAGAAAAACAATATAACGAAATATAATTTTTTTAACAAAATAACGAAATGAAAATGTTTACATTTACAGAAAATATAATTTAGTTTTTTTCGTTTAGACGCTATTGAGTTAGATAGTTTTTCGTAATCTAAATTTTTAAAAAAATGCTAGAAAGAAGACGTGAACAATAGCCAAAGAAAGGCGTAAAATTTAATCATAAACAAAATTCATACATTTTTCTATTCAGTGCAAAGTCGATAGACTTTGCACAGCCATTGACAAAACCTGTTGCGACGTCCTATAAATATTTTCCTTCTGTGATGCCACTAAGAATATAAATCACTTAGGACACCAAATTTCCGCCTATATTTTAGGATTTAATATGTTTTTCTTCCTTTCTTTCTTGTTTTTTTTTTTTTTTTTTTTTTTTTTTTGCTTTTTCGAATTTTTTTTCTTGAAACTGCCAACTAACAACTAATATTTTTTTTCTTTTCCTCCACTACAGACATTAGAACATAGTTTCATTTTTTATCTTTTATGTACTTAACAACAGTGGTTCGCGAAAGTGAAGAATTTTATGCTGAAGAGTCCCGCTTAAATAATCATTTAAAGATGTTAAATACATCTTATTTTGTAATTCTATAATTTTGATTTATTTAAAGTTTATTTATTTATTTGATGTTCTTTGGTCTCTAGCTCCAGAAATTAAAGGCCTCTATTCTATTTCATACATATGATAAAATAAATAAAACAAGAAAATAAAAAAGTTTTGAAGTCTTAATGCTAAAAATTAATTTTTGAAAAATGAAATTTTTATACTTATTAAAATACTCCCGATGATTTAAAAATTTTAGCTAAGCAAATTTATCCAAGTGAATTAATTTGTAACAAAACTAATATTTAAAAATTTTAAGCAAAATTTCTAGATTTCACTCTTAAAATAAATGATCATTGACAAATTTTCTTTAAAGTTTCTGACAAAAGAAATTGCTTTAACTTTCCACTTAAAAAGAGTATCAATTTTAATTCTGACCTGGCCAATAAGGTTTTTTCCAATATTATTACCACGTTCTTAGGTTTTACAGAAAAAATTGTAATTATTTATAAAGGTTTTTAATAGATACTGATAATTTTAAAACAGATCTAATTAATAGCAATTTTCTTTATTCGTTCTTTCAATTTCATTTCAGCTAAATTTTAAAGAATTTGAGAAAACTGATTTTTTTTTTCCTGGTCTTAGTATTAGCTCTGATCTATTTTTAAGGAGGAAACTATTAATGGTAAGCTATTCCTAAAGCCACTAGACAGAATAGTATGTATGTATGATCATTTTTAAGGGATAAATTAATTTATTAAACTTCTAAATTGTAGCCTTTATAAAATAATTTTAATAACCCAATTTTTTTGGCAATTATGGCTATTATTATTTATTATTTATTATTATTATTATTTATTAGTTTATAGAAGAGTAATCATAAGCGAGATCAATTGAATAGTTAATAAGTTAAAAAAATTAAACAATGCCATATTTTAGTATTCTAAAATGTAATTTTCAAGAACTATTATACAAATATCGTTTAAATATTGTATTTGTTAATTAAAATTTTTATAGTTCATTATGGTGAAAAAACTTGTATACATTATAATTCTATATTATTTCGACCTTTTTTTTTTTTTTTTTTTTTTAAATAAAATAATTAAAAAAATGTAAATTTTTTTACATGGTTTTGGATAAGTGAATTTTATAATTGTTTCGCAAAAAGTTCTTGAGATAAAGCGAAATTTGCTATAAGTGAAATTAATATTAAGGGACTTAACCTTTCAACCGCTCACCTGACTAAACAATCGGGATCATATTTTTCACATTGCGGCTGCCCTCAAGTTTTCATAGTTAAAAATACAAATCCGTAAAAATTTAAGTATACTTTTTTTGCGGTTATTGGTATTGAATGTAATGTTCACTCAGTTTTTTGAGTTGTTCAACACTTAACTAGGAAAGGTATAATACCAGAGTTTTTCAGAGTAGATGGCCACATGGAAATTTTTTTTACGTCTTACTATATGCATGTGAAGGAGGCTAACACATTTTTTTTATTATTATCACAGACAGTCGACTTATTATTGAGATTATAAAAAAAAAGTAATTAAATATATAAAGGCTCTTGATTAAATAACAAAGTGATGTTGAACAAGCGTAGTGATCCCGATAGTACCATTCTCTGTATTTAATCAGACTAAAAATAACTAAATAAATTACGAATTTGCTACTTTTTAATCTACCTTTTGACGCAGAATTTTTATTAATCAAATTTTTCATGGTTTTTTCATTATTTTGTATTAATTTAGGTTAAAATAAAATTTTATACTTAGCATTTTAATAATTTATGGTTATGATACAGCATGAAACACCGATGTCTTTTTCTGCCTTAAATCAAAAATCTTCCAAACACGGCTGACTTCTAAACCATAATTCTTCAAAATTGCACTATTTACAGCTATTATATATATATATATATATATATATATATATATATATATATATATATATATATATATATATATATATATATATATATATATATATATATATATATATATATATGTGTGTGTGTGTGTGTGCGTGCGTGTGTGTGTGTGTGTGTGTGCGTGTGTGCGTGTGTGTATACACTCACAAATGGGGCGCCGTTGTACCATCTGCGTTTAAGGGTTAAAAAGAATGGTTTTAATTAAAAACTGTCGAAGTCGAACTGATTGCTTAACAATAAAATTTCTGTAATAATAATTTAGTCTACATTTCATACTTGTTTGAATTATTAATTTGATTAAATATAGCAAATGGTTATCAGCTGGATCATTATCAAACTGATTTTGGAGTAAGGGAGAAAAATTTTTTTTATAATTTTTATTCACACATATTCATAAAGTTTATAATCATTAAACTTTTCTGTTTACTATTTTATGATTCGAGGATAGCGGGGTATCATTTGAGTCTGGTTTTGGATCAAGTACGGTTTTACTTTTCAAACGTTATGCTTACTTCTTTCTTTCTTATGCTTGAAGTGCGCTCATTTTTGTTTTCTAAACCGGAATTTTTTTCAAAACCATTAATACAAATTACGAAGTCTCTATTGCGTTTTTGCAGAAAATTTTACGCAATTTTTTTGTATATGAAGAGTTTAATGAAAAGACTGTGAAAAGACTGGCTAAGTGATTTTTTAAATTTCTTTTCTAAAAGGATTTCTCGGGGAAAGTTCTTATTTTTTCCTTATTTCAATATATAACATTCATTTCTTTTGATAAATCTATTAATTCCGAAAGCACTCAATGGAAGGACAGCTATGTGACATTATTTGAGTATTCTTTGGATGGAAGAACAGGCTAAGCGACTTGGCGACTGATAGTCAATAAACAACTTTAGAAAATCACTTGCTTGGCTTCGAACACTAGGGCGTGGGAAAAATAAATTGATTAAAATGAAAAAACTTGAAACAGCAGTTTCCATACATTAAGGAGGAATTTATATTTCTTTTTTTAAATCAATGATTAAAAAAGACACGAAGAAATAACCCTTAGATAGCTTCAACATAAATTTTTTTGTTTTGTTTCTGGTTCACATTAGTTTGTGGAGACACATTGCTCAGGTTATAAATGTAAACCTTTTTATAAGCTAAGTCGCGTTGAATATAAATGTTATTTTATGCTTATGTAACTTTTTCAGTTTATTATCATTGTTACTAGCTGATTACTCGTTCTTCCTGCAGTTTGAAATAAAACTAAATAATCAATAAAGCCGTAATGATCAACATTACGAAATCACGCACAAAATAGAAAGAGATATGCGGAAACAATTAAAAAACTTTTTTGTAAATTGTTATTTGCTGCTCTTCCTGATGACCTTAGGCTATTAGTTTAGCAAAACATGTTAGGCAAAGCATGTTTTTAGAAGCTCGCTTTCTCAAAATAAAGATTAACAATGTTCAGTATCATTTGGCATAATTTTATTGCTCGAACCCATTTGCCCAACGTCTGATTAGGTAATCGACTAAATTATCATAATAAAAAATTTTCTCCTGAATTTTTCCATTCGGTAGGTTGTAAAAAATCATATCTCCCCAGTACTTAAAGTAGGTATCATAATACTTTTTTCAGTATACATATTACATATTAGAATAGCATTGATGAATATAATATCTGTAATATCTATTACCAAAATTTTTTCTATTTTCGGATTATTTTTTTTAAAATTGAAAATAAGAAGGGGCTCATTAACAATCATTACGATGTATGAGTACACTTAAAATATCAAGCGTTAAGTCCGAAATGATAAGCGTAATATATTTGACAAAACTAATGACAACTTTTCATAAAAATCGGCCCAGAGGAGAGATATCAAGTTCACATATGAAGGAATCATGGAAATAGATAGTTATACTCTATTTTGCTCCTAGCCAGCAGAGATTGCCGTGCTGATGCAAATTATACTTTGTAGAAACATCAGAGTTCATCAACATGAAATCGGGCTCATTAAGAGAGGTTTTCGTGTTTTTAACATTCATTTCGTGCAAATGCTGATTAATTTCACTTAAAAGATTTCTTCCGGAAAATGAATGTGACATTTTCTTTAATCAGTCTAGATTCAAGGCTATGAAGTTGATAATGAAAACAAGTTGCTTTGCCACTGAGTGGATATGCAATTTTTACTGTTCAACGGCGGACATTCATGAAGTGGTAACCTATATTTCGAAAAATAAGAGTACCGTAGTTTACCACGATAGAAAAATACCCAAAATTGTTTTATATACATTTTTATAATTTAAAATGCGTCATTTTTGTATGAAACTGCAAATTTTGAATGAAAAATTTAAAATAATTTGTGTGTTTTAACAACTATGCTTATATATTTTTTTTATTAAAACTAATAAAAAATACTATTATTTAATTACAGAAATTAATTAAAATGTAACCAAACAGCATAAAATTTTACATTTTTTAAAATCAAAAATTACTGAGTTCTCACCAATTAAAGCGATACATACCAGATCTTGTCACATGAGATTTCTTCGCATGAGAAAAAAATTACATACAAAGAGAATGGCCTTTTTATTATCGTTAATCAGTCATTGTATATAGTCTTTCAAATGACAGAAATAAGTAACCGGTAACGTCTGTAGTAAATAAAAATGAGTTTGGAGGATTTTCAAAACAATAATTTAAGTTTCCCTTTCCGACCAATTCATGGAGTTTATTTTGGGAATTATGATAGTTTAATCACTTATGTCATTTGAGTAATTGTTTGCAGCTGGTTTGCATGAATAATAAAAGCATGTATAGTTTTATATTTTTTTATTTACGTTTGTTTATCTTACGTGATTAGTGATTGTAGAAGTTATGCAATCCTGGTAATCAAAACTCCTTTAAGGATGAAATTTATTTCCGCGTTGACATAGTTACTTTTTCACATTTTTAAAAAAATAAATACATGGATATTTACTTGAAAATGTTTAATTGTGTCGAAGTTTTTATTAGAAAAAAAGATTAGGAAAAGCTCATTTGTAGTTGATCTTTAATTTTTTTTTATAAGTTTATTGAAAAGATTTAGGGGAGATTTCCGTACTGAAAAATCATAGCAAAGGACCAACTCGAAAGGTATAACTCGTAGCCACCCCTGGGCAATCATCTACATGTGTTTTTTATTTTTTTTTATTAAAAAAAATTGCAAGTTTAAAATCTATTTGGCACCTTGACGAATGTAGTTGGCGCGACCGAAATATACCAAAAGGTTGGCTTATGTAATATAATATTTGCCAAAAAGTTGACTTTTTCATTTGAATCATGAACAAATGGAAGCTGTTTGTTGTCTTTTAAGTAAGAAAAAAAAAGTACAAAATTTGTTCGAAATAACTTTTTTATGGTTGTGTCTAATTAAAAGATGTGACTTTAAAATGTTGTTTGTAAGTAAGGATATCATTTTAAACCTAAAAAACACTGACAAGTATTATTTTTTATTTATTATTTTATTTTTACTTTGTACTTATAGAGATAGTTAGTAAATTGCAGAATTTAGAACCTTTTTACAAATATAGAATTGTTCATGATTTTTCAAATACATTTATAGTATTCTTTTCATTTATATTATAGCCACCTCCAAGAATATTAACCACCAATAATAACCACCTCCAAGAATAGAATAATAAAATTATCCAAAGTTTTAAAATCTATCTCACAAAGAGAAAATCATTTAAATTATAAAAGTCCTTATAGCTGATATTTAGAATCAAACTCTTGGGAAATGTATCATGTATGTAGTACCTAAATAAGGATATATCCAAAACAATTGTTTTGAAAAAATAATGTTTTGTCTCATTTTAAGAGTTATTCAATTTCACACTTACCATTAGGTGCCATGCACTCTTATTTGCTGAGTTAGTGAGTTCTAGTCTTTTAGAGCTATAAGAAAATAATCATGGGATTTGTTTCCATTTGACTCAAAATTTAAATATGATAAGTATATTAAAATGTAAATGCAATTCGTAAACATTAATTAAATTAAAATACATCCAGAATGTGTTCTAAAAATGAAAGAATCAGTTTTTATGTATTGCATGTAAGAAATATTACCAATCATGCTGGATTTCAAACAACTAAGCCTCACTTTCTAAGGGAGATGAAATGGAATTTTTGTGCATTAAACTGTGTACATTAGAATTACAGAAAGTTTGATTGTTTTTTCCATTTAATGAGATAAATCATTAGATTGATGGATAGATCTTTGTTACTTATTTTATCATAAAAAAATGTCATTCCACAATAAAACAATTTATGAACTTTACCTTTTCTTGAATTGTAATTTTTAAATTTCAACTTTGATTGTTTGAACAACAGTACTCCAATTTTCATAACCCTCATATAAAATAAATGTGTAGTTCTGATTTAAATAAATTAACAAATGTAAAATAGATAGAATAGTAAAATGAATGAATGAAAAAGGAATTGCTGTGAAATGAATATTATAGTTAATCTGTTAATTTCTTTTTCACAGTACTGTGTTTGAAGCAAATAATAAACAAACTGATGAATAACTTATGAATGATAACTCAAGATTCTTTATTAAAGTACAAAAAGTAAATAGATTTTTTAAAAAATTCCATAACATGAAATAACCCATTTATTTTAAATAATTGTACAAAATGTTTTTATTTTTTTATTTTTTTTATTTGATAAATCTAAAAGCTTTATTGTCTTAATATGATAAAAAATATAATATCACTTCAAGCAAATCTTAGTGCTAAACTATTTTGCATCTACTTTCTTTTTCTTTCAATTTGAATTCACCTTAATAAATTGTAGTGTTCACTGTTTCCTCAGTTATACATCATACCATAATGATGTATATTCACTACAACTGGTTTAATATTTGTGTCATTAGTATTGATTATTGTGACTTATTAATGATTACTTATTGTGACATTAATAATTTGTGACTTATTGATTATTGTGACATTATGGTACTATATCTAATACTATAGTTGAAAAAAAGAAAACTATGTTTTGCATTTCTTTTATTTTGGGATAAAAGAGTGTGATTTATTTTGCTTAAAATATAAGTGTTATTTAATTTGTATTTTCTTTATATGTTGTTGTTTTTTGCATATTTTTGAGTAAGTCTCTGTTTCATGTATGGCTTATTTTTTTCTGAAATATTTTTTGTTGTTTCGTTTTAGATATTTGTTAATTTGTTAGTAGTTATGCAGGACATCACTGAGAAAAAGAGGTAATTAAAACCATGCATTTCTTTTTCTTTTTAGATTGTTGAATCTATCTTTTTCCATCCAGTAGCACTTATTCTCTTAAAAATCTTATGAGTAGGAAATAGTTTGATTTATTTTTGCAGTTCACCATAAAATGTAATAAATAATGTTCACTTGAAAATGTAATAAAAATAATACAAAAACAATAAATCACTTTGAATTCTGATTAGGTAATCGACTACATGCATAGTTCCTTAAGATTATGACTGTTTCTTTCTAGGACAGCATCCATTACTGCCAGCACAGATATAGATAGCCTAATTATAACTTTACAACTGCGTTGAGATTTGTTATTTGTTTCTTTTTTTTTTTTTTACTGGTTCTCCTTTGCTTAAGCAGAAGTGATTTTTTTTACAGCCCTATTGCACTTTTTTCAAGTTACTGTAGGATTTAAATTTTTCTAACCTTTTTCACCTAAATACACTCAAATTAACTAAAGTTGATTTCAAAGGTTATAAAAAGTTTTTTTTTTTTTTTAGTGTGTACAATGAGTTTTTTTTTTCATGTGCACAATAAGTTTTTTTTCTTTTATTATTTTTTAATAATTATGGTACCATAATTCAGTTCTACTAGAAGTGTTTTTTATTCTCTATATATTTATGATCTTTTTTTTAAAATTTTCTATATTTCTTATATCAACTGAAGAGAATTTCCTTGTCCCCTACATCATAAGTATTGCACTCCATGTACTGATCTCTGCACAGAGTCACGATTACAAAATTCGTCTTAAAAATTTCCTTGTAGATTTTTAAATTTTCATGAGAAATTTCACAGCTAGAGCATTAGTGTAAGAGAATGTTAAACCTGTGTTATGAAATGAATGACTAATTTGACTGTTTGATTGACAGATTAAAATATAAGGCCATCAAAATATAACACTAAAATAATATTTTTATTATTATTAGTGCAGTTTAATCTTCACCTTCTGCTAAATAAAGCAAGTTACGTTATTTGTGTTAAAAAAAAATGTAATATTGTACTATAAATTGAATTGGGAGGAAGCCTTACAAAGCTTGCAGAAGCATATAGATAAGCTAACATCAGCTTATTTATAGTGTGAAAAATTCTAAAAAAATGACAATTTTTTTAGTGGCTATGCATAGCAAAAATGCTGCCTAACTTTTAAAACTAATGAAACCGGGTAACACTTTGGAATTAAATATTTTCTAAAAATTTTTAATTACAAAAAGGAGGGTACTGCTTTAATTTTTAATGTAATGGAGCTTTAATTTTTAATGTTGAGCTTAATAATAAAGAGAGTTTTAAAGCCAGTTATGGGTTTTTTCATAAGTTTAAATCCCCAAATAGCATACAAAAATTCACTAGGGAATTTTAAAATATTTTTGGAGCTGATTTGTTGTGCGCTTGCACTTGTTTTTCCTAACAAAATAATTTCAGCTTCACCTTAAACCATTAATTAAACAATTACAATTGTAGACAAATTTTAGACTCGAACAATCCTATATAATTTGAAATCATGTTTTAACATATTCCACAAAATGATAATATTAAATTAATAATTCAGTCTTGTTGAAAGCACACTTTTGCATCTACTTTTTCTCATGCCTGCTCTTGTAACAAAAATATTATTTTCAGTTTTTGTATTATTAAATTTTTGATAACTTTTTTTTGTCCCTCTTCCAATGATACTTTAAATTACTGAAGTTTCACTATGTGTTTTAGTATTTGATTGTTTATTTATTTTTTTGTAGAAATGATGGAATGAGGTATCAAGTTTCATACAGACAGTTTTATTCTATATTTACTGTGGTTTATGCAAAGAGTAACGATGAAAAAATTGCCAGAGGAGCAAAAGTATAGTTTTTTTTATTTTTATTTTGTACAATTTAACTTTATTAAACATGAAATATTTTCTTCTAAAACACTTATTTTGAAATTTAAAACATAAACTAGAAAACCATATTTTTATAAAACAGAAATTACAGCAACTACCTTAATGTTCTCAGTGTCTAATTATTGCCAAATAATTAGGTTTCCTATCCTTATATTTTCATTGTAGCGAAATCAGTCTGGTTATATGATTATTATAAATATGCTTTGAAATTTCAAAATATAATATTTCAAACATGTAAAATATTTCTTTATAAATTTCAGCACCTCCCAATTGATATAACAGGTTAAGTTTTTGTCTACCATAGTTTGATTTTTTGTGCTAAGTTTGGGTGTCTGATCAACTTGCACTTCGTCCTATCTTGTAGTTGAATCATGTTTGGAATATAATCTAATGTAATGTCTGGCAGTTTCAAGTTCACCCATTCTTGGGCTGTTGGAGAGTGTGGTGCATAGACTTGGTAACTACTACCACCTTTTGCCCTCTTACCTGAATCGTGGTAGTGTAGTGTGCTTTTATGTGCCAGTGTTGTCTCTAGATCATCACTAAGGATGAATTCCTGACTTTCACCAATAACCTATTGTGGTAGCTCCAGTGTGACATTAACAAAAAACCAAACAAAACTGAATTTTAATATGAAAATTCGAGAAAAAGTATTTAATTATGCTTTTGAGAAACATTGCTCATAATTTTGTCTCCAAGATATTCGAATTTTTTTCTATCATTCATTATTATTCTAAACAGGAAAATCAAAGCACATTAATGTTAAGTTTACTTTTTGGGTATTTCACTATTTCTCAAGAAATTTTTAAGCAAAATAAAAGAAAAAAATTTTTGCACATAATTATAAAATTTGTTTGTCCAAAGATAATTTCATACAAAAAATAATTATTTCTTATTATTTTATTTAATAACTGTCAAAAATATTTTGAATTGTAAGATATACAAATTTGTACACACTTTTAAAGAATGTTATTTTATATGGTAGAATCTAAAATTTGAACAATATCAGTAAAGAGTTTCAAAATATAGAAAGATAAATAATGTTGATCAAGATATTATATAGTTATTACTAATTAATTTATGCACCAAATTATATCTGTAAAAACAAATTTTACAATTGTGTGCAATCAAAAAAAAGAGAAAAAAGATCAATCTGTAGATGACAGGGAATACGTTAACTGTAAAATTAGCATTAAGGGTTCCAAATTTTTGACTGCTCTCACTACCAAACTATTCAGACCATATTTCCCAGATGATGGCTACATATACTATTTTGACGGTCTGGAATCCAAATAAGATTGGAAAAAAGTTATATATATTTACATTTTTGTTTATTATTGTATATTTGTATATAAAAATATTTATTTACATTTTTGTATATTATTGTATATTTGTATATAAAAATATTTATTTACATTTTTGTATATTATTGTATATTAAAATATTTATTTACATTTTTGTATCTGATTTTGTAACTTAAAATATCGTCTGTGCTGATAAATTAGCCTAGTTGCAGTTAATTCCTCAAACCATTAAGATTGAGCCCTAATACTTGAAAATTTTATTATTAGATCAAAAGCTATTTAGGATGTTTCATTTTTTTTATGCACTGTATAAGTTGATAAGAAGTAAAGAAAGTATTTCTTCATTTCATTTTATTGTGGCATATGTATTACTGGAAACTGAATGATTATTATGACTGTCATAAATTTTTTGTATTTGGGTTGAAAACAAACCAAAATATGTTAACTTTTTATTTTTCACTAATTTTTATCAAGATCTTCCCCCTCCCCCCGAAAAAAAAGCCCCTCATAATGAAATAAATTTTTAATAGCAAAATTGTTTATAACAATAATATAAGAACAACCTTTTTCTTACTTTAAATAACCTTTTATTTTCTATTAACAGTTATGTTGCCCTGTTTCTGATACCGTTTTTAATTGAATACAATTGTCTATGTATGTTTTGTTTTTGTTAAATACTCCTTGTAGTTTTTTTTTTTTTTTGGCATTACAAATATTTTTCTAATGTTAATTCTTTTTGATGTTGACTTTGTGTAATTTTTAGTCTATGACATCAAAACACTTTCTGGCATCATTATTAGCAGGAGGAGTAGCTGGAGCTGTTGCCAAAACTACTATTGCTCCACTTGATCGAACTAAAATTAATTTTCAAAGTAAGTTTTGTTTGTTTCTTGAAACTGTTTTGTAATATAGATGATTATTATAATTTTTCACTGGTAAATTTTTAAGAAATTGTAGCTATATATTCCTTGAATTTGAGACACTTTGGTAATTTGACACCCTGCCTGACTGACTTATTAAGTTAGTATCAAAAATAGTCAATGGATAACATCAGTATTCAGCATTTCTTAATGATTTTACTGTTCTTAATGATCATACTGATTGCATATACATATACAACCTGCTGTAATTTATTCTTTGACCCTTACAAGACAAATCTTTATTGACTCAGTTACCAGTGTAGTACTGTATTATCATAATGTCTGATTGTCTACGGTGACAGAAATATATTTCACAAACAGAAATGCACCATTTTTGCATTAAAGAATAAATGTAAACATAATGAACATAAAAAATAAGAATGATAAAAAAGCTACATATTTATTAAAAGGATATTGTCTGAGGTATTATGCTATCAGGGATTTAAAGAAAGAACATTAAATTTTAATGCTATCACTTCTAATTATTGTTACTTAGCATATCTTAATTACAAAATTTTTTTTGAAAAAGGTTTCCTTATAATGCAATGATTTTGATTTTCCCTACACTTTCCTGGTTTTGATTGTTAATCAGGGCTTTACTTTATTAAAATAGTTAAAATGATCTTTGTTTGGTCAGAATGACTTAAGGAGATTGAGAAAAAATATTGTTGGTCTTAAAAAAGTTTTTAAAAAAATTTTTATGGAAAAAAATTTCATTGAAGGGAATTTTCATCTTCATTCCTCAATTATTGTAAAAAAATTGTATTACAATAATAATTTGTAATACAATGTTATTTTTCTATGATATAATTATTGCTATTGTTAAAAAAGTGTGCATGTTCAAATTGTTACAAACAATTATGTTTACAAAAAAATTTATCAAAAATCATAATGTAATTGTTTAGCTTTGAATTTGTAATTGGTAGAATAATGTAATTGTTAAATATGTTGAAATTTGATAGTTTTACACTATAAAATGTTGATTTCAAAACCTAATTATTTTTTGTAATTTTTCTAAATTTAATAAGCCTTTGGAAAAAACATTGAATCGTTTTGTTTATTTCACTAAAACTATTCTAGGTGTTCTTCAATCTTGAATTTTGCACTGGTCTCTCTATTAATAAATAAATACTCACAAAAATAATTAATAAACATCTTTGATCTTTCTGTGCCTTAAAGTTTTTTTTTAGTCTATTGCAGGTATGATCTTAATAACCATTTCCTAAATATGATATTTACTAAAAGATGAGCATTGCATTAACTCTGAATGAGACCATGCTTTTTTACTATGATTTAACAATTTCATGAAGGTGTAAATATTTGTAATATGATGTAAATTTATGAGACAATGGTTGGCTTGTAGATGAATTATATTATTTTTAGTGCAAATTTGTTAATTTAAATTGAATTTACATTTTTTAACATTATTTTCAGATTAATAATTGAGTTTCTCAACTTGTGTCAGTTTTTTCATACGTCAATATGGACACTCTACTTAGTTAGAAATGAACACTCGCAAAATGCTTATGATTTTGGAATAATTTACAAATGGGTTAAGATTTATAATGATGATGTGCTAAATTGTTTGCCTGGGAAATTTTAAGATTTCAGAGACCAATTCTTTTAGACACATTTATTAGACATTTCTCAAATTATATATAAGAAAAAAGTAATCTTTTTCAAATGTTCAGCTTTACTTTAAAAAAACTCACGAATTCTCTGTCCATAAAAATTTTTGAATTCTGTTAATTGTCTAGTAATTTCTGTTTTTCTGAAGTCGAATCCACCTAGAAAAGTTTTTCAGTTCCTCTATGAGCTTTTTGTGATCCATGTTTTGTTTACATGAAGAAGTGTATACTGAAATTAAGTAAAAGTGTGTATACTATAATTATTTGAAAAGTTTATACTAACTTTCAATTAGTTTCAAGGTTTACTACACTTTTAAATAGACTATAATGTTCATCAGGACCAGTTGAAGGGATGGGCAAGGCAAGCAATCGCACGGGATGCCTAACTTGATTCAGATTTATTATTCTCTAAACCAGTGGTTCCTAATTTTTTTTTTTCACTGTCCTAGAGCTTTATCTAGGGTAGTAATAAATTTGTTTTTGATGTATTTACATGAGCTGAAAATAATAATGCTGAATTCTGGTATTCTTTGAGGAGAAAACTGAAAAGAACTGCTAAAAATGTTGAAAAGGGTTGTTAGCAAATTTAATTAATTTATTTTGCTTTGAAAAGCTTTATAAGAAATAATAAGGCATTTTTTTTATCATAATTAATTTAATATAGAGTTATTATAAAAAATTATTATTATTATTCTTTTTGATTGGGATTTTATTTTTATTAACTTCATAAAGACAACTGAAATATAAAATAGATAATGGATTATTATTTAGATTTAAATATAATTAAAATTTCAAAACAATTACTGGTTAAAAAAAAAGAACTTCTAACTCTCAGACCCCTTTAACTCTTCCACTGAAACCATTTGGGAACCGCAGCACAAAATTATTGATTTCCTCCTTTTTTAAAATATTGTTTAAAAAATATATTTATAGGTTTTATTTTTTAATTATATATATTCTTAGATTAACTTTCTTTATCGTATAAAGCTCTCTATGTAAATCTTTTTTAATCTTCATTCCAATATTCCCTGAGCAAAGAAAAAACAGAAGGAGGCGGGACCTTAGAGTATGACCCTGTAGACTTTGGTTTCCAGGGGTCTGTTTAGAAGAAATTTTGGCCCTTCACAAAATATTTTAACTTAAAAACAGACTCTTCACAAAATATTTTATCTTTTATTCAAAGCGTTCTTAAATTTGTTTATCTTCATAATTAATGTATTGTAAATCGCATTAACCTTTCCTTTGGAAAAAAACGAATCTAAAAGAACCGCAAAGTTTTTATGAAGTCTTTGCCCACACCCTTCTTTCCATCTCTCCTCATCCAGCATCCTTACGTCTCTTCCAGACTGCACAGAAGCTGATGACGTCAATGATTGGCCTTCTGACTTTGTGTGTAGCAGGAGAGCGGCAACGCTGTCCTCGTCACATTTGATTTATTCCTTGATTTCACAAACTTATCTATTTCGATATTATGTTGTTTTATTTATATTTAGTAGCTTAACCCCTTTGAAATCAAATATGATATTTATAAATTTCAAATGCAGTATTCTCAGAAATTATTTCTACCTCTACAGGCATCTTATGCGGATAGTGCCCCAAAAAACATAAACCAAATCTTCACATTCTAGGATTCAATCTTAATGGTTTGAGAGGGGTACTTCAAATATGCTAATTGATTAAGTGCAGATGGTGTTTTAAGTTACAAAGTCAGACGCAAAAATGTACTTTCTTTGAATGAATATCTTTTTCCCCCCCGGTGGATTTGGATTTCTGACCCCCAAAAAATAACCGGTGGCCACAATCTGGGAAATATGGTCCCAATAGTTTGGTCAGAAGAGCATTCTTAAGTTTGGACCCCTTGAATGCAAAATGCAGCATTAACTTCTTTCGAAAATTAAACCACTAAAACATTTGATTTTGAAGAATTAATAAAACTGTTTGTGTCTGCAAAAGCACGAAAAAATAAATTTTTAAGTTTATGCTTATATATTTGTAAGTTAGAAAAGGCTATGCTTAGTATAAAAACATTACTTATAAATATTTATTCTAGAATATTGAGGTAATTTTCTCACTAATTAATTTGAAGGCTTTTTTTAAACCTTGAATACAATAATTGTTATTTATCATATGTCTTTTAAATCACCATTAATATAGGATTGATATAGATTTATAATTCTCTGGTAGAAATATTGTAATTTAAAATATTAAAATCAATTTTCTGCAGCGTTCTTACTTCACCAGTGAGATAATTCAAGGATTTTTTTAAAAAGAAACTTCAGATTCCTTTTTCAAAATTGAGTTAAGGATGCCATTTTTAGTATTGCCCGAGATGTGAAAATGTCTTCTGCTGGCTCTGGTGCTCATTTTACAATTTTGAAAATTTTTTATAAAACTTTTTCTTCTTTTTTGTACATACATAAAAATTTTGTTCAAATCTAATAAATACATTTGCATGCATATAATCAGAAATTTTGATGTTTATAAGTTTTCAATAATATCTGCAACTAGATATATAATACCTCTGGGAGATAAGTACTTTTGACATTTTGTCCAGTTTGTCTGTAGTCACAACTTTATTAGAATTGTGAACTAATTTTTGGTTGCCCATAAACTTACATTGGTCTTGTAGTTTGTACTAATGACAGTCATCGTGTTTCAGTGTGTTAATTGTTTGAAGAAATCTTTTACTATAGTAGAACTTGTAATATATTGTAGAAATGGCACAAATCATTTAAATTGATTTAAGTTTTTACCTTTTTAATAATTATAAAATTTCTTTCTAGTCACAAACAAACATTATTCTTTGAAAGAAGCACTGAAATTCATTGTTGATAGCTACCGTACCTCTGGGTTTTTCAGCTTATGGCGTGGCAATTCAGCAACAATGGCTCGTATCATTCCATATGCATCAATACAATTTGCAGCTCACGAACAACTGAAACATGTTCTACATGTAGAAACTCATGATGAAAGGTAATTTTTGTTATTAAAAAATGAGCTTATTTTTGTTTTTTATTTCAATATCTAGTTATACGATTTTGCTCTTTATACTTTTGAGGATCATCTGTGGATCTTTTATTTCCAATAGGTAAGTAGAATTCCTTAAAGAAAAAACTGTAATTAATATCAGCAAAAAAGAAACACTAAAAATAGCTTTGGCTTGTGAATTTTAAAAGAAGTTACGAAACTTTTTATTAGCTTTTTTATCTTATTTTCTTTTCTATTCAAACATTACAACTGCTGGTTAAAAATATACTCATTTCTGGATACCAATGAAACCTCAGATCTATAGTAAAGCTTATTCATGTTCCCTTGACTTTCGATTGTAATTAGTAATTCTCATGGTGTTATTGTTAACACTACTAATGATGTTTAAATTTTCTTTACAGTCATTCAATCTTATAATTGATTGCTAAGTTTATTAGTGTTTGTTTATCTCTTTTAGACGTTCTAATCCTGGGAAATCTTTTCTTGCTGGATCTCTTGCTGGTGTGGTATCTACCACATGTACTTATCCTCTTGACCTTGCTCGTGCTCGCATGGCTGTTACTCATAAAGAAATGTAAGTTATTGAATTCAATTTTTTTCTACATGTATTTATATCTTATTATGAAGCATTTTTATAATTTAAAAAAAAAAAAATTTATGAAAGTAGGTTATTTAAAAGTGTAAAATAATTAGCAAATTATTTGCATTGTGAATAAATTATTGCATTTATTAAATCAACACATATTATCTGTTAATTTTTATTTATCATGACAATGACTGTTAAATAATTAATATTTATGTGTTTCCCTAAATTGTAGGTTTTCTGTTAAATTGAATAAAAATTGAGAAATTAAATTATAAAGTTTCTCTTAATTAAAATTGATTAATGTCTTATAGTCCATGAAGTATCAAGTGTTGTTATTGTCTATGAAGTGTTGTTGGCCCCTAACATTTATCAGTTTCAATAAGATATTTATGAAGAGCAACTTTCATTAAATAAAGATGGAGAAATTTAAAGTGCAATTATTGGAAAAAAATAATTTTATTAATTTCAGATATACATTTTAAATACTGATAATTTTTTAAAATAGCAATTTCAAATTATTTGTTTATAAAAATCAATGCTTTGCCAACAAAATCAATATTTACAAACAATGTTATTTCTGTCGTGGTAAGCAATTGTAAATAAATTAAAACTTAACTTAATTTCTTATTGTCATTTAGGAACAATTTTTAAAATTATTTTTCTTTACTTTTCGAATTTTCAAATGTGTAGAATGTTGTACTGCCACACAAGTATCACTATTCGAATTCTGTGGAAAATTAAATTATGCACCATTCAAATGTATGGAGAAATTCAAAATGTAATCCTTTACCCTCCCCTTCTATGTATTTTACATTACACTCAGTACCATTTATTGGATGATTAGAAACTCTTTTATAATTTACAAAGACTGCAGCACTTATCTTTCAATTTAATTAGTTTATTTATTATTTGAAAAGTTTTGCTATTATTTGAAGTTTCAGAAGTATAATTCTTTGTGTGTGTGTGTGATGGTTAAAAAATTTGAATTATTTTAATGGTTATCAATTCTTTAAACTTTTCATTCAGGTATAACAGTTTAACTCATGTTTTCATGAAAACATGGAAAACAGAAGGTTGTGCTACAATGTATCGAGGTTATGCACCCACACTGCTTGGTGTCATTCCATATTCAGGAACAGGTTTCTTTACATATGAAACTCTTAAAAGGTTGCACAGTGGTAAGATTTATTTTCTCAAATGGTTCAACTAATTTTGATTCATTTGGTTTTTTGTACTTTTCTGTACGTAATTGATTTTGCTGTAAAGACACCCAAAATGTATCATATGATTAAATATTTCCTTAATTTTTTACATTATTTGATTTTTCTATTGAAAATATAATTCATTTAAAGAGTATGAGGTAGTCACTAACACATACAGTAATTTCTTGTAGAATCGCGGCTCCACTCAACAGGCCATACACATGAAAAATATTACTAAAATTCTCAATCATACTCTAATACACCACACTTTCATTTCAAGTCACTGTACTTAGTTAAATTCTATTAAAGAAAAGTAAGGACTTTGAAACAATGAAAAACTAAATTTTGACAGCAGCGCAGTTCTGAAATTTTTAATTTTTTTCGATGCTTGTTTACTCAATGGCAAAGTGTACAATTATGTATATATATATATATATATATATATATATATATATATATATATATATATATATATATATATATATATATATATATATATATATATATATATATATATATATATAATAATAATAATAATTATAATAATATGCCTTCAGAGGCTAGATAATTCAAGAGACTTTGGCTAATTCGAATAAGTAGGCATTTTATTAATTTATATTAAGTTTATTTAACAACTTTTGTTGGATTTTTGCATGGATTACAATGGTGGGGTTTCCATGACAGGGATGTTGGGATTTGGCACTGATTTATCTCGCCATGAAAATATGAAAAAGCCATGACTTTTTGCTAGCTCCTGAGTTTTAAACCAGGATTCTGAAAGGGAATCGGTTGCAAGACTATCTTTAACTTAATGTAAAGTTATTCAAATGGGAAAATTTAGAGATTTTGATTTGTTAAAAAGATGGTGCCATTCTGAGGATGAGAAATTTTTGAGATTTTCTTAATGTGTATTTTTCTAGGAATTATTGCCCATTAACTTAAAAAAAATCTTTTAATTGGCATCTTGACTTTTTATGGCTCTTTGTGAGAACGATTTCTACATCTTAAAATTAAAAGAGAAATATATTTTAAGCTTATGATTTAGTATAGAAAGACTCAAATGAGGCATTCTATATTACACACCCATTATCTTAGTTCAGACTTTAAAAGTTATATTTATTTGATGGCTTAAGAAGCTTATTTATTTTTTATGTGTTAAATTCTAAATATTATTTCAATTAAAAATGAACTGTGCATTTTAAGGTGATAGTGATTAGTTTACCTAATGATTATTATATGTTTTTTTTTAATCAATGAATAAGCAATAAAACATGTTTAAGTTCATTTTTTCTTCGATCTTTCTCTTCATTACCTTTTGTTTAAAAAAAGTTTTTCATTTTTGATTATACAGAATACAACTTGCTATTTGATTTGAAAAATAAAATTTGGTAGCCTTATTTAAAATATTTACCTAAGCTATTAGAATTTTTTAAACCTAACATTATAATTGATTTCTGAACATTGTAAAAGATTTGTAATATTTTTTTAAATTATTATTTTATAAACAACTTAATTAGTATATGTAGATATGAAGTCTAAACTTTCAGCAAAAATTTTCTCTGATATTTTAGAAAAATTCATTTCAAAATATTTTCTAAATGGATTTGGAGATTACCTTAAAACACTCTTTGAACAGAAGCTTAATATAGCAATGTAAACATTTAATTGCTTTTGGTTTAATATTAGAACTTTTCAAATGTATTGCCATATTATAATAATAGTTTAAAAGCTTAAATTTCAAACTATTTGATAATTTATTTAAAACAACACATAATCCTCTGAGTTTTCAATTTCTGAGGCAATAAGTAAAGAATTTGATATGACACTGAATATTATAAAGAGATTTCTTTCAACATTTTGCAGGAACATTTTAATGTAAAAAAATCTGATCAGAGTTTGAAAAAAGCAAAAGTCAAAGCTCAGAGGGTTATAAGAAAGTATATGGTCTGTTAATGATTGATATTTTTTCAGAACGTACAAATGATAGGCCTATTCATCCAACTGAAAGATTAGTTTATGGCGCAATGTCTGGTTTACTTGGACAATCAGCTTCATATCCTCTTGATATTGTGCGCAGACGTATGCAAACAGCATCTTTAACTGGAGGTCTTTATGCTACTATTCGTAGTACCATAAATATAATAATTAAGGAAGAAGGTGTTATTAAAGGATTATACAAAGGATTGAGCTTAAATTGGATAAAAGGACCCATAGCTGTTGGTATCAGTTTTACTACATTCGATATTACACAGACATTTTTAAAGAGTCTAGCTTTTTTTCCTGCTAGCTAACAATAATGAGTAGTCACTAAAAATAAGACTCTTTTATAGGTGCTTTAATGAATGATCTGCTAGTATACGTAATAAAATGTGCGTGTAATATTTTGTATTTCTTTATACAATGTAGATGTTTATTATAACAATAATGCATAAAATTTTTCAAGGTGCTAATTTGTTTTTTAAATTGGTTGAAGTTTTGAAAGTGTATGAGACTTTATGGGTTGTGACAATCCTTTATTTTTAAAATTTATGTATGGGATAGCATGTGTGTGTGCAATTATTCTTATAAGAAAATTTCTTTTTGTAACAGTAACAGTCTTTTATTTCCTTATAAGCATATCTATTGTTAGGATTTTGATGATATTCTGTTTAGTACAAAACCTGTTAAACAGATATACTCAGTTTTTAAAAACTATTATTCTTACATACTTATACATACATAATCCTCTTATACTTATCTGGTGACAATTTATATTTTCTCATCCTCTTTTATATCTGATTATAATTGACTATATTATGTTAAGTACAAAGTTAAAACAAAACTAAATTTCATATTTAGTTAATTTCATATTTAAACTAGTACAATTATAAGCTTGTATGAAATACTTTTTTTTTAAAACTTTTTATTCATAATATTGTAAATCAACTGTTTTTCTTACACACAAGATTAATACATTTATAGAAATACACAGAGAATTAAAAATTGTCTTTATTCACAGAGAATTAACAATTGTCTTTAAAAGAGTCCCGTGATTCAAAAATTTATAAATTTTCCAATTTAGAAAAATTGTTGTTTAATCCGGTATTCAGACAAAATGTAGCATGAACAGGATATTTCTACTTTATAACTATGTCTTATTTGAATATTGCTACTAAATTTTAAATTAAGTTCTTAAAATGATAGTAAAATATAACAAATGAATGACTTAAAAAAGATGACTATGAGCACACATTCTGAACTACCTTTTCTAAATTCAATAAGCTGTGAAGGTTTTGTGTGTTCATAATCATATTTTCTTTGAACAGCAAAGATATAAATGAATGATTTAAAAAAGGTGACTATAAACTCACATCCTTTACTACCCGTGAAACCTTTTTTAAATTCAATAAGCTGTGAAGGGTATGTGTATTCATAATCATATTTTCTTTGTGTCATTCGTTTAATATTTCTTATTTAAGTTCTTATTTTAAAATTTAGTCATCTTATTTTGCCCCCAAACTGCTGTACCGTTTTTTCTTCATCATTTTGTTTATATATTTTGAGTCAGTAGTATACTTTATATTGAAATATTTATTTTACCATAAAATATCAAAGAAATTGAATTTTTTTCTTTGTATTTACGTTTAAATGTAGCTTCAAAAATAATGTATATAATAATGTACTTACTGTACTCATATGCGATTTTTAAGGTAAATTAATATCTGGAAAACTAAGTGAATTCAATTTCAGCTAGGACCCTGTATTTGTGTTTAATCAAAATTTTTGATGTTTTCATAAAAGCTGTTCGTATTACTCTTTTTTATTCCTGCTGCGAGTTATGTTTGATTCTTTTATAAATTATCATCTATATTTCAAAGCTGTCAATAAATACTTAAAGATACCTCAATGGCAATATTTAAAGTTTTTGAGACATTTATTCATTTTGTTATTAATTTGAACCCAAGTTTTATGTTAAATATTCACTATTTTTTGTGTGTGGTTTCTATTATAATTGTGAGTATAGGGGAAAGAAAATACTGTTTAGGAATTTCATATTGCAGGTTTTAAACTACCACCCAGGGCCATGACTAGACTTTTTGTTGCTTTTTATATATTTACTTTCTATATTTTGTCTGCTATAAATGCATTAGAAAATATAGCTTTTATTAGGTCTGGACAAAGATATTTTAATCAGCAAAAATTTGTATTTTTAAATTTTATGTTGGCATTTTTATAGATTTCCATATTTTATTTAATATAAAGCATTTTGTAATAAAAACATTCAAAGAATTTTATGTTTTGCAGACATTAAATTAATTTATGTATGAAAAATGCATTGTTGTAGTAATATTTTTTGTAACTGCCTGATTTTTAGAAGGTTATGATATCATGCTCTGCAAGCTTGTCGTGGTAAAAAAGATCTGAAATTCGTGGGATATTTTGAAAATAACGCAGATTAATAAATACAGAAAAATTTACTATATGATGATGTAAAAAACAGAAATTTTGCAAATAATAAAACAAGAGCTTAAAAAATACACAAGCATTTCTTTTAATTTCAGGAAATATCAATATTTTTATTTAAATGAACAGAATTTTGGTATAAAGTATTGTACATTGTCAGATTATTCTCATTTATGTTATGTCGCTCATCACTTAATACATTTATATACTTTGAAAACGATCTTTCCACCACCACTTTGGCCAATTTTTAGATAGCGTTATGCTTTGAAAAAGCTTGAGACCCCTCTAAAAGAAATCAGAAAAAGCTGCCCAGGAAAATTTGTCTGGATACATGCAACAATAGAAATTTCATTGCCCTGTGCCTGTATAACAATTTTTCTGTCAAAGATTTGATTTATAAATTTTTTTTTCTTTTTTGATTCCTCTCCCCATGTTCTTACTGACTTCAGGAAGGTAATCCTAATTAGTCAATCACCCTCACTAAATGTAGAAAGACCACATTACTTGACAAGATTGGGATTTTCTCTTATCTCTGAACTATTTTATTGTCATTTTTCTATTGATTCACCCCCAAGATGTCTAATCAATTTTACATGCATATTTTGATGCTTCAGGAAAGTAAAAAATTATGATAAATAAAAATTATAAATTAAAATCAAAAAATATTGAGAAATTCGTGGATTTTAGAAAAAAGAGGATAATTTTGTGGAAATTCATACTGCAACAGTCCTACAGCCCTAGTTATAATATGTCTAGCCAAGCATGAAAAATTCCCTAAATAATAATATTACAAGTCTTTATTTTTTAAAAACTTTTTATTCTGAAATTTTTAGTATTTTTCATTTTTAAAATTACTCTTATTACTCCATCAAATGCTTTTTTTTGTGTTTTTTATGTGATAAAAATTAAGGATTTTCAACAATTTTATAATTTTATTCAATAAGGATTTTCAGTGGAACAATATAGATTTAGGAAAAATGTTTTACTGATCTTAACAGAAATGGATTTTTTTTTTTTTTTTTTGAAGAAAGAGAGAACATCATAAATTAAAGATTGAATTTGAAATAATAATAATAATAATAATAAAAAAAACAATTTTGTTTTGAAAACGGCCTGCTCTTAGAATATGAGTTTATTCTGAAAAGTCATCAATGACCCCTTCCCTTTGGAAAATAGCCATAGGCTATTTGTACCTGTTTTTGCCACCTGCTACTTTTACCAGCACCCATTTATATGTTCGGCCAAGTTGCTTCTTGTAGCAGATGGTTAGGTCAATCATAGAGGGCATAGAGGTCTCTTTATATTTAGCGTTTATGCAAAAAACAAAATAAGATATAAAAACAAAATAATAAACAAAAATATTTGAATAATTTATAGTTTTGAAATATTTCTAACAATATTCAATTAATTTTGATAAGAATAAGGGGGTCCTGAAAATTAAAATATTTTTTTGTTTGTTAACAAAAATACATGTTTTAGTTTCAACAAGTAATGCATAATTGCAATTCACATCTTATTTCTTATAAACAATTCTAAATTGCAAGCATAAAGCATAAATTTCCTCTTGTGAAAGTCCCGCTGTGGACTGATTGTAAAGCCACGGCTCCTGGTAGAATATTGTGATCAGTAAAGGGCGTGAGTGGCCACTTTGATCAGCCTGCATAGGGACTGCAGTATCAGTCCTTGCTAAACTGTACTACTGTAAAGTGCTCAACTACCAAAGCAAGGGAGCTGTCCCCTCTGCAGATGATCAAAATTGTGATGGCATGTTTTCAGATAATCCTCAGGGATGTTTTCCAGATTGTTGCCAATAGCCCATTGTACAGCTCTAGTGTGATGTAAATAAAGTACCTACCTACCTCTTATGAAAAGATATAAATGATTGCTTCAAAATTGTTTCACTTTTCTTCTACTGTATGTTATTTTGAACTCAGGAATTATTACAATTCTCATGGATAATAACTTCGAATTTATTGCTGCGAAGCTTCTTGGAATTTTTTAATAAAATTTATTTTTAAATTTTTAATTTATTCTATAATTTTTATCAATGACTCGTTATTGATAAATTTTGTATTTATTGATAAAAGTCTATCATTTTGATTTATTGAATTTTTTTTTTTAGGATTCCATAGAAAAAGAGATAATTAATACCCTGTTTTATTTTTACTCTTTGTAATTGGTTAAAAATGTTTTTCTTTAAAATTTTATGCCTTCAGTTAGTTTCTATTTCAGCCTCAGGGGTCTCTAGAAGTGTGAAAGTTTTGCAAGCTTAATGTAAAATATGAGGATCATAATCTTAAGGAGTCATACTTAGGTTATCATCGACCAAATTTAAAAAGGTTGAAGTAAATGTTAAAACTGTTTAAGAAAAAAAAAGTAAATATTTGAAAGCTTTTAAATATTTACATTTAAATTCTTTTTAAAAAATCAAAATTTTTATAATTATAATATATATATTTTTTAATATTTCTGCCACGGAGCTTTTAGAAATGCATGATCCTGAGCAAATGAAACATGTTTGCAATAAAATTTACAATTCATATATATAATAGTAAATTTTAAGTGAGATTGAGTGAGTGAAAAACTCAATTAAAAAAAAATGGGGCAGTTATATTTATTTTGTTTTTTATAATTTACTTCTACCGGAACAGTAAAAAATCATATAACAGGTTTTATTTTATTGCTTTTCACTGAGTAAAGTGTATGATGAGTTTTGTTTGAATGAACTATTTTCTTTAAATAAAATTTCAATTGTAATTGTTAATCAGTAGCTCAATACGATTTGTTTAGTATAAATGAAAAACAAAAGCCTCTAATTTTGTTATGCTTGGTTAAAATTCTTTCAAATTTTTAAAATTTTTTTTTTTGAATAGAATTAAGCCTGAATTGATGTTTGTCACAGATTAATAAGAAAACCACATATAAGAATTTTTTTTAATAAAATTTTCTTTTTTATAAAAGAGTGTTAACTATTATCATAGAAATATATACTTAATAACATATTTGTCATATGCATAATAATTATAAAGATTATAAATTGTTATGTTATATATATTGAAAGTACAATTGAATTAAAATTACATTTAATTCAATTTATAAAATGCAATACTAAAATTAAAATGCAATTATAGCCCCAAATAAGTCTTGAATTTATTCTATAATATGCACACAAACTTCTGTTATTACTTTATTTTTAATGTAAGTATAAGCATTCAATTTGTTGTTAGATTATGATTATTTTGTTCTATAAATCATATTTATGCATATTATATTATTTGTTAACAGTTTTTTTTTGTCATTAATTATGTTATTAGCTCTAATACTTGTGAGCTATTTTTGTCTACTACTACATAATGTCAAGTTTAAATTTATTTTAAAAACTCCTTTATTATTGAAATAAAAGCTTTGTTTAATTTTGTTTTATTATATGTTTTACGGTCATTCTTAAGAAAAGATTACACATTTTTGTAAGTGTTCTGTGCATATTTTTTATAACACCAGTAACAATCATTCGAATAATCTATTTATAATTGTCATAATTTCAGTAATTTAGATTCTTAGTTTCTTTTACAAATATATGCATTTTCATATTCACAGTGCCATACCATTTACTTGACTAGGACTAAAAACTGCTGTTTCAAAATTTTTACTTAATTTTATAAAATTTGCCTAATTAAAGTAATAGAATGGTGTTTTAAACATTAAAGATCCATATACATTTTTACATGTAAATTATAAATTTATCATAATTCATCATTTATTAATTTAGCTATAATTTCATATCTTAACTCTTTCATTGCTAAGGACGAGCGCTAGCGACGAGACATCTTGTCCTCTTTTCTCTTAATTTTACTCTAAAAGTGGCACTCGTTGCACATAGGGTAGGAAAAAGCTGCGCTATTGCCACAATGAAAATGTTAAATTTGACTACTTTTATGTCACTTTTTATTGGATAAACTTGCAAAAAGAAGTTGTCATCTGAAATAAACTTTTTTCTTTATCTTAAACTTTTTTTAAAATTGATTTTAAATGTAGAATGCAACATAGTCTAGTCAACAGTTAATTGGAACTTTTGAATTTCACTTATATGATTATAATTAACTTAGATTTGTTATATGAAAATTTATTTAAGTATACTATCCTATTACTTTTTTTCTCAATATTAATAATATAATTTTATTAAAAACAAATTTTTCAAAAATTGCATATTTAATAATTTTTCTTTAAAATTCCCCACTTAAACAGCATAGTTAACATGAATGGCAAAGTGTAGTTCATATTGAATCATACTTGTTTTTCATAAAATATTATGGACACTGATAATTTTATAGCAAATGATGATAAAAATGAAATTTGTAACTCATAACAAATTAATTACCACATAAATTTTCAATATAAGATTCATTTAAATTTACTTCCCTATTACCTTTGTTCTTAATATTAATAACATAATTTTATTATAACTTTTTAAAAAGTATATATTTAACAATTTTTCTTTTAAAAAAATTCCCTTTTTAAACAGCTGAGCAAAGCGTTTTCATTAACATGAATGTCAAAGTGGGGTCCATATTGAACCATATATTTTTTTATTAAATTGTATGAACACTGATGTTGTTATTCCAATTAATGATAAAAATGTAACATATCATAATGTATTTTGTATCATAATGTAAATGTAACTTAACTATTCAATTGTGGTATAATTTTTCACTATAAGTTTATTATGTCATATAAATTTACTTTTGCATAGTGAATAGGATTGATTTCCCAGCAGTTTGCACTTAATATTTAATCAAAAATGTTTTTTTGGTAGTTGACTTTTCTAATGTGTGTTAGTAATCATATTTTTTATTATTCCAAGAAATATCATTTTGAGTAGTAGGGAAACATAATGAATTATAATAATGAATTATAATAGGCACAAGAAACTTGAAGTCGGGTCCATTATGGACCCAATTTTAAAACAAAGCTCTAAACATTGAAATCATTTTAGGCTGCAATGGTATATCATAGAATAATAAAAAATGCCATTACTTATACATATTAATATTAGGAAGGTCAATCATTAAAAAAAATTTCATAAGCAAATATGATGAATGAATAAATCCATTATGGACCCCACCTCACAGTGTGAAGGCTAATTTATTTTTATTTTTATAAAAAATATTATAATTTTTTCATTTTTATATTATAATAAATTTTTGGTATGATAATCCTTTCACTACTTGAATGAGAGAATGCATTAGGCTAGATGTTAAAATTAATTCTTTGAGGCAGATTATTTATTTTTTAATTATAGAGTATGGCTATAGAAAAATGAGAAATACGCTACCCTATAACATCTTTAATCGGCCATAATTTTTTAAAAAGAAAAGAATAAACAAAGAAAAGGGTAATTAATTATATTTAATTTCTAGAACTGTCCTTATTAAATATTTCCTGTTTTAAGAACTCAAAGATAATTGGTTAGCATTAAATACATGTTAAACATTGCTTTATTTTTCTTGGTCTTAATTAAATTATGTTACTGAGTTATTCAATTTTGTGAAGTTTTGCTGAGTTACTTTTTAATAGTATTTTACTATTTGAATGGGATTGTAGAATTTTTCTTTCTTAAAACATATTTTTTTTTATAATTAAATATGATAAAATAATTCATTTGATTCAAACAATGTGATAATTTTCTTGTATGAAAATATTATTGATAATTATTTATCATTAAAATTGTTATATCCGTCTTACAGTTTGCCTTATCATTTAATGCTTTTATTTCTGTAATAAAAAAACTTTATCCATTAAATCCATCTATTACTTGCAGATGACTTTTTAAACCACATTTTTTTCAATCTATCATATCATTTATGTGCTCTGGTGAATTAATGTATTTAACAGTGAAACTGAAGCTTAAATTTTATCTATTATTAATAACATTTAAAATTAATTTTTTAAGAGATAACAAAATTATTGTTATTTTTGTAGTAATATTTATTTAAACAAATATAATAATATTTTTAGTTAGTAGTAAGATTTATTTTTAAAATATTAAGTTGGGTTGCTTTTTTAAATTGTTATAGTTGAATTAATTTTTTATAGTGTTGTTTGTTATAATTGTGTATCCTAACATATATATATATATACATATATATATCTACATATATATATACATATATATATATATATATACATACATACATATATATATACATATATATATACATACATACATATATATATATACATATATATATATATATATATATATATATATATATATATATATATATATATATATATATATATATATATATATATATATAAGGTTATTTTTGTAATAGCCCACTGTGGGGCAGGGGGTCCAGGTGGTTAAGGTTTCACAATTTCGTGACCAACTTGGTTATGTGGTTAGAATTGCACACAGACTGCTTTTACTTCCCAGGCAAGCTGTTGTCCCACCAATCTGAAACTGGGTAGGATTTACACTGCCAATGGGGATATATTTAAATTTTCATATGTGGCTATATTTATAATTTTTTTTATTTATTTATCTCCATTATGCATAATTTTTTAAAGTGTACAGTTAGCAAAAAGGAAAAAAAAAAAAAAAAGCAAAAAATGGATCACCCTTATAATTTTTGAATGATTGGTTGGATTTTCATTCTGTAAAGAGGGTGTTACGATAATATCACTAGTGGTAAGAAGATTTTCAAAGTTATTCATTGTATACACTTGCTGACCTAAGTGGATAAGTAAATTTAATCTCAGATCAACGAAATAAATAGCAAAAGTGTTTAAATTATTCATTGCATAAACTTATCGATCAGTGTTCCGATGTGAATCTGACCATAAATTAATAATATCAAAGTGGTAGTAAGATTTTCTTTCCTTAAATAAAAACTAGGAAAAAGATTATCTTTTCTCTTTATCTGGCTATTTGTTCTTGCCGTATAAAACATATAATTACAGGAATTTATATGTTTGTTTCATTTAACTAGTGCATATTAAAAATGCCTTGATAAAAATATGCTTTTAAAGACAGATATTAAATTTAAGATGGTTCCTTTCGTATCCGAATAGGAAATTATACAATATAGCTCTTTCATTTAATAAATAAATAAAGAAAAAAAAGAAAAACTGGTTGTTCAATTATTTCAGTTTTTACTTTTATCTTGTCGAAACAAAATGTAAGTGAAGTAATTTGGATCTGTAATAATCAAATCATAAATTTTTAATAATTCAGTGTAGCTAGCTTTATAAAGGTTTACTTAATTTACGCATGATTTTACTGTCATTTCTTTCATAATAGCACTTTTAATACCATTGAAATAAGAAAATTCGTCTTTTATGAAAATTTATGACATATAGGAAAGATTATTTCCAAATTTTTATTGACTCGTGATTGCCCAGTCTTGCTTTCAGGACTGAAGAAATTTTCATTAAAAAAGGTAAACTGTACAATTAACATGATATTAGTATTCACATTATTCTTGGTGAAGCAAATCATTTGTATTTATCGTAAAATATTTCTAATAAAATATTTTATATTGGTATAGAATTCTGTGGGCATTCCTTCTTTTTAACCTAATGTGGTTGAAAGTGTTCACTTAGTTTAAAAGTGAACATATAACCGCTTTCTAAGCGGGAGCATTTTTTACATGATCTCATCTCAATATTGAAATTCAGGCGTTACTGTATAAAAATTTAATCAGAACTTATTTTATTACTATTTTTTGTTATAAAATTTGTATAGTAAAATATGTATTGCAGATGCTGATTTCTCTCAATTTTACCGAATAGTGTATTACGTGTGTTTTGTTTTTAAGGAAGACTTTATATTTATCTTCATTTCATTGATTTTAATATTATAATTTTTAAATTTCTATCTAAGAAAAATTAAACATTCCATAACTCTCTCGAAATGTTTTTAAAGGAAAAAAAAATTATACCTAATTTATTCGTGACCTACATTGATAACCAATGCGCCTAAAATGAACAACTTTTCAAAAATAAAGTTAAAATGATAACATGACACCCTTTACATTATACTTAATAAATTTTTTTAAGCAATAGCAGTCATTTTATATACCCTAAAAATTATTAAACATATTTGCAATATATATCTCTATACACAGATGGGTGACAAAATAATATGAACACTTCTATACTGACTCAATGTAAACAAACATTCTTTTAGCAGTAAATGTTTTGGAAGATTTTGCATTAGCGTTGGAAGATTTTACTGTTGGCACACACTGTTTGTAAGATCATGTCTGAAACGTTTAGAAATGGTATCCTTTCCCCCCATGAAGAATTTGCATCGACCAAAATAAGCGTAGGAAGTTTAAAGCGTCTTTCCTTTATTAATACCACTTTTATTTTGAAAACATTCTTATGTAAATATCGCCAATTCTATAGAATAATATTAAAATTGCTGGTATTAAAGCTAGAAGGAAGTTATTAACCCATTGGCGCAAATGGGACACTGGTGTCCCTTTTATTTATCTTTTTTGACGCTCTAATTTCAAGCGAAAATATATTTTGGTATTTTTTAATTATATAAAAGTCTTATAGTTATTAAAAAGTTTGTGATATTATTGGAATCATATTTATACTAAAATATAAAAGCCCAAAAAAAGTGGTTTAAATATTTTTTTTTTCATTTATATTCAAATGTATCCATAATTGATTTTGTAAATTAAAGAAATTTTAATAATGAATAATTGTTCTTAGATCTAAATAAGGACAAACTTAAAAAAAAATTTGTTCGGATGATATTACTTTTAATGCAGAAAAAGTTTCCGGTATTTCCTGCTGTATTTCATAACCCTAACCTATTAAAATAAATAAAAAAATTTTTCATTTATTTTAACCTTAATTAATTACAAAATATTGAAAGAAGTATGAAAAATACGTTTAATAAAAATTTTGCATCAAAGGGTTAATTTCCATTCTTAATTTTGGTCGATACGAATTTTATACATGTAAAAATGAAACAATTTCTAAAAATCTCTAGCATGATATTTCTAACTGTGCTAACAGTTTTGCCATCTAAAATCTTTCAAAACATTTGCTGCTAAAAGAAAGATTGTTGGCATAGAGTTAGTATGGAACTGTTCGTATTATTTTGTTATCAATACGGCAGAAATTTATTTATTTTTCTATAATTCATAAATATCACTACATGTTTATCAGCTTATTTACGCCTTTAATTAATTTATACACGCTGAAGTTTAAAATCCTTTCAAATCACATTCATTGACAAAACTTGGTTGCAGAGCTTTCTTCAATATTTCATTAGCATTTAATCCAAAATACTAAAAACGGCTGATGTAAGAACCGACAAGAGTATTATGGTAAAAAATACAGACACTTTTATATTAACTTCGTGTAAACAATCTTCCCTTTAGCAGCGCAAATGTTTTGGAAGATTTTACATGACAAACTCTTTGCATAATATGAAAGATTATGTTTGAAGCTTTTTAGAAATGGTGTCATATTTACCCAATCGAAAATCGGATCGACAAAAATGAGGAGAGGACGTTAACAACTTCTTTCTAGTTTCAATCCAGTAATTTTGAAATCACTCTGTAGGATTACAATATTTATTTTGGAATGAATTTTTTTCATTATAGTGATATTGAAAAAGGAAAGCAGCTTTTCAGTTCTTGCGCTTATTTTGGCTGACGCTATTTTGCATGGGTAAAAAGAAAAGGGGATTATTTCTAAAAGATTCAAGCACGATCTTTTAAATTGTGCCTATAATTTTGCCATGTAAAATATTCCAAAACATTTGCTGATAATTTTTTTTTTATTTAGAGTTAGTACAGAAGCGTTTCCATATTTTTGTGTAACCACAGTACAATTGTTCCACCTTTTAATAGTTTTAGCTGATCTAAGTCCTGAAAACGGAATCCACTAAAATTTAAAAACAGTAGTACTATTTTGAAAAAAAAAAAAAAACGTTTTAATGAATCTGTTACTGGATTATTAATGAAGACGGTTGGTATATTCTAAAACAGGGTTCCCACGGTCCTTAAAAGTCCTTAAAAACTGCTTAGTTTTTATTTTGAAAATTAAGGGCCCTTAAAAGTTCTTAATTTTGATTCAAGGTTCTTAAAAGTCCTTAATTTCTAGTATTGCTAGTTGGTTGGAACAATTTTTTTATCTTAGGAAAATATCCACTGTTGAAAAGTACGTCTGTCGCCTAGAATGAGACCCTGCATTGAGGGTGGAACATTTTGAATGCATGTGAGAGTAGGGGTTACAAGCGAGTGGAAGAAAACACGCCATTATTGATTTTTTATTTATTTTATTATAAATTTTTTTCATTAAAATATTCTTTCTTTCTGGATCATTTTTAAAGAAAAAAAAATTGTGTGGGGAGAGGGGAGCGTGATACTACAGGTGGGTAGAGGTGGTACTTATTTTTAGACAGTACTTAGGTACTCTATCACCTTTTACATCCATAGGATTCAAGAAATTCAATTCTTCTAATAGCACACATGGTAGCTTTGATACTTCAATTGTTAGAAATGCCAGGAAAGTGTGTTTTTAATAATTTATGGACACTTAATATAAGGAATGGCTAACAGCATCTAGTGATCATCACAATTTTTTCATTGTATTATATTTTCTTCTGAAATTGAATTTTATAAATTACTCTATTTTTTAATATTAGGGATATTATGAATATTCGGCGAAGTATAATTTTAATCAGGAAAGTCACTTTCGTCGTTTTATCTTTGACACTTTTTGTTTTAAAAAGAGTGAAATGTTTGCAGTTTTTTTTTTTATGGCGTGGCATTTTAACAGTGTTCCTGATATATTTTATATCCACTTTTTCTTTTAAAGTTATACAGATAATTAGATAACCGGTAAAATTGAAAATTTATTTTCTACGTTGCAAATTTTGTTTTAGAATTTAGGAAAATTTTCTGTTTCTCTTTTGTTTTTTTGATTAATTGTGTTTGTGTTTTTTTTATTTTTTTTATTTATTTATTTATTTATTTTTGTTATTATTTTGATAGTATATTTTAAAGAGCCTTCTTTTTCGTCATTTTCAACGTTAAATTTTTCTTAATTGAAAGCGGTTTTTGGTTTTTGGCTCTGTTTGGCTTTCCCATTAAAAAAAAAACTAAGAACTTTTGTTTTTGTTATGATGCAGCAATTTTAACGAGCACTATTCTTAGACATTTTTAAATGGATATATCGCGTATTATCGACTTTTTATCAAACTATCGGCAGGCCGATATAATTACTTTTATTTTAGGCTATGTATCAGGAATCTGATCTAAGATGACGCTCGCAGTTTAACGTGCGAGGATTCTTGCCTATGCTAATACCATCACCGTGTTGACAAAGACTATTTTGATTTTGTCTAGATGCGAAGATGTTGATTACATTTTTAGCTACGAAGATGATGTTCGTTTTGTGATGTTGAATAACAAAAAGCGAGGATCAGTGTTGAAATATAGAATGCGATGCATAGTTTCTCTATGTGCCATTTTGACCTTGAGATTTTACGATTTTTGAAGATTATTTTCAACAGGACTTATTTTGCGATTGCTGTGCGTTTCATTTCGACGGGATATAACGTTTCAAGTAAATTATTTTCAGTGAGACTTTTCCTACTTAGCGATCGTTGCGCATTATTTCGTCACTATTTTTTTTTGTCAAGATTTAACGTTGTTAATTATTTTCAGCAGACCTACCGTTATACTTGGCGATCGCTGTTATCTTAAATTTTCGTTAATATATTAATGAAAAGAAATCATGAATTAAAAAAAAAGATTCTTTATTGATTTTTTTAAAAAGCGATACAATTTAATATTTTATATATTTTGTATTTAAGTAATTTATACTTTGTCATAAAAAGTTAGTTTTTTTTTTTTTTAATTTGTTTTTTTTAATTCGATAGAATTTGATTAGTTTTTAAACCAATAAATTTTCACTCCCTTTTAGTTTAAAAAAAAAATTAAAACAAAGCATACGTTTAAATGATTTGCTTTTATTTTTGAGGAAATTAAAACAAAGTTTGCGTTCTTTCTTTTTTTTTTTTTAAAAAAAAATTTGGCTGTTAGTAAAATGACGTTGAATGATTTTTTTAAGTTAAAATAAAAGTTAAGCAATATTTTAACGCTTTTCAATAAATTAACACTAGTACTCTTAAATATAGAATATTTTTTCAAAAATTCCTTCAATATGTGTTCGTTTAATAATTTGTTAGATAGTCAGTATTATTTTTAAACATTTAAATCTTTAGTGTATTTCATTTTCAAAAAGGAAAATAATAATAAATAAATAAATAAATTTACAATTATTTTTACATTAAAACCATTTGACCATTAGTCAATACAACTTTATTATTTTAAATAAGTAATTAACAAAAGCCTAACGGTGCTTCAAAAGCACATTTTTTTTTCAACAAATAATTTAAAAAATGTTTTATTTAAGTGGACATTTCTTTTTTTTTTTTTTTTAATGTCTGTAAAATATTTTGTAACAGTTTTATTATTATTTTTAAAAAATCTAAGTCATTTTTGATTTTTAAAAAAAGTTAAAATAAAGCTTGTGTTTGTTTTTACTTTAAGACAAGTCAATCTTTAAGACAGTCTTAAGTCAATCCATCTTTATTTTAATTCAAAAAATTAAGCAATGCTATTGATGTTATAGAATTTTTTTTTTGAATTAACATTTTCTTTTTTCTTAGATTTATTTCTTTTATTTAGTTTTGATTGATTTAAAGATTTATGATTGATAAATTGCAATCATATGTTAAATCGCGATGTCTGACTGATGATTTATTACGATATAAAATTTCTTACAACGCCCAGGCCTATTTTTACATAAACAGCAATAATTCTCGAGGATTTTTTAAAAAAAATGTTGTTTGATCACTGGGTAGGCGGCCGATTTATTTTTCCGGATATTTGACTATTCGACAAAATCACTATTCATTATTCCCTATTTTATAATAATAGTAGTATATATAAATCCATATTTGCATCCAATTTTCATTACCTTTGATTTATATGACAAATTATTGTTTTATAATTTCAGACAATACTTAAATTATTAGGAACAAAATTTTTTATGGTCTATTATTTTAGTTCCTTTAGTATCTATATGAGACACAATACTTTTTAATAGAATAAATTCTAATTCCTCAGAGGTGCAGTATTACCCATCAATGTAAGCATACAATTTTTTATAACTAAAAGCAGACTGTTTTATAAAGATTATTATCTCTTTTTATAAATGATTTGTTTCTGATTTCACTACATTTTGTTGTTTTTTTCCCTTCATTCACAATAAATTTTGTACTTAATTAATTATTTCATTTCGTTTTCAATTTTTAGATCATTTTTATTTCAATTGATCATTTCATCCTGCCTTGTCCTGTGTTTCAATATTTATGTTAGCACTTATTTTAATTATCAATTCTGTTTCTCAGTTCTTAATTTTAATTAATAAGTTTTCTTTGTAGTTTATTTATTTCTTTTTTCCTGATTGTTAGGTACTACATATATTCCGATTTTAGTCATTAAATTTTTTATATTTTGTGATTTTAATAAATCTTTAGTTTATTGTAATTAGGTTTTACTTAGTCTAAAATAATTGTCTTAACTTCAATAAACTTATATTTGTTAGTTTCTTTTTCTCTTGGTTTAGTATTAGTCACTCAAAATAATATTTTTATTAATTTAATGAATTTACCTTCTTAATTTATATATTTCTATCTGTTTACTCAGTTTTTTTCTATTTTTAAAATAGAAAATCTTAATGTTTAATCAGCATTCTTTGAGTTTTCCTTTTTTTCTTTATATTCTTAAAAGCTTACGTGAGGTGATTAAATGCAATTTAATTTTAATTAAATACAGATTATTTGTATTAAGCATTTCTTTATTTAGTTTTTTTTTTTTTTTTTAAATTTTTTAAAGGATGGCTGATTTGAAGAAAAACTATTCCATTTTTTTAATCTATTATTATTAATCTATGATGTTTTATTTGATGATAAATCATCATTATGCCATTTTTAAGGTCCTTAATTTTTAGAAAAAAAGTCCTTAATTTTTTGATAAAAGTCCTTAAAAGTGCTTAATTTTTTCTTTCATAAAAGAGTGGGAGCCCTGTAAAACTAAAATACATAATTTAAAAAGAAAGAAAGATGACTATCTGCTAGACTTTTTATGTACAAACTCTTAAAATTATGGGCGTTTCCTAATTTTACAGGCATAAATGATTAAGGAAAGAATTAACTCTTTCATTTATAGGTTAACTCGGATGACATATTGTATGAAGTATGTATATATTGCAATTTGCAATATATACAATATGATTTCAAAATGAGGGGGGGGGGGGCATTTCAATGCCATTCTATAATTAATTTTTTTAAGTAGTTTTTAAGTACTTTTTATTGATCAAATGGCATGAAAATCTGGACTTAGGTTTTAAAAAAATTGGAAAATTCTGAATATATGCAAATTTTTGTACCTTATAATTGTAATTTTTATTATCATTAACAAAATAATTTTAAAAAAATTTCATTCACCTAAATCCCCCATTACTTTACATATTTGGCTTTGGGCCGCGGTCTTACAGCTTTTTGTGAAAGAATTATTATAGTTTATCCAAACATTTAAAGGATACAAAGAAAAACGTGACACATTAAAATAATATTAGAGTAACGAATTATTGAATCATTATGGCAGTTAAACTATAAAAGCTAGCTTTTCGAAACTTGGTCTATTCCCCCTATTTTGGAGGTGATAAATCCGAATTTGATTGGAAAAAAAAATGTTTCTTCAGAAAAAGTGGTCAAAATAATCATATTCCGCCACTGTTATACGTATTTTAAGAGATTTCTTGGAGATTTACCAAAGAACTTAAGAATAAAAATCCAACCAACCATTCAAAAGTTATAAGAGTGATCTGTTTTCTTTTTCTGACTGTACATAAGTACGTATTTTGAGAAAAAAAAATTTTTTTTTACATAATTAAAGAACTTCAGAATATATTTGCATTATGAGACGAGACCCTTTAAAAAAATAGCATACTAGCTATTAATTTTACTATCTTTGAATCATTAATCTACAAAAAGTTTACATAATGAAAATATTTTTAAATTTTTTTTGTGAGTGACAGTTATTTAAAAAAATTAGTCACAGAAGCGTCAGTACCACTTGCATGTTTTTTTTTTTTTTAATTTCAGGGGGTACCTTTGTTTTATCCATGGAAGCAAAGCAACTTTGTCCACAGTACATTTGATCACGTAGTGCATTTGACACATGCAGAATGACATAAATCAATGAACTAAACACACACACACACAAAAAAAAAAAAAAAAACATAAAAACATTTGTAGAAATTTAAAATTTATTTCATTTCTTTAACATTTTATCGCAACCAATTTTAACCTTAATACGGCTGTTATACAGTAATTCAAGTAGCGGAAGTAATTCTTAAAGAACTGTTACATTATAGCCAACAATGTACAAACATATATAAAATAACATAAACTAATTTATTTAATAATTAAAAAAAATGTTTATACTAATTCATGAAAAAATAAAAATAATTTACAGAAAATTTACAATCTATATTATAAAAGCTACCACAGCTCATTTTAAGCAAACATTTTTGCTAAATATTTCTCTACCTTGTTATAGTTTTAAACAAGGAACTATGCACAATGCTTTTTTTTAAAATTATTATTTCCACATTAGTTTAACTTTATTTTATAACCCTTTGACTGTGATTTATTTTAATATTAATTTTTAATTAGAACAAATATAATAATTTACAAGTGAGACAAATTTACTATTCGAAATTTTTTTTCAAACGGTTGAGATAAAACATAAAATTCTTTATATTCTACAAATGTGCCACATAACAAGTTTCAAAGCAATTTTATTTTCTTATCGCGAATGTAACTTTTTAAAATGTGAAAAGCAAGTCATTAATACGAGTCAAAGGATTAAACTAAGACAAGTAATTTAACTATATATTTAATAAAATTATTCTTTTAATTAATATTTAAAATTTTTTTTTTTTAATGTCTGATATTGATTGAGAAATGTCTTATTTAGATGATTTAGAATGTTGATTTCTTCTGAAATACCAAGAGAATTTTTCGTACTATAGAACATCACATCTACAGTTTTATATAGAGAATAGAAGTATCATAGGGAAATAATATTTCTTCTGGAAAAAATATTAAATTATGATAACATTGATTTTCTTAACTTAGTTTCCAAAAGCAACAATGTTTTTTTAAAGAAATTATATTAATTTTCTTCATTTGGTTATATGCGTATCTATTAGTTATTTATTTCTTTGTTTTGGTAAATACAAGCTGGGTAACATGTTCATTTGTTTAACATGTCTTTTCTTAAGTTTTCACATATATGTGATTAAGTACTAAAGTGTTTGTAAAGTTTCCACTATAGCTTGGGAATTAGTGAATAAAAACCTTTTCATTAATATCTTCATACATTTTCTTAACATCAAATTTATAATTAACATCAAACTTTTATTTTTAACCGAGTTATTTTTTCCCCCTTTTGTGAATTGGATGTTAAAGACAAAAGAGTAGTATGTAATTTTTGACAGGATTTTTTTTTCTATCTAAGATAAGAATTGAATGCTGCAAATTTAGATAAGTATTGTGGAAAATACATAAACTTGGATATGAATAACTAAAATACCCGGTTTATCATTAAATTAAGTAGACTGTTATCTAATGGAAAAAATCTTATTGATATTTATCGAGATATGAATCATAAACATCTGTTAGCAATTTGAAAAAAAATTAAAACGTATTATAATATGCAAATAAAATGTGAAAAAAATTATGTTAAATAAAAAATTATTTTTATTATTGCTTCAAATTTTTATCCTTTTTATTCAAGACCAGAAACTTATCAAACAATTAATATACTAATATATACTAAACAATTAATATACTAAACAATTAATATACTAAATTTAGTATATTAATTGTTTATTTATTTTACTTGCAGTTAGCTTTATTAATTTTATTTAAATATTTTTTAAAGAAACTAATATTTTATTTGAAATACTAATTTTGAAAAGAACATTGTTATTTGTTTACTGTAACTTTATAATTATTTACCCAAAACTTGATAATACTTAATAAACGTTATCAAAACTGCTGTAAAATATTTTTAATAAAAAATCAATATTTAAATGAGCCATCGAACACGTAGATACATGAATTCAAACTTAAGGTTAAAACTAAATTGATTAAATATAACTTTTAAATGGAGAATTGATATTGAATAACTATTTTGTGTAAGTTTTATTTCTTTCACATAAATGGTATTATGAAAATACAAACTTTCATTCAAAAATATCCGCATTTATTCTTAGTTAAGATGAACAAAAATGAACTCTTTGTTTAAGTGTATCAAGTGCTTTCTACTTGATACTTTCAATAAATAAGTATATTTCTATTTATTAAGACTTATTTTCGTTTAAAAATATAATTAAGCTTTATTTAGAAAAAATAACAATTTGACTTTGTTTAATTTTACATTTTCTCGAACTTTTATTATTTTACATTATTATAAATTACAATATATTTTCCTAATTCTAAAATAATAACTTACATTCTTATTTTTGGATGGACTAACAGATAAACCTGTGCATAAAATTAGTTTTAGTATTGTATATTTATATCAGTATTGCATTCATATTTTGAGTTATACGAACTTGCTTAGAGAGATATAAGAACTAAAACACCGAAAATTTTACTAAATTATATTTCTTGGGAAGTTTTTACCACAATTTGATCAGTTTTTTTAATTTGAGCGAAAAATGCCTTTTAACTATTTTTCATAGTTCTAGGCATTTTCATTTCTATCTTTCAACAAATACTGAGTAAGAAAATATTTTTTTCAAGAAACAGAAAAATATGACGATTTTAGAATCATTTTATTTTGTCATGTGATAAAAAATTTATTCTTATTATTAACTAATTTTTATTATTAACTTATAATTAACAAAACTATTTTCTTAATTTTTTTAACTATAATAATTTCATTGTTAAAACTATTGTAAAAACTGTTAACTATCAATATTGTATAACCCATCACACAATGATAATTTATTTGCTATTTAATAATTGTGTAAAAAGTATTATTAAAGGGACCTAATTTTGTTATTAAATTAGACCTTGTTATTATTATTGCTGATTATTTTATGTTGTTACTAAATTTGTAAAAAGTAGTTTTGACACATGCACATAAAATACAAATTAAAATGTGCGCAAAATAAAATATCACCTTAAATAGCCTTTGTTTTAATGTTCGAATTTTCACAAACTAAGCGCTAATCTTAATGGTTCAAAAAGGTGGCCTCAAATATGTCAAAAAATTAGTGCTGACTATTAATAAAGTTACAGTAAAAGATACAAGCATGTGCTTTGTTTGAATAAACGTAAAATTTTTCGACGGATTTGGATTTTTGACCATCAAAATATTTGATGTAGCCGCAATCTGGAAAATATGATCTGAATAGTTTCGGCAGGAGAGCTGTCGTAAGTTTGGACTCTAATGTTAGTTTCATTTTCTGTGTATTTTGCTTTATCTTGGGCAATTTTAAAACGAATCGAAAAACATTTCGGATACATTTATGAAATTCCTTTATCCAGAGGTCATAAGTTTATCTATAAGTCTACGCAAAAAATAATACTTAATAATTTTTATTATTTTATTTAATAAGGGTCGAAAAAATATTAAATTGTAAGGTATGCAAACTTTTACTCTAATTTAAAGAATGTAATTTCAAATAATATAATTTTAAAATTATATAGTTAAAAATGATGACAAAATTTGTATACTTTACAACTTAAATATTATTCGACCCTTATTAAATGAAATAATAAAAAATTATTAAAAATTGTTTTTTGCCCGGAATTATGTATAGATAAATGAATTTTTTAGTTACGTGCAATTCTTTTGAATCGTATAAAAAATTCCTCAAAATATAACGAAATATGTAAATTGGGAAATTAACATTAAAGGACTAAAATTTATGACCGCTTTGTTGACTACACTATCTCAATTATATTTTGACAGTCAGAAGTCTAAATTCATCGAAAAAAGGTATTTTTATTCAGAGAAAGTACGTTTTTGTGTGTGATTCAATAGCTTAATTAGTAGTTAGAACTAATCAAATAGCAAATTTCAGATGGCCCTATTGAACCATTATGATTGACACTATGTTTGTGAAAATCTGATCATTAGAACAATAGTTATTCAGGTCGATATATTTTTTATTTTGTGCACTGTACTACCATAAAAAATTCATTTGTTTAACGTTATTTCATTACTAATGCATTTATCATATATGGTTTTGATTTTTTTTAAAAACATTTTTCTATACGTGCTACTCTTTACCCTTTCCGCACCTATTTATTTTTTGGAAAGAACAACTGTGGGGGATTTAGGGAGGGGATTTTGAAGGGATTTATTATTATTTTTTTACTAAAATAGGAATGATGAACTGAATTTGACTGAAAATTCAATGAGGTTTTTCATATATTTGTTATTTTTTTTCTTTCTAAAAATTGTTATTTAGAGATTGGTTAGTGACAATCACAATTTAAATATTATTTTTTTCTTTTTCTTAATATTTTGACTTAGTAATTCTTTTGTTTTCATAATCATATAAACGAACGAAAACATCGCCAATTTGAAAATAAATGAATAAATAAATACATGAATAAAATAAAAAAAGGAAACTTAAGAAATATCAAAATCAGATTTTTCTTTTCTTAAAAATCTATTTTTTGTTGATTTTCATTTGTGTAAATAATCACGTCAAAAAATTCAGGTGTGAAGGGTTAATCTGTATTTAATAATAATCTTCATCTATTTAATAATAGCTTCGTCATAAGTTTCAATTTTCGACTTTATTTCTTAATGAAAATGTCTTATGTTGATTGAGTAAGTGGTTTTATTTAAGCCAATAATGGTGAAATAAAATTTAAAAAAGAATATTTTTTTTTCTTTCTGTAAATAAATTTAAAGCGGACTTGCGTTTACTAATTTGTAGTTAAAAAAATTGCATGAAATCAATGAATCTTTTCAGAAATTTCATTAAGTAAAATATTGTAATATTATTACGTCAGTTTCTCTAACAATTCTCTGTACAGAGCGCAGAAAAAATATAAATAAATAAATCTTTGAATTACTTTTGATCTAATGATCGGATGTTCGAATGCTAGCACGCGATGTTAATACCCAAACAATTTCATACAAAAAATAATTTTTAATAATTAATTTTTTCTTATTTTACTCAATGTCGAAAATTTTTGAATTGTAAGGTATAAAAATTTTTACATCATTTTAAAGAATGTTAATTTTATGTGAAAAAATGCAAATTTTGAATGAAATCAGTCGAATAGTTCCTGAAAAATCGTAAAGTTTAAAGAAATCGTATTTTTAAAAATAGATTTCTCAGGAATTAATTGATTGATTTCATTCAAATTTTTTTGCCATCTAAAATAACATTATTAAAATGATGTAAAAATTTGCGCCCTTTATTATTCAAAAACTTTTTAACTATTATTAAATGAAATAATAAATAATTATTAAAAATATTTTTTGCGTGGAATTGTCTTTGGATAAAGGAATTTTATAACTTTGGACCGCTCTCCTGACCAAACTATTGGGACCATATTTCCCAGATTACGGCTATTCTCTTTATTTAAAGGGTAAGAATTCCAAATCTGTCGGGAAAAAAAGGTATATTATTTAGAAAAAGCATGTTTTTGTGTCTGATTTTGTAACTTAAAATATCATCTGCACTAATTAATTTGCATATTTAAGGCTAGCCCCTCCAACCATTAAGATTGAGTTCTGTGCGCAAAGATCTGATCATTAAATCAAGATTTATTCATGGTGGTTTTTTTTCGTACTGTACATTATCTCTGTTGAAAATTTTTTACTAACATTGCATTGAAATGCATTGCTTAGTTTGATTTACTTTTGTGATTTTCTTATCAGAACTGTATTTAAAATATATTTTGGCAATGGAATTGAACAATAAACTGACGAAACATTTTCGTAGGTAGTAAAATTCGTTTTAGTAAATTTCATTATTTGAAGTGTTTGAATGTTTGTATATCGTTCAAAGCTCCTCATATTAATTTATTTGTGTAATATTTTGCTTCAAAATATGCATAAACATAATGTAAATCTGTTTCATCAATATGTTTTCACAAAAGTTTGCCTTTTAAAATGAATATTCTTTGGAGTACTTGGAAGTAATGTTCTGATTGACCAATATATATTCTCCTGAAGCTGAAACAAAAGAAAATACTTTGAAAACTATGTTTTCTAAAGTGCTTATGCATGAAAGCTTACACAAGATGTTTCATATTCACCATTTTTAATAATTATTTTTAGAATTCATTGAAAAACGGTCTATAATTAGGAGCCGCTTTCTGCTTCATGTGATATAATAAATTAGTTTTTAAAAAAATTAATCTCTCCATTGATCCAGATAATGTTATGCAAAATATTGAAGAAAAGTTTTTGGTGCTTTTCTCTTCTCTTAAATATAATTTTTCAAACCCTAAAGAAAAGATAAAATGACTGCATTTTGAGAAGAAAAAAAATATTAAAAAATATATACAGAGACGAGAAAATAAATTACCATGTATATATAAATTTCTTATTTGTTAATGTATATATCTATATTTTATGAGGAATAATTACATTTAAGAATAACTTAATAATACACTGAAAATATACCAGATGCATAAGGGCTGTTGTTTTAAATCATTCGTTCAAACCAGCAGACCTCAATTTTTTTTTTAAAAACTACATTTTATTTGAAGTATCCTTTTTTTTTGTTGTAAAAGAAGGGGGAGTAGTTTTTTGATTAGTACTTTAAAAATTTTTAACACTCTTTTTAATTCTTGATAAATTTCAAAACTGTCTAAATAACTATTTACGAAATTTTTTTTAAAAATTATGAGCTAAAAAGAATGTCGAATTACCTGTTAAATTACTAAACATTTGTATATTTTTTCTCTTTCAAGAACAAAGTTTACGCGTACTTTTATTCGAGTTTCAGAAATAAGTTTTTTTTAGCTAAGATCTTTATTATACTAAGTTTAAATTGAAAGAAATTTTTAAAATTTCGGAAATTTATTAAATATATATTATCTATTTTCAATGGCAACATATTTTGGTTGATGAGATAGACATTTTTGCAAGAGGTATGTGTACCAAACTTTGGAAACTATAGATAGGTATTTTTTAAATATGAAAATATTTCAATGAAACATTCCTTAAAAATGTAAGTGTTCACTATAAAATCTGGAGGCAGCTGTCAATATTTTAAGCTATCTTACTAAGTTTTTAGTGATCTTACTGCAAGCGGCCGTTTTTTGAAATATTTGGCACTTCAGTTGCGAAATTTTTCGAGGACCTTGCTTGTCTTTTTATATTGAAATTAATAACTCAGGGGAACAAATTGTTTTTTGCATTTATACAAATACTTGATATTGCCTAATTCAGGTGTGGTTATTTCAAATCTGAAATTAGTTTTGTTTCTAAAAATACAGAATTTTTTTAAATGACATTTTTGGTCTATATTTTGTTTAAAGATATTGTATATAACAGGGGTCACTTAAATGTTACGAGAAACTTCTAGGGGAGTTAGGGAACATCATCAGGATTAATATTTCATAGGAACCCATGCCCGGAAATGTCGTCGCAAACTGCTAGGGGCGCTTCCCAATTATGAACTAGTTCATAATAAGCAAGCGCCCTCAGCGGCCAAAGATGACATTTCCGGGCATGGGTTTCTTTGCTATTTTAATCCGAATGATGTGCTCTAACTCCCTTAAAAGTTTGTCGCAACATTTACGTGACCACATGCAGTATATAATGCTTTTAAACTTGTACATTTCGACTAAAAATGTAATTAAAAAAACTGTAGCTTGGAAAAAGAAACTGATTGTAGATTTTAAATCGGCAATAGGAAAATACCTAAGATCTGTTAAAAAGTCTCATGGAACAGCAAGCCAGAAAGAAAAAAAATTTCCCCCGCGGTTATCGAATCTCTATGCTGCTAGTTTTCTAATGATTCCGATAATTTTTAGCTCTCCACAAAACCCCGTGGACTTCAAAATCTTTTGAGATAGTATTAAAAAAATTACAAAAATGTAAAAAGAGTAATATTTTTATGTTTCAAAATTAAAATAATAGTTATACTATCAAAAGAAAATAATTTCAAGATGTAAAAAATTTTAGAATGATTTCCTTAAAACTAGATTAAAAGGACTGTATCTATAATTTGCAACCCTTTTTCAAAAGCTTTTAGTTACATTAAAGTGGATCTAGAAGATATACGACAAGGGTTAATCTGCGATTTTTGGAGAGCATAGATATGACTCTGGTGAATACATAACTCGAATCAAAATTATAAACCAAATTAATTACTTATAATTTATTGACAATATGAGATGAAAATAGGAATCAGTTAAGGTTTTATTAACATATCTATGTAATATTATTAATTTAGATTGCTCTGTTGTCCTTGATTACCCGCTGAATTGATTAAATATATATTTTTTTATATTGATAAGGTTCTTATTTATATTTAAACAGAAAGACTGTTTAAGAAAAAAAAATCCTTTATCTTCATTTACTTTTATTTTACAGAACAGAATCATGCTCAAGAAATATTATTCGATACATTACCGACAGAACTGGAAGTTTTCTTTGTATCTTATGCATATATTTCTAGTAAAAACTGTTCTAAACTTCTTGTACAAACATTCTGGTTCTGTTATAAAATTACAGATAAACTTTAAACATATTTATAAACCCTTTTAAAATACTTCACGATTTCTAAAAATACTGTTTCTAGCATATGTTACTGCAAACTTGAAATTAGAGAGAAAAATCAGATTATTTTGGCTAGTATTGTACTTCTTTTATAATATTTTTTATTTCAAAAATTTTTCTGATTTTTATTTTGTAGAATACTTATTATAATAAAGACTATTTAAAAATGAAAACTTATAATAAAAGCTATTAATGAAATTAAAGTTGTTTTACCATTTACTTCACGGAATCAAAATTCTTGTTTCATCAAACCTAAAATGAGAAAAAAGGTAAAATTTACGTTCGTTTAATGAAAGATTTTTCTTCAGCTATACAGAAATTAAACAGTACTGTATTTCAAGTACAAGTTCAGTATTGTACGCAAATGAAAGTTATAATTATATAGTGCGAAAATAAAGTTAAATTTACTAACAGATTTTTACGAACTAAGATGGAAAGTATAGATTAATGACATAAGTATATCTTTTATTGGAAAGGCATTCTTAAAATATGCTAATTTATCAGTGAGAATTATAATAAATTATGCTTATAAAATACGATGCATAAAAGCTTTTTAAGAATATTTCTGAAAAAACCATAGTTTTTTTCCCCAGAAATATTCTTTTTCTTTTAGCAGCCTTTCATTGGCCGCAAAACGTAAAATAAGGCATATTTTATTAAAATAATTTCTTTATTAGTCAATACTTACTCTTTGACTTTGTCTGGAATACAGACGTGGTCCATAGGAATCAACTCTTCTAGTTCTTGCAAACTATTCACGAAGCGTAACTTCCTGCTAAATTTGGAGCTATAAACAAAAAGAGAGATGAAAAAAGGCAAAAAACTTCTTTTATACGTATTGTTAAATTTATAAAGATATCATAATCTAGATATTCTATTCTATGGGTCTACAACCTTTGCACCCGAGTGTCATCTTAATAAATTTTGAAAGTCTCATGGGTCATACATCGAAGTCAAGCATCACTGGCTGTGGTCAGTGTGCGGGTGGGTGACCACTTGGATCAGTCTGCGTAGGGATCGAGGGTGTGCGGTATTGGTCCTCGTTAAACTGTCCTACCGTAAAGTGCTCGACTTCGCGTGCAGGCCGTCGGGCTACCGAAGCGGGGGTGCTATCCCCTCTGCAGAGGATCAAAATTGTGATGGCATGTCTTCGGATCATCCTCAGGGATGTTTCCCAGACCGTCGCCAATAGCCTATTGTGCAGCTCTAGTGCGACGTAAATGAACTACAACTACAACAACGGGTCATACATATGTTTGATATTAGAGGGGGGGGGAATTCATTACCAGGAAGGGGGTGACAGTTTTAGCATTAGATTAGTTACCAAAATTTATGGTCTCTAATACGTTGATATTTTTAAAATCTTAAATAAAAATAGAGTAGAATGATTTCATTTCGTGCATATATTTTCTGTAACAATGATGAAATTAAATTATATTGATATACCAAATATGATTATACTGATTTGTTAAATATAAGTATATTACTGCAGTGAAATAAAAAGAAACTAACATTGCAAAATGAATAAATGTAATTTTAATTTCGGTCTTAATATGAAGCTTTATATATATATATATATATATATATATATATATATATATATATATATATATATATATATATATGCAGAAAAAATTCTGGTAAAATTACCGTACTGTATGGTAATAACATTTCTGGTAAATACTATACAGTAAAACCTCTTTTTGTGCGGTCCTTTTTTATGCGATTTTGTTTTTTTGCGATTGGTTTTGTGCGATTTTATTTTTGTGAGATTTTTTTTTGTGCGATTTTTTTATGCGGTATATGAATCTTATCGGCGTTAGCACCAGTTTATGTTTACTATCAATGTACATATACATGTTGTGGACGAACTCTGATTACGTGGCCTCCTTGACAACGATGTATCTGGACTTCGCGATGCTCTGTTCATTTATTTTAAACAATCTCCTGACAAGGCAGAGTCAGTTACGTACATATTGTCGCTCGACGCGAGAACAGTATACGCTTCGTATTCAGAGTTTTATACAAAACTTAGTATCAATTTTCAATTAAACTTATTTTTAGAAATCCTCATAATTTTTTCTTGTAATAATATATTTTTAATATATTATCAATCATGGTTGGTGATGTAAAAAAAATTGAAATATTACCTGATAAAGGGTTTTGTCATTATTACAATTGTTTTCAACCAAAATGTAGGGTGTACTAAGTATAATCCTTTTAAGTTTTTTCTTAACCTAAAATAACAATAATAAATATTATAAATAAACTTTTTTATTTACTTACATTAGTATATACGAAGTATACTTTTCATACATTTATATACTTTTCCATATTTAGACTCCATCAGTGTAATCAATGTCACTTGTAATTTGACATGTCACTCGAAATACACATCGACTTTGATTTAAAACGTCTAAAAATTTACGTTAGAAGTAATTTTGATATTTCGATGAATATTGTGAAGTTTTTATGGACTCATAATGGTTAAATTAAATGTATAGGGTATAAGTGGGCAATAACAAATAAGGAAAATGGCATCCTTGGTTTTTCTGACCCCTACGCATGCTTTCGTTGAAATTTTCAATTATATTGCAAAAAATGTTGTTGAGTTTCGTTGATGCTGTGCTTAAATTCCTTCTTCAAAACGTGACTATTGATAGTCTTGTTAAGAAAAACCACCGCAAGAAAAAGTCCTAAGCATTAAATTGTATGATCTGGCTGGCCAAATCTGATCACCAAAACTGGAATTTACACGACCTAAAAATGCTGCCCAAAACTGTGCTCAACTAAGAAAACACGTCGCTCTTTGGAGCTCCATTTTTAGTAACTTTGAACAGTCAGTTGTCCCAATTTCTTTGGCAATATTGGATTGTTTTTTTTTTTACTATTTTTTTTTAAATTCACATAACATCATATTGTTTTATTACATTATATTATTTTATCACATTATATTATTTTGTAACATTATATTAATTTATTGCATTATATTATTTTTTCCTATTCACATCGTAAACCGTGGTGGTTCGGGGTATAGAGCACTTGCCTCCCTATAAATAGATTGATAGTCATAAACTTAAACGCAGGTTATAAAATAAAATATATTCACATATGCATGAATTTTGGAATACCCTTTAGTTACGTAGCATTCACGTGGTAAAGATGAAATATTTGATTCATGGTCACTTATGATTTATCATTCTTATTGCTTTCACATTAAAATATCTATTAGAATATATTTTTTATTAAAGTTATGTGTGTAAATAAAAAGCCGTAAAAAAACTGTTTAAGAGCGATTCCTCCATGACTTGCGAGAAAATCAGACATCATAGTTTCCCCTAAAAAATTTTATACAGCGAAATTTTATACATTCACATTTGATACAAAAATATTTCAGACATAGATACATTTTTTACAAAATACGCTTTGAGGTAAAATATAGATTAATTTGCATGTGAATTGCATGGGACAGCAAATACTCGTAATTTATTACTTTATTATCATTGCAATTGCAGAACAAAAATATGTCTAGAAATCTTAGGATTATAATCTAAATTAAACCAAATGAATTTATTAAGGAATGAAAAAGTAAACTATAGAAAAAGTAAAAACGTAAAGTATGTACGGGACACATTTTTTCAAGTGTGGAACATTTGCAAATGTTACTAAACATAAAATTTCAATTGTAATTTGCCACTTTATTATCTTTGCAACTTAAAAACAAAAATACTTCAAGAAATCTAAGGATTTATTCAAAATTAAACGCAGTTAAATTATTAAGGATTAATAATGTAAAATGTAGAAAAAGTTGAAACGTTAAGTGTGTGCGGGACACATTTGCGAAGCGTGTAGCGTTTGAAAATGTTACTAAGCTAAATCTTTCGGAATGACAGAAAATGAATAAATGCATCAAAGAAAATATCTATTTTGTACATTGAAATAGGCAAGCTTTTATTTAAACTTGGTTTTATGCAAAAAAGATTTTTAAGTCAGAGTTTCTATGTATGAAATGAACAAGTAATTACACGTGAATATTTTTTTCAAATTATATAAATTTTTAAAACTATCTTTAAAATTATACAAAAGTTTATAAAACAATTTAAATATATCTTAATAAATCAATTTAAATATATCTTAATAAATCTATTATTAGCTAAAGTGGGATGTGTTTTCTTTTTAAATGCATCTTTAAGAGGAAACAACTTATGTAGGAATGCCCTATGATCGCTCTACATGTGGCGAATATTGTTTCCCCTTTTTTCTGTTTTGTGCATTTTTCCCTGCACAGTAACTAAAAGAAAGGTGAAGCAACTTTTACAAGGTTGCTTTGCTTTCCCGCTCCGGAATGAACTGCATAGTTTTCTCCTTACATTAACTACAAAACAGATGAAACAACTTAAGCAACGTGACATCGAAATTCAGAAGGATTTTTAATTTTTCAGAATATGGTATTGGTAGTTCAAAAATTCGTTTATATATTTAAATTTTTAAGTACTCTATTCCAAATTAAAGACATTTGCTCTTGCCTTTTAATGTTACACGTATAAGGAATTTAATATTTTAAGTTATGTACATCAGTTAGCTACAAAAGTTAAGACACACATATAATTTTCCGATAAATTCTAAACTAATGCATATTTTTTCCCAATAATATTACTGAATGTGTAATAAGAAATGCTATCATAGGAAAGAAAAAAATAACTAAAACTGAAAAACGTAAAAATATGTTTGCATTTTTATAAATTTTAACAGCCACAATAGTTCACACACAACTAAAAATGTTTTTTCAATGAAAAATAAAATAAAAATAATAATAATTGATGTGATAATACTTTAATTTGTCAATTGAAACAGTAATTTTTCATGATATATGATTTTTCTACAAATTCTTAGATAATGCGTATTTTTTGCCAACTATTTTACTGGAGGTGTAGTAAGTTGTTAGAAAAGGGTACCATAGAAAATGAAGATAATAATGAAAACTGTAGTACTTAAAAAATAAAATGTTTACATTTTTACCAATTTTATCTACCACATAAGTTAAGGCATAAACTGTCAATATTTTTTCGAAGGAAATGAAATAAAAATTAAATTTAATTGATGTGCTAACATTTTTATTAATCAATACTGTGTGTTAACATTTTTGTTGGCACGCAGTTTTCCATGACCATTTTGCATAAATGTGATTGAAATTTTAATACTGTGCTCAATTTTATATTTTTATAAGGTGATTATGGGATTAATGGTATAAAATCCTTTAGCTTAGACAAAAAAGAAAGAAGGAAAACATCAAGAAAATGTGAACGAGAAACGAGAATATGCATTAAATAGCATATTCTCGGCCTCCAATTCTTTTAACCAAACCAAGAAATTACAATAATGGACTCAAAAATTTATAAAATATTTCTCAACAATGATACCAAGTTGATCTTTTGAGTAGCGTACCATTTTAATAACCTTGATCTGGTAGCATATCCGTTGTCTTTTTCGTTTCGTTGGCAACATTTTATTCCACATAAATGGTGCAAAATTGAAATCTTACGAGAAATTTAAGGCATTCTTCTTTTTTCTCTATTATCTGTATTATTTAGGGATCTGTATCATTTAGGATCTGTATTTATCTTTTTCTGTATTTTTTAGAAGTAAAGACATTGCCCCCAAACACAATTAACGCTAGAACACTTCTTCAACTCCCAGGCTATTCTAGCTCCATAGATTAAACTCGGCTCACCCTCAGAGAGCATCCTGTACAATCTCCAGGCGCCAGAGCTCACAAAGCTCATTCTCCTAACTTTTTGGAAATATTTCACACTGACAAGACAACAACATTTAAACTCGTTATTTATATCTAACATATTTGGCATTTTTTGAAAAATGTTGCTGAAATGAAAATAAGTACTTTCTTCATTATTAGCAACAAAATTACAGATACAGAAAGTTTTAGATTATTTTTGTTGAATATACTTTGATTTTTAAATAATAGTACAATCGTTATTTGAGTATAAAATCACTACCAAATGTTTCAGAAATAATTGTTGTAATATATATCTAAGAAAATAAATATTTAAGATGAGCATATTTTAACTTTGTTAAGTCTAATTTTTGGAAACTGAAATGGAATTTAAATCTGTGCTAAGATGGTTTTTTCTCGAAATTTATGTCTTGTAATAAATAGAAAACATCCTCGAAAACCCTGTAGAACAATCACTTTGAAGTAAACAATTAAAGAATTATTATTTCGAACAACTAATTTCTTTAACAATTTAATGTGTTACTTAAAACTATACTAATTGCCATTACTAATTTTTGATACAAATTCAGAGTGAGATATATAAAAGCAATAATTTTATAATGAAACTAATATCCTTTATCACCTTCTATCAACCATTTGATAATATCGTTCTAACCATTCAAAACTCGGCATACAACTTTAAGTTGTGGCACCATGAGAGTAAATCATGATTTGATTCATGATTTTGAAGTAAAACAATTAAACAATTATTATTTTGAAGAACTAATTTCTTTAACATTTTAATGTGTTGCTTAAAACTATACTAATTGTCATTACTAATTATTGATACAAATTTAGAGTAAGAGATATAAAAGCAATAACTGCATTATGAAAATAATATCCTTTATCACCTTCTGTCAATCATTTGATAACAACGCTTTAACCATCCAAAACTCGGCATACAACTTCGAGATGTGGCACCGTGAAGGTAAATCAATACGTAGTCTTCAGCAACTAATTGAGACAAGGTTGTCAAAACGTATCTAAAAATAAATGAACGTTTTTACACTTTTTTTTGGTTTGTTTCATCAGTAAAAATAATTTTAATCATTAGTTATAAATTAGAAAAATATTAGAAATTAGTATAAATTAGAAAAATATTAGAAATTAGTTATAAATTAGAAAAATATTAGAAATTAGTTATAAATTAGAAAAATATGAGAAATTAGTTATAAATTAGAAAAATATTAGAAATTAGTTATAAATTTCAAAAATAATGTAAAAAAAATTGATTTATAAATTAAGCTTGAATAAACAACCTCCTGAGATGTGTGAAATTTAAATATTGGTAGAAAAATGTGATTTTTTTATTTAAAAATATGCACTTAAAGAAAAAAATATATATATATACCTCAAAATGGGATTTTTGTTTAAATTCAATTAAATAAACTTTTAAATTTTTTAGTTATTTTTAATTATTATTATATTTTTCAGTCATTATTATGTTACACCGTAATTTTTGCAGTAATATTTATTTAATTAGAATGATTCATTATTATTCAGATTAGTGATTTTTCGGTAATTAATACTTTAAAAATTACGGCATATCATATTTTTTGTTTCGTACCATGTTCCGGTAAAAATGGATTTTACCGTAGAATGTACAAACACCCACCATAATTCGATCTGGAATTTTTTACAGTGTAGATCCAAATAATAGGAACTTTAAATGATATTATACTATCAAAAAGGTTTCTTGAATTGAATTTCTTATTTTTTTTTATAGTTTTTCAATGTAATTAAAAAATCCTACCAACTGGGGTAAATCCATTTATATTTTTGCATAGATAATTTCTTTGTGAAGAGATACAAACAGAAACAAAAATCTTGAAGTATTAGTTTAGTAATAAAGTTTTATTAAATGTTGTCCAATATAGGTGGGTCTCAGGAGGTTAATAATAATTTAAAATTATGACAAATAGAAGAACAGATTTTTGTAACATTCATAACGATTAATAAATATTTTTAAAATAAAAAAAATTAGAAAGTTCGTACTCTATAAAAAATTCCGGATCAAATTCCGGTAAAAAATGCTGGCACTCAAGGGCACTCAAGTGCCAGCACTTTTTACCAGAAAATTCATTCTTATCGAAACATGTTACGGAAAAAAAAAATCTAATATACCGTAAGTTTTACAATAATAATTAGAGTAATATCATTGAATCACTCTAATTAGATAAATATTATTGTGAAAATTACGGTATAATGTTTTACAGTAAAAATAGATTTTACGATAAAATGAATTTCACGAATGATGCGACTAAAGTACCGGTACTTTATAATGCTCACCCAGGGATGTCGTACTCCTGAAGAAGAATAACCATTCTATTGTCCAATTTGAAATTGAAGTGAAATCTTTAACATTTTGTTTAGTTAACAATTTTGATTTCTCTTAAAGATATCTATTAATATAAGTAGTTAAAATTCATTGAAAAATTCAAATATTTAAGTTTAACTTTTATAGTGTACAAGACTTTGTGTATTTGAGTTTGCTTTGCATATTCAATTTTGAAATCAAATATTATCCAGAAAATTTTTCAACAAAATTAAACTATAATTTTCCTTTTTAGTTTTTTAACATTATTTTAAATTTTTTTTAGAAAGATTATTTAACAAATAATAAAAATAACGAAATTTATTTTTATACTTACAAGAAAAGATTGTCCATAACATAATCGTAGTCAAGTCTAGCACGGTCTGGTAAATAACATGCACTGAAGACAATAATAACTAAATTCGATGATCCAATAGAACCTAAATCAAAAGAGTCATTAATGTATTCAAGATGTATCATTACATGCTTTTCTTTTCTTTGACAAAACAATGACTAGAGAAATGCTTCGTTCGAATTTTCTATAAATTGCTAGCTATCTACATTGATTTCATTTGTTTGCTATCTGCGTTGAGGCTCAATGAAACATGTCATCGATTACACAATCGATTAAGAAATAAAACATGAAATGAGTATAAATGTATGAGTGTTCAATCGACGTCAGGCATTGAACCCTTGAAGACTGATTAGCAAGTAAGAGCACTATCCTCTGTACCATCCCGTCATACAGTGTAAATGAAACAAAACTCAAATAAATTAATGTTAGAGAGCTAAAAAACTGCACTAAGATAATACACGTGTGAGGAAGTAGCTGCATCAAATAAATGAGAATTCGCTTTTCGACAAAATTCACGTGGTTTCGTGACGAAATATTTGTCAAAAATTCCGAAATACGTCCCAAGGATTGTAGAATATTGTCATAATTAGAGTTTTAGTTCTGAGAGTGGGTACAAAAATAATTCACTCTTTCTAATAATACAAACTGCTTAAACGGAGAAAATAAGTTTAAATTGCTTTTGTATAATACTTTGTGGTTACAACATAAACTTTTAAGAAAAGTTATTGATACAAATAATTGTTTATTTTAATAAATAAATTTCATCTTAGTTAAATTATACAGCTTTAACCACTTTTACTTAAAGTTAAGATTTTTCTACTGTTTTTGAGCGTTTTCAGTTTGCAGTCATAAATTTTTCTTGCCAGAATTTATGCAAATTTTAAAATTATTGCAATTTTTCGTTTCAATTTAAGAAAATTCAATCGCAACTTGATCGAACTTTTGATCAACTTGCAAATAGACGTAGATGGCGCATAGTAGGACAGGAGACTTTTTTTTTGGTAAAATAAATAAATAAATATATTAATTGAAAAAAGTATGAAGCACATTAGTAAAATCCCTTTGCTATCTTTATTGTAAATTGCCTAAGGAAAAGTTTGGTAAGTTTTATTTTATTTATGAGAAAACAGAAATTTAGTCTGAATATGTGAGGTCTTTCGATTAAATTTAGTTCAAAATAAATGATGAAACAAACTAAAATGTCATAAAAAATTTGAAGTCTACTACTTGTCATCGATTTTATCTAAAGTTAATACGTTTTACATAAATCTATTGAATGGAATCAAAACGTTTTAAAGAATTTTAGATCGGCTGTTTAATTTTTATTTATGTTTTATGGAATCTAGTTTTAAAAGTATTTAACTAACCACAGTTAAAAATGTTCTTTAAATAAGCTATCCCTCGTAACATCTCATAATTTAATTTGTTTTCTTGTTTTACTTCTGTCTTTTGTTTTTACGTCAGATCTAGTTTCTAGCATCGTTAAAATTTGTTGTCTCGAGTACTTTTTTCTTTAAATTTGGTGCAGTTTAGACTTTTGTTTTTTATGCCATTGCATATTTAAACCCCAAAGTTTAATTGCATTCGAAATAAATGTGTCTCTTTATATCATAAGACTTGATTTGAGATCAAACTAATAATAATTGTTTAATGTCATTGATGCGGATTTATTTAAATTCTAAGCCAAAATTCGATTTCGAACTTCGATTTTTCATTCATAATATTTGTCTTCAGCTTTGAAAAATGTAAGACCAAACAGCGTCATTGATGTAAATACATTTTTTAATGAAAGAAACGTAAAGTAAGAATATTCTCACCTCCATGTGATAAAACTTTTTTGTAAGGTTCAATAACTTTCATATCAATACGCCTTTCTTCTCCACCAACTACGCATGATTTCCAATGGCCTCCATCGTCTCGAATTTCTTCAGTTGCTAGAATATTAATAGTCTTAAAATTGATTTAAAATGAAATGGCAAAGATTTAAAATGAAAAATACTAAATAAAGGAGGAGGATAGTCTGACAGGTGACGCCATTTAGGAGTGGAAAAGAAATGTGATTTATAGAAGACTTGATCACAGACTCGAAATCATAGAACAATTGATCACAGACTCGAAATTAGTTTCTTTAAATATTTATATTGAGCTCCATAATTAAAAAAATCAGAAAAAAACTTTTCTATTAACGGAAGAAGAATATTTGGTTGGGATTATGTCTAAAAACAGGAAAAAAATAGGTATTTTTTGTTAACCATTTGGAATTGTATAAAAAACACCAAAAATTTAAAATTTAATAATTCCGAAAAAGGCTTAAGAAAAAAAAGGTTAAAAAAAGGATACAAAACAATCATAATTCTCCTGCTAATAGCTTACTCTAAACAGAATTAAGCGCTGCAAAAAAGAAGAAAGAAAAAATTAACTTCGTCACAAAACAACTACTCGTAAAAAACTAATGACCGCATCTATAACATTTTGATATCAGAATGGGTTTTTAAACATTTCTATACAAATGCTCAAAATTTCCTACTATTTCATCAAATAGTATTTTAGTTATGACAGGAAAAAGCTCAATCAGTGAATCCTTATATAACTATTTTTTAACTTTAAAATGTAATTCAAATTCATTTTAGAACACCCTATACACCAGGTTTCATTTATCTAGTTAATTTTATGATGGTATTATTGTTATCTCCCTTTTATTTAATATAGTTTGAAAAATATTTACTATCAAATAAATCATCATCCAGATCATCTGGAGTATCAATATCATCCGGAGTAGCTAGGTCATCGAGAGTTGTGAATCCATCACTTCTATTACTTAAAGAATCAATGCTTCTTTGGTCATCATCTTTAAGAACATCTGAACTAAGAATATCTGGATTTACCGTTATTTTGCGTCGTGAATCCACATTCTTAGCATTAGAAGTACTTAGAGTTTTAGGTCTCTCTGAAAAAAGGAGGGCATTGTTAGTGAATATGAATGCATATTGGAGGGTTTGGGGCAATATAGTAATAAGTCAAAGTTTATCAAAAATGACATTTTTACCTCAAAATTGTTATTCAGTATAAATTTTAGATAGGTATTTTACTGGTGCTACTATATTCCGCTAGATAACAACACAATACACAGAAATATATTCATGCCCGCATTCACCAAACATACTTTCCTGAACAATTTGAAAATGTGACTTATCGCTTAACTGCTCTTCACAGATGTCAATTAATATTTGAAAAATCAACTATTTTCAAATAATGATAGATGCCTTTAATTTACTTTTAGCTAAGTAAGCTATATGTAAGCCTATGTTTTTAAATTAATGGTATATAACTTTGAAATTATATAACATTGCATGCTATTCATTATTAAAATTATGTACTTCTCTTAATTTTTATTAACTACTTCAGTTAACTGTTTCATACGTTTTTGGATCAATATGATTTACTTAATACGAATTTATACAATATGTCTCTGAATAATTATATGTTTAAGTTTTTGTCGTTACGTTTGGCTGAAATACTTTTAGTAAATAGTTTACTTTCATATAGAAATTTTATTTACATTTATTTATTTTATATATTTAACTTCCGTTTCTCAATCTTAAGACATTTCCGCGTTCACTGAAAATGAGTGTAACTTTAATTTTTAAGTACTAAATGCGATTTTTTTTTGTTTCTGAAATTAATTCCCAATTAATTCATTCAAATAAAAATTCAAAAATGGCGTATTTAAAGGTACAATGCTTTTAATCTCTTTAGGACCGTGATCATGTGATTCTTCCTTCATGGCCCATGGTATGACACGGGCCTTTATGACTCCATAGGCCCAAGATCTTCCGGACGTGATCTAAATAAGGTACTTTTGTAATACATCTCGTATTATTACGTATAAGTATGTTAAACATTTATTTTTATTTTTCTGCAGTTTGTTCGAGAACATTCTTTGGTATTTTGAAGTGTTTTATTCTTGTCTTTTTGACATAAACTTTACATTTTTCAGAAGTTTTATATGGCCTCATTACCAAAACGTTTTGCTATGGCAGCAGAAGTTTCAAATTAATGCTATAAAATATAAAAAAATATATTATATAGTATAAAAAATATATTATAAAAAATATATTATAAAAAATATATTATAAAAAATATATTATAAAATAACTTAAGATAGAAATTTTTTTATAAAATATAACCTTTTCTGGTCCTATTAGGTGGATGATGACCTTTTCCCATAATAGAAAAAGTTGTTGATTCTTCTTCATCATCATCCTCCGTGTCAAGACCCTGTAAGAAAATAATTATATCAAGACTCAGAAATTTAAATTAATAACAAAAGTTTAAATTTCTAAGTTCATACAATCTTACATGAGCTATATAATTATGGACTCTTTTAAATTTAAT